>OZ038403.1:3873781-4368893 GCA_964036045.1 Eutreptiella sp. 'Long Island Sound 2002'
AGGAGGGACGAGCCGGAGGGGACTAGGTCTCTTCCGTGTTGGCCCTACCGTGCTGCCGCCGCTGCGCTTTATGTGTTTTTCACCCTATTTGGGTGTTGGGGGGGGGACGGCTCCCAAGGGGGCTAGGGCACAACCTGCTTATGCAATTTCTTAGCCTCGGCAGCTCAAGAATGGTCGTCCCTCTCTCCTCTTCGAGGTGCCTTGCCGAAGGCAATAGAATTTCGCGTTTCAAATTGACCGCGAAATCACCTCGAAGAGACGTTGTTAGATCAAGAGCAGGCGCGGGCGTCGTATACCCCCCCTTTTTCGGGTCATTTGCGTAGCATACCCCAAGGCATGATATTGGATGTCCAATCCCTTGTAAAATCATTATTTTGCCAAATAAGACAATCCCCCAATGGGTTTTTTGATTCTGAGGCCTCTATCCCCTAAAACTGGATATCACTTTTTTGAGGGGGGGTCAAAGTTTGTGCTCCGAAGGCTCCAAGCAGTGGGGAGGCCTAATGCTGTCGGAACAAACCCTGGTCGATTGGTAACACATCTGACTGCAGATTTTTAGGTCGGCGGTTCGAATCCTAGCCGGCCGACTGTCATCGGCGGCGCCGCCGCAATGGTCTGCCGACCTGAAAGTCCGCGGTCGGCTGCGTTACCATTCGGGCATTGCTTGTCCTGATGCAACCTTTCCTCCCCACTGCTTGGAGCCGAGTCTGCCACTGACAAAAAACCCAAACTGCGTGTTTCTGTCTGCCTGCCTGCTTGCCCAAATGACTGTCTGACTGACTGCTGGCCTGGATAACTGACTGATTGGCTGACTGTCAGCCTCTCTTCGAGGTGCACTGCCGAAGGCAATAGAATTTCCCACGTGAAATTCCGGGTTCTCCTCGAATTTCTCGCACACTAGCAGTACACACTGTGGACTCTGGCGGGGGGTGATCCACTCAACCCAGGGGCTCCGACAGCGAAATTTACCACCGCGAATTTGACTTGGCGCGAATCCCCCCCCCCCCCCGTATCACACTCTGCCCATGTGTTCATGAACCCGCCCCCCCACAATCAAGAACAGAACTGCGTGCGGCCATTGTGGAAGGCCTGTTCTTAATGGGTCTGTTTTTTTTTATACAAAAAAAAACGACCTGCCTGCGGCCCTTAAGAGTCTGTTTTGTTTATACAAGAAAAAACAGACCTGCATGCGGCCATTCAGAACAGGCCTGCCACAAGCATCCAAACCCGTGGAGCAATGGTTCCGAGTGGCAGTCTGGAGTAGAGTTTTCTGAGTAACGGTAGAGAGTAATGGTAGAAAGTAACAGAAGAGAAGAGTGACGGTAGAGAGTAACGGTGTAGAGCAATGAAGTAGAGTAACAGTAGAGAGTAACGGCAGAGAGTAGCGGTATGGAGCATGGCAGTGAGCAGAGGTATAGAGTAACACACGAGGGTACTTGTTCCGAGTAACCCTCTAGAACAGAGTAATGGTACAGAGCAAAGGTATCAAGTGACGGTCATTAGTGAAGGTTTTGAGCAACGGTACAGAGTGATTGTTTACAGCAACGATGTAGAGCCCCAGCACAGGTCAACGGTACTATTCCTGTTAACGAACTACTGTTACTACCTACCAGTGCGGTTCGGGGCGCCCTGCAGCTCCCAGCATCCTCTGGCAGGTGACTGGGAAGGAGCCCGTCGGGAACCACAAGTACGCGAAGTACAATGTCGCCGTCGTGCCCAACACATGCTTCGAGCTCAAGGAGCTGAAGGTCGACCCCAATGCGTGGGACAAGTTTCTGCTGGAGGTCATCAAATACCTGTCGAAGTTCCTGGAGAAGGCGTTCGATGAGATTAAAAAGCACCTGGCGGGACCGATCAACGTATGCACGACCCCGGGGGCGGCGGATGGAGGAGCGCCATGCGGGGGTTCGCATACCCCCCCCCCCCCCCCACTCTTTTTCGGCAGCCAGGGTTTGGTGCCAGTGTAGGCATGGAGTTTTGGCCACAGGGCTGTACGAAGTGAGTCAAATTCCCATTGACATGGCCCAAACTCCGACCAAGATGGCCCAAACTCCGACCAAGATGGCCCAAACTCCGACCAAGATGGCCCAAACTCCGACCAAGATGGCCCAAACTCCGACCAAGATGGCCCAAACTCCGACCAAGATGGCCCAAACTCCGACCAAGATGGCCCAAACTCCGACCAAGATGGCCCAAACTCCGACCAAGATGGCCCAAACTTTGACCAAGATGGCCCAAACTCCGACCAAGATGGCCCAAACTCCGACCAAGATGGCCCAAACTCCGACCAAGAAGGCCCAAACTCCGACCAAGATGGGCCAAACTCCGACCAAGATGGCCCAAACTCCGACCAAGATGGGCCAAACTCCGACCAAGATGGCCCAAACTCCGACCAAGATGGCCCAAACTCCGACCAAGATGGCCCAAACTCCGACCAAGATGGCCCCAACTCCGACCAAGATGGCCCAAACTCCGACCAAGATGGGCCAAACTCCGACCAAGATGGCCCAAACTCCGACCAAGATGGCCCAAACTCCGACCAAGATGGCCCAAACTCCGACCAAGATGGCCCAAACTCCGACCAAGATGGCCCAAACTCCGACCAAGATGGCCCAAACTCCGACCAAGATGGCCCAAACTCCGACCAAGATGGCCCAAACTCCGACCAAGATGGCCCAAACTCCGACCAAGATGGCCCAAACTCCGACCGAGATGGGCCAAACTCCGACCAAGATGGCCCAAACTCCGACCAAGATGGCCCAAACTCCGACCAAGATGGGCCAAACTCCGACCAAGATGGCCCAAACTCCGACCAAGATGGCCCAAACTCCGACCAAGATGGCCCAAACTCCGACCAAGATGGCCCCAACTCCGACCAAGATGGCCCAAACTCCGACCAAGATGGGCCAAACTCCGACCAAGATGGCCCAAACTCCGACCAAGATGGCCCAAACTCCGACCAAGATGGCCCAAACTCCGACCAAGATGGCCCAAACTCCGACCAAGATGGCCCAAACTCCGACCAAGATGGCCCAAACTCCGACCAAGATGGCCCAAACTCCGACCAAGATGGCCCAAACTCCGACCAAGATGGCCCAAACTCCGACCAAGATGGCCCAAACTCCGACCAAGATGGCCCAAACTCCGACCAAGATGGCCCAAACTCCGACCAAGATGGCCCAAACTCCGACCGAGATGGGCCAAACTCCGACCAAGATGGCCCAAACTCCGACCAAGATGGCCCAAACTCCGACCAAGATGGGCCAAACTCCGACCAAGATGGCCCAAACTCCGACCAAGATGGCCCAAACTCCGACCAAGATGGCCCAAACTCCGACCAAGATGGCCCAAACTTTGACCAAGATGGCCCAAACTCCGACCAAGATGGCCCAAACTCCGACCAAGATGGCCCAAACTCCGACCAAGATGGCCCAAACTCCGACCAAGATGGCCCAAACGCCGACCAAGATGGGCCAAACTACGACCAATGTGTTAGAACTGCTGATAACCGAAGGAGGAGGGGGGGGTACCCCCCCTCTGACCCCCCCCCCCCCCCAGGACGCAGATTTCATGGTGGGGGAAAATGAAACTTACAAAGGGAAATATTGATTTGGGCCATTTTTGGTACACAAACTTTTGGGTTCCAGAACCGCCCCCCAACCCCCCCCCCCCTCCTCTGTTCTAATCAGCGCAGGCCTGCCTCACGAGGGGAAGGTTGTCTCGAGTATGGCAGGCATTCTGATACCCCCCCCCTGGATATTCTTGTTGTGCCCCATCTCCGTTTCCCGCGATTTTCCGCAATTGCCCGCAATTTTTCCCGCAATTGTTCGCAATTGGATTGGACCCCTCCTGATTGCAACCCCCCCCCCCCCGCCCCCATTCTGGGTCCGGTTGGTGAAACAAGATGATTGCAAAGTCAAAGCCCCCCAGCCCCACGGGAGGCGCCCGTCTCCCATGCGACCGCCCGCGCCTCGCTTTATCGGATCCAGACCATCAAGGGCTTCATCAATGACGTCGGCGGCGTCATCACCAAAGTCGGAGACTTCCTGGGGGCCATCAGCCTCAGCCACGACCGGCGGCAGCTGCTGGAGGAGCCCCACACCCGGCCCCCCCCCAAGGACGAGCTGGACCGCGCCCTGTGGGACCTCTATGTGAAGAGCGACCAGGCGCTCAAGACGGCGCATGAGGAGGGGTTCAGGGCGTTCATGCAGGAGAAGTTCCGGACGCAGTCCGACCTTAAGGACCTTCTGAACAAGCTGGCCGTCATTGAGACGATGCAGCTGAAGGTGTCGCAGGACATCGACCTGAAGTTCGATTTCACGTGTGTCCTCCTCCGGGGGTTGTCTTGCCCCCCCCCCCCCCCCAGCGATGCATTGGAAGGGGGGCAGGTAACCCCCCCCCCCCCCTCCAGGCTTTTCGGCCATGCCGGTAATGCATGGCGTCTTTATCCGACACTGATTGCTGATGTCTGACTGACAGCTACTGACTGTGATTGTCTGACTAATGTAGTCAGGCATGATGTTCTGTTTTCTGTTTCAGACACAGTGTGTGTCTTGAGGTTCAACCAGGTTTGGCATAGAGAATAAAGATGCACTTATGCCTGACTGTGGAGTGCATTACCTCTGGTTTGCATTGGTCTGGTTTTTTAATTAGGTCACACCCCCCCCTCCAGGGCGCCCAGCCTATGCCCAGCTGCTGCCCCCCTGACGCCAAGTGCCAGCCTCAATGGCGGTTGTACCCGACAGTAACCGCCCCCAACCGCTTCGGCAACTTCCTCCAACCGCCTGTACAACCGCTTCTGGGGTTGCCTCTGGGGTCCCTTCCCTTCCAATGCAACCCCCCCCCCCCCCCCCCACCCCACCCCAAGGCATCTGGCGAACACTGGGGGGGGGGCTGTTCCATGGGATGAAGGCGGGTTGGGGTGACCGTGCGTCTGCAATTGTTTGTTTTGGCACTCGGGACCTCCCCAGGGACCGCTCCAGTGACCGTCCAACTGCAGTCGCATGCCCCCCAACCGCCGTCGGTTGCCCTCCATCCGCCGTCGGTTGCCCTCCAACCGCCGTCGGTTGCCCTCCAACCGCCGTCGGTTGCCCTCCAACCGCCGTCGGTTGCCCTCCATCCGCCGTCGGTTGCCCCCCAACCGCCGTCGGTTGCCCTCCATCCGCCGTCGGTTGCCCCCCAACCGCCGTCGGTTGCCCTCCAACCGTCGAGCTGGGTCTGACGGCCGCCAGCGGTTGTTTTTGTTTCGCTGTTTTCGTTTCCCCCAGGGACCGCCCCGGGGGGCGGGGCCCACGCCGCTTTTCCGGCGTCTTGCTTTGCTCCCCCATGCCAGTCCCCCGGCCACCCCCCCCCCCCCCCCCAGGGGGGTCCTTAAGGAACTAGAATTTTTTTTTGTTAAGGACCGCCCTTAGGGACCGCCCCAAGGGACCATCAACCGCCAACCACTGCCAACCACCATCAACCACCAATCCCCAACCACCAACCGCCGCCAACCACCACCAACCGCCACCAACCGCCAGTCGCCAACCGCCAACCGCCAACCGCCCGCCGTCAACACATGGTGTGCCCGTGGGCCTTTTTGGGAAAACTGTGTAACAGAACACTTTTTTTTTTCTTTCTGTCAAGGACCGCCTCCCCCCCCCCCCCCCCGCACGCGCAGGATCCACGGGGCGTTCCCGGAGCATGGGGACCTGCTGGACATTCTGGAATCGACGGGGCTGGCGCTGGACTTCATCAAGAATAAGCCCATCACCGCGGTCCCCGGCACGAGCCTCTTCGTCGGGCTCAAGCTGGGCACCAAGTTCCCGTACCACCTGATGGCCACCGCCCCCCTCAACGTCACGTTCCACATCAAGGTCAAGGGCCTGTACGCCGACGTCCGCTTCGTGGACAAGCAGCCCTCGATCGCGTTCTCGAACGGCGACTGGTCCGAGAGCTACATCACGGTCCAGGGCGGGCTCCTGCGGGCCGGGAGCTCGATCCGCATGGAGATCTTCGGCAAGCTCACCCTCGGCGTGTGCCTGCTCCATCTCTGCTTCGACATGAGCGTGGACGCGAACATGGACGTGGGGACCGGCTTCGATCTGCTCAGGTGTGCCTGTGTGTGCGTGTGTGTGCGAGCGGGCGGCTACGCCTGCCTCCAAAAACTCAACAACATGAGAACTGGTGCTGCGGTACACGTCAAACATCTTCCCTCTCCCTGGCTGGTCCGGAAGGTGGGAGGATTGGAAGCCTGTGACTCAAGATTGGGGAGAAACCTCCCACGTCCGTCCTCCTCCCTGGCGCATTACAGAAAGGCGCCGAGCCACATGACTTTCTTCAAAATGTTGGCCTGATGTGGTGTTTGGAGACCAGTGCGCTGTGATTCACCTGCCCTGTTGTGCTCATCCACAGAGGGGACCTGGGTCGTTGGTTCATGCATTTCCCTCACATGTGCGTGCGTGCGTGCGTGCGTACGCGCGCGCGCGCGTATGTGCACCAATATGGGGGGCAACATGCCGGTTCCGGTGTGCTACAGGTGTGCTACGTCCACAGTGCTGCTTGTACCTCTGTGCTGCGTATACTGAGCGACTGGACCCTTGGTGCAGCAGCCTACCCCTCCAAGAAGTTAGCAATGTCAGTGAGACGTCACGCCGAAGGTGCTCGCTGATGGAGAGGGATGACTTGGCTGAACCCAAGTTGTAGTGAGCCCTGAGCACCAGTCGCTGAGTGTCTCCTGTCTGTGTGTTGCGTGTGTTGGTGTCTGGTTCACCGTCCCACCTCCAACCGTTTGGCGGCATGTGTCTGTATGGGATTTGCTGACCCGGCCCAGCAACATGGGGTTTGGGCACCTGATTTAGTGCCCCAGAGAGCAAGCAATGATTCCAGGAGAGGTTGATATTGTCATTACACTCCCTCGCCACCACTTCTTCCGATCACGCATGACTGACTTGTGCTTTTGTGATTGTGCAAAGGGCACCCCACGCTCGGTATATTACGTCGGTACATTTTGGGATCGGTGGCCAGGACATTGATTTGGGTGCCCGGCGCTCCGGGCATGCTCCGGGCAAACGTTGCCTCACACCCCTTTTACAATTCAGTCACAGCCCTGGTACAGCCCTGTTGCAGTCCCGTTCCTCTCCCGTTACAGCCGCGTTACGATCCACTTGGTCCTTTACAGTTCCGTTACAGTCCCGCTAGTCCTCTACGCCACCGTTACAGTCCCGGTACAACCCCGTTACACTTCACTACTGTCGCGTTTCCTTCTGTTGCAGCTCCTCTGTCGTCCCTTAAGAGCCCCGTGACAGCCACCGCATTCTGCTCCCGGACCCC
Source organism: Eutreptiella sp. 'Long Island Sound 2002' (assembly GCA_964036045.1). NCBI lineage: Eukaryota > Euglenozoa > Euglenophyceae > Eutreptiales > Eutreptiaceae > Eutreptiella > Eutreptiella sp. 'Long Island Sound 2002'. The sequence continues at coordinate 3,881,093 of OZ038403.1, forward strand.
CGCTTGCCCCACATCCACACACCCCCCTGCCCCCCCCCCCCCCCCAAAAGGGAAGGAGTGGCGAGAGGCCGATGTACACCATGGCCCATGGAGGGAAAGGCCAAGGGAAAGGAAAGGGAAGTAGAGAGGGAAGGATAGGGCAAGAAGGAAGAGGAAGGGCAGAGGGTGGTGAGAGGCCGACGGGCAGCATCGCCTATGGACGGAAAGGGTCCAAGGGAAGGGCAGCGAATGGCGATCGGCCAGTAGGCGCCGCCATCTGCAGACGAGAGCAACACCCCATGGCGTCATGCCACCCCCCCCCCCCCGTCGATCCCGGTGCCGCTCCACCCCCTCCACCGTCTCTCAGTGTCCTGAGCTCACCGCCGCCCTTCGACACGTGGCTGACGGACGCACTGGACTACGACGCCGCGGAGAAGCAGGCGGCGGCGCAGTGCCTGACCACCACCCCCGGCTCCGTCGCCCTCGGCATGTGGGGGTACGCCTCGTACCCGTACGTCAAGATCACCCCCTCGTTCTCCGGGCTGCTGGCCATGGTCCTGCCCTTCAACTTCCTCTGCGGCTACGACCCGGTGTTCGAGTACAAGAAGCCGGACCCGGCGGCCGGCAGCAAGCCTCTGACCTGGAGCGGCACGTGGGGCCCCCATTGCGGAGCCCCCGGCGGCTCCGCAATAACCCTCAACTCCAAGGGCCTGCTGCCAGTCCCGGGGGGCGATGCCCCGAGTATGTGCCTGCGTTCGTGCACAGGCCCCCAGGCCGACCACAGGACAGGGGAAGTGTGGGTGTCAATTTTTTTTGGGGGGGTCAATAGAGAGCCAAAAAATTTGGGGAGGTCTGGAAAAGGGCTCAATTCACAGGACCATTCACTCCTTATGAAATCTCATTATGAACCGAAGGCACCGACATTTTTTTGAGCATTGGAAATGGTCAAAAAATCACCTCGAAGTTTTTTCAGCAAATGATGACTTTCCTGAACCCCCTCGACGCGCCGATTTCAAAAAAATCCCATTTTCATTTTTTTTGCCGAACTGTGGTCCGGGTCACCTCCGGGGCCCGGGGGTCAGTCTCGATTTCGGGGGGCCTGTCAATTGAGCCTTTTGGGGGGGGGAGGGGGGGGGGGCAGCCGGAGGGGCTGTATCGACCCCCCGCCCCAGAGTTGAAAGCCCGCCCACCCTGGGACCGTCTCTGTGACAGTGCCCCCCCCACCCCGGCGACCCCCCGCGGTGGTGCTGAGTTTTCAGTGGCGCCGAAGACAATTTTTTGTCCAAACTAATTGGCGCCGTCAAAGAAGATTTTTGACCGGCCGAAGGCCCGGAAGAAAAGTTGGCTCAATATTTTATGGGGGGGGGGTGTCCGGGTGTGTGTGTGTGTGTGTGTGTCGTTGGGTGGTCGCACCTAATACAGGTTTTGCCTTCCCTGGGACAACACTAGGCACGAACTCCTCCGTGGATATTCTCTTGGTCTGTTCCTCAAAATCAAGTGGCAGCGTGGCTGCAGCAGTAGGGGTCAGGGAGGTTTCAAGATACTCCGTACTGCAGCGCACCTGCACTGACCAGTGCCGCACATTGCGCTATTCCAACAGACCGAAAGACGTCTAGGGCTGCCCAGGGCTTCTTTAGAATAATTAAAACCCAAGGGGGGGGGGGGGACCCCTCCCCCAAAACCCCCTCCCCCCCTCCCCAGACCACATAGCGGGAAAAAACGAAATTTACAATAGGGAAAGTCTGGTCAGGCCATTTTTGGTACACCAAGTTTTGGGTCCAAAACCCCCTCCCCCCCTCCCCACCCTGCTCAAAAGAAGCCCTGCCCTGCCCGGCAGCTCCTGAGGAGTTTTCTTTCGCCGCTTTCTTGCTTTGTTCGCGTTTGCGGTTCCCATTGTGGTGCTGAGTTGTGGAAAGGAACTGGGGGTCCCGGGACAACATGTGTTTGGGCACTGTTGGTCCTGCGCGCCCTGTCTTTGGCATTGCGCGTGGCGTACACACAGTTGGGCACGGCCCTGTTTCCAAACGAGCCATTGGAGGGGCCCTCGGGCACCGACCCGTCACGTGGTGGTGGCAAACCCCGTGGCACGTCAAGACAAAGAGCTCTGGTAGCCCCCCACGCCGGCGCAAAGCGCAGTATGAAACGGGACTGCGGGGCCACAGGGGCGTGCTGTGGGACGTCTGGGTGACCGTGAGGCACATCCAGGAGTGCTCTGGGTGAGTCGTGTACAGGGGGGGGGTAGGGGGGGGGTGTCTGGAGGGGAAAATCTCGGCACCCCCAAATTTTGGTGCCTAGTGTACAATTGCGGGAAACGCCCCCCCCCCCCCCCTCCCCCAGGGATGTATTAGAACGGCTGACAACCGTAGGAGCCCCCCCCCCCCTCTTGATCCCCCCCCCATCCAGAGCCCCCCCCCCTCCACTGTTTGAGGCATAAATTTCTTCCCTGCCTTCAGCGCAAGAGGATTTAAGCTTAAAACATTTTCCCGGTGCCAAAGGCACCGGGATCGGGGGGACCATAGGAGGAGGGCGGGGTCCGGCCACCCCCCCCCCCCCCCCTCTCTTCCAATACATCCCTGCCCCCTCCCCCCCTGTGGTGATTGCCCCACCTCAAGCAAAGGTGTGGCCCGCAAAAACTTTTGCGGGGAAGATTTCGGAAGCCGCAATCCCCCCCCCCCCCCCCCGGCGCCGTGCTCCACCGCGCCCACCGAGGGTCCCCGTGGGCAGGGCTGTAGCCACCACCACCGGTCCAGCCTACGGCCGTCGGTGGGCGGCCCTCTCCGCCTCCTGACATCGGATGTCCAGCCTTTCTCTTGGTTTCCCCCCCTTCATGAACCCCCTGCCCCGAGGCGTCGAGACACCGATATAATCCTCACCCTGACCCAGAGTTTTGCTTAACAACTCAGCATCTCCCTGGGGGGGGGGGTCGGGGGGGGGGTCCTAACGCCCCCCCCCCCCCTCCCCCCCCCTAAGTGATTGGGCAAATTTTTCTCCGGGTCTTTGGCCAATCAAAAAGTTTCTCTCGCGCCTTTGGCGCGAGTCAGGTTAGGCCCAAAAATTTCTTCGGCGCCTCTAACAACCCAGGGTCTCCTGCAGGGGCGGGGCGGGGGGGGGGGGGGGGCACCCCCCCCCCCTCTCGGACCCCCACGCCCTTGAGCAAAACTCTGCCCACTGCGCCTTTATTTGCGGTGCCAGCAGCACTGCAGTGCCCTGTGCGGCGTGGCGCAGTGCAAGGGTGCGGCTATGCTGCCCCGACCCCATCCCCGCGATGGCCGCGTGGCTAGACCTGTACCGCACCTAGGGTGGCTGCCGGCCGGTGCCCCCTCCCCCCCCCCCCCCCACCGACTGGGGGTGGGAAGGGGGCTGCAGGCCCTTTCACCGCGGCTGCGCCTGAGGGGGGAGGAGCGAAGGCAGTTATTGGCGGTTGGGGAGCGGTTGCAGTGGCCGCGCCGGCGGTTGTGAAACGGTTGGGGCGATGGGGGGCGGAGAGAAGCGGTTGGGGCAGAGCTGAGTGTCACCTCTAGGGGCAGGATACTCCCACACCGGGAAGTGGAGGCAGCCCAAACTAAGTAGGGGGGTCGCCCCTGCGTGGGGTTGACGGCCGGCTACGCGGTTGACCATTGGACAGCGACCTAAAACATGTACTGCCCACGAGTAGCTAAGTTCTGTCACCAGGGCCTAGTGCAGGGGCCTTGGGCACACTTAGGGGGCGCCTTAAGCGCAGTGCGCGCGCAGTGCAACTATTTGGGCGCCTGGCCGTAGTATAAACCCATACTTTGTGGTACTTTGGGCATCATTGTTGTTTGGTAGTAGGTTTTGATGCATTGGGGATCTTGCATTTTTGGATGTTTCACCCATTTCTACTTTTTTGCACACATTTTTTGCCCATTTCCACCACATCTACTCTTTTTCTCGGTTGATTGATATGGTGATACACTTTGAGGGTGCCTACTACAGGACATCATACTTCCCCCCTCATTTCTCAGGCCCAGTTTCTCCTTGGATCTCAAAATTGGGGATAGGGTGTTCTGCACCCGCTCCACTGGCCTGCGACCTCTTGCCACGGTGGTTGGGACGGCTGAAGACGGACTCCTCCACTTGGAATACTACCAAGATGGGTTGAGAGTGGTGAATCGGCAATGCAAGAAGGAGTCCATCTCCTTTGCCATCCCAAGTTCAGACTTGCCACCTGACTGCCTTCCATCTCCGCTGCCCAACACACAGTCAAGTTCCCCCCCAAAGGCCCCTGGTCCTTCACCACTGCCGCAAGAACTGGGAAGGTCCCCCTCAAGGTCCCCTCCAGTCCAGTTTGGGTCGCCTAATTCTAAGGGTGTTTCCAAGGGGCGTGCCTTGGGGCTCTTCGGGGGGAACATAGTCTAAAAGTAGCGCGCAGTGCGCGCGCATCGCAAGGATTCCCCCTTATGAGACACAGCGTCCAAACCATTGGTGGTCACTGCACACAACCAAATAGGGGGTGGACTCACACGAGTCCCTAGCCCCGAGGCGTGGACAGCCCGGAGTGAAGTCCTCAAAGAGGGAGGCCCTGAGCAGCCCAGAATGCACAACAGCAACAACGCATCATGCACCAAAGAACAACCCCAACAAACACCAGTGACAGGTCAGTTTGCAGATTTGGAGACATGTGCAGAAGTGTCCGGTGCCCCTGGTGCCACCCAAATCACAGTGGGACCAGCCGACAGCCACAACAGGAGGCAGTGAGCGACATGCAGCCCCCCCGCCACCGCACACTAGTAGCGGTAAGTGCGCCAGCAGAAGAAAAAACACACAGCAATGCACAGGGCGACCATGAGGTGCGAGCATTGCAGCAACCACCAAATGCGGCACATGCCAAGCGAGCCATCAGCAAACAAGCCCGCCCCTCCCTCTACGAGGTGCGCACACCACAAGGGTCGGGGTTGCACCCCGCGCGCCGGGAGGTGCCCGCCACGGGGTTGACAACAGGGCCGTGACCAGCCAACTGCGCACGGGACAATCAACGTCATACGGAGACATGAACAGGGGCGCGTACAGGGGGTAAGGCAGGTGGGATAGGAGTGGGCGCGCAAAAGGGGCACGCGGGAGCGCCAACAGACAGGGGGAGGAGCAACACAGACACACAGGACGCGGGAGCCACACCAGGAGGGACGAGGGCGAGCACAGCAAACAAGGGTGAGGGGCGCAGCAAGGCAGGAGAGGCAACCAGGACAGGGAACCAGAATGGAGGGGATGGGAGAGCGTACGCATGGGAGGCAGCGGCAACAAAGGGGATGGCCTGACCAGCGGGCCCCATCGCTATCGGGTGCTAGGGCAACCCCTGCTCATCCGGCATCAGTCTCCCAAAGCCCAGATGGGCTGTTTGCGCAACAGGAGCGGGAGCCCACTAGGGGCAGACCAGCCGTGAGGGGGAAAGAGACATATGGTGGACGGTAGGGACAACGCGTGGAGGAGCAGGGCGCTTGGGCCGCACGCACGCGGAAACACAGCGAGATGTTATGGACGGCCTGTGGACAGAGGTGCGTGGACGGCAAAAAAATTCAAACGACCCCCACAACAACCAGCACAACCTCAATACGCCAAATACTGGGCGCCACTGATGCGCAAACGGCACACCATGCCACATCCAGCGCAACCCAGGCACGCCGACCACTGGGCGCCGCGAACGCGGAAACGACACCAGCAAGAGCACCGGCCGCAGCGGCCGTCAGAACGCAGCGACCTGACGCAACATGCGAAGGGAAGAACGAGTGACTGTCCAGGGCCCGTAAAGAAACAACAACCCAACGGAATGTCACACAGGGGGCGTGGGGGAGCACACGGCACCTTCACGTGTTGGGGTGGCGAACGGTGGCGGACGGTCAATCTCCCTCCAGGGCGCCCTCTCCCCCTGCCCCATCCGCGCGTTCGTTTCAGATTGCGGCGCCCCGAGCCTGGCCCACGCGACGTTTTCCTCGTGCACCGACACTCTGGCGGGGTCGACGTGCACAGGCGCGTGCTCCGCTACCGGGTACCGCGGAACCCCGAGGGCCACGTGCGGCAAGAACGCGCAATGGACCTACACCGAGCAGTGCACGTTGGGTATGCGTGCCTTTTCTCACCACTTTTGACTTCTCTCCCAATCACGGAACACATTCTCGCCCTTTTTATCTCTGCCCGGCGCCCAAAAGATGCATTGAAAGGGGAAGGGGGGAGGTACCCTCCGCCCCCCCCCCCCCCAAGGCGCCCAGCCCATGCCCGGCTGCTGTCTCTGTGACGGCAAGTGCCAGCTTCAATGGCATTTGTAACCGACAGTAACCGCCACCAACCGCTTCGGCAACCTCCTCCAACCGCTTGTCTAACTGCTTCTGGGGCCGCCTCTGAGGTTCCTTCCCTTCTAATGCATCCCTCCCCACGCCCCCGTCCCTCCACACCTTTCCCTTCCCTTAGTCGAAAGGGGACTTAGTGCAGAGTGGCATGAAGGCGCCCCGGATCCATTTCACGCCTTCGCGGCTCATGACACGCTGGGGGAGCGGGAAATTAGGACCAGGCGAAGTTTGGAACGGGCTATGCTCCTTCGTGTGCCGCAGTCTGGAATCACCTCGAAGAGAGGTTGTTAGATCAAGCGCAGGCGCGGGCGTCATATACCCCCCTTTTTTGGGGTCATTCGCGTAGCATACCCCAAGGCATGATATTGGATGTCCAACCCCTTGTAAAATCATTATTTTGCCCAATAAGAGCATCCCCCAATGGATTTTTTGATTTTGAGGCCTCTACCCCCTAAAACTGGATATCACTTTTTTGAGGGGGGGTGGGGGGGTCGGGGGGGTGGGTGGGTGGGTGGGGGGGGGGGGTCAAAAGTTTTTGCTTAATAGGGCGTGTTGGTAACAGGACAGCGGTCCAATGGTAAAGCAGCCGATACCAGATGTGCAGGCGCCGGTTTAAATCCCGATCTGCTGACTTTGAGAATGGGGTTCGAACCGCCGACCGCACGGATGCCGGTCGGCTGCGTTGCCACTCAACCACTACTTAGATTGTGGCGAAGGGCCTCGCTGCTGCTTGGGGCCGCATCTGCCACTGACAAAAAACCCAAACTGTGTGTATCTGTCTGACTGCCTGCTTGCTGGCTCAGGGACTGATTGGCTGACTGTCAACCTCTCTTCGAGGTGCACTGCCGAAGGCAATAGAATTTGTACCCAATTTTGCAGCAGTAATCAGGACTCGGTGCCAATGTCCTGCGCACCAAATTTCACCGTTCAGAATTCCGCACGTTCCTACCCCCCCCCCCCCCCGCCTCGGCACACGCCCGCGCCGGACGGGCCACTCATTTCCGCCACGTCACATGTGATCAGAAGGAGCCAGGCCCTACGGAGTCCCGCAGCCGAGTCCTACTGAGTTCCCGATGCACCAGAGGCGGGTATTGCCGAGTGACACATGGTACGGGGCTGGCGCTTAACGAGACCCAAAGTCCCTGCCGGACATGATTGGCCCGTCCAGCTTGCGCGAATCCCTGCACTGATGTAGTGGCACGACATCACCAACAACGTCTTTGTGTGTGCGTAACCGGGTTTTGCTTAGCCGCGGTGTGTGTGTGTGGGGGGGGGGGGGGTGTTACTCAGGGGGCGCTTACCTGTGAGGCCTAACCCCAACCCCCCCCCCCCCCCCTCTGGACCCCCAACCTACACTAGTTAGAACTGGCAACTTGGGCGCCAGCGGTGCCTGGAAAATTTTTTTGATCCTGGAAAATTGACAACCCACTTGATTTCCCCGCACTTGTTTACATTCAAAATGCTCACAATGCGTTAGGGAATGCCCTGCCACGTGTCTTCTTCTGCTGGCCGGGATGCCTTTGCTGATTCAGAGGTACATCTGTTGGAATACGGTGCTGTTTTTCATTTGTTGTGAGTGGCGCCAAATTTCAAACCAAATTTCACCCCACTTGTGTAAATTCAAAATGCTCAGAATGAAACGGGGAATTTAAAAATGCCCAGAAAATGGAGAAGAATTTTCAACCCCCCCTCTGGACCAACCACCAAGGCCTTGTGCCAACCCCCCCCCCCCCCTCTGGACCCCCTGTCCACGCCGCCGCTGGGGTTGGGGTCTAGAACTGAAGTGCAGAGCCCCCCGTGGTGCGCTGACAAACCCACGCAACGAAAAGTCTGGAACACTCAGGACCCAGAGGGGTCCTAACCCCCCAAGGGGTGGTGGGGGGTAGGACAGGACGCAGCAACCCGACGCAACATGCGAAGGGACGAGCAGGTGACTGTTCAGGGCCCCGTACAGAACCAGCAACCTGACGGCATGCCACACAGGGGGGCAGTTTGACCCCCAGACCCGCCCATCCACCCACTCACCCAAACCACTGGGCAACCTGAACATTGCTCCAGCTGGGCGGGGCAGCACAGACGCCCGCCGAAGGAGGGGCAGGCTACACCAGCTCACCTTGGTCTACCCCCCCCCCCCCAAAAGCGCGACACGGACATGGCTGTACTGCATGGAGCACGCCTGCGCAACCCTGCCACAAGCAAAAAGAACAAATTTGACCTCAATGCCAACCAGAGCTCTTGCTTACGCGGGGACATGCAGCAGCATTCATCTTGCATGCCAGACCTGCTTTCAACAGTTCAAGCGCTGTGTACTACCGCGGAGGGGGGAATCAGGAACAGGCAAAATTTGGCACAACGAAAGTGTGCCAAATGATGCCGCGGCAATTGAAGGTCCAAAGCTGTTTCACTAGGTGTCATTTTTGGCACTCTTGGCATGCACATTGGCATCCCACCCCCGCCCCTGCACGCAGTTTGAGCCTGTCTCAAGGGTCCAACAACAATTTTCTCAGGTGGGGAAATCAAGTGTCGGGCCCAAACTGCTTCCCCCCTTCCCACTTCAGCGAAGTTTACCAAAGGTTCCGCCCTGAGGCTTACATTAGAAGGGCCAACAACCATCCCCCCCCCCCTTGCGCATGCACGGCCTTGTCTAAGCACGGGGTGGGCGTTGAACCGCCGTTTTGAGGAAATTTTGGGACCGCTGTTTTTGTGGTCCAGAATGGAGGATTGGGTGTCTGTAGAGCGTTTGTACAGGGAAAGAGGGGCTCATCCATGTCTGTGATGGCGTTCTGTTCATAACAACATTGTACTACACATCGGAACCCCATGCTGCTTGTTCTGATGTGATTTTCAGCCATGGCTAACAATGTTATTCCCGGTCTGGCTGTCACATGTGTCACGCGCATGCACGGCCTTGTCTAAGCACGGGGTGGGCGTTGAACCGCCGTTTTGGCCTGACTTCTGGGACCGCGGCCGTGCTTGCGCAAGGGGGGGGGGTGCATGGAGAGCCCCCCCACCAAAGTGGCCATCCTGGGAAAAAACGAAATTTACAATACGGAAAATCTGATTGGGTCATTTTTGGTACACAACATTGTGGGTCCCAGACCCCCACTCCCTCCTCCTCTCTTCTAACATTCACCTGTTCCACCTTGGCTTAGCTCACCCTATTCGGCTTTACCCCCCTATCCCCCCGTTCACCCAAGTCTCCGGACGTGTGCCCATGCATGTCCTGTTTTGTCATCTTCAGTGGATTGCGGGTACCCCTCCAAACGGCATCAGACGTTTTCATGCAACAACCACAAGTACGGGGGCACCTGCGCAGCATCGTGTACCCCCGGGTTCTCCGGCACCCCCTCTTTGAGTTGTGGAGGCGATGGGGTCTGGAATTACGGAGGCGGATGTGCGCCAAGTATGCGATGCACTGCTGATGCGGCTTTGTGCGCGCGCGCGCCCGTGTGTGAACATGTTGAACATTGGGTTGCACTGAACTGACCACAGCCCACTTGTATTGGTGTCCTCAATGGGTGTGTATCTCTCGTGTGTTCGTGTGTGTCATTGCCATCTCTGTGACAGACCAAAAGACGTCTAGGACTGCTCTGCGGCTCCCGAGGAGTTTTCTCTCAACCCCTGTCTTGCCTGGTTCTTGTTTCACGGTTCCCAACCTGTGCGTGTGTGTGTGTGTGTGTGTGTGTGTTTTCGTGTGTTTGTTGATGTGCGCTCTTGTTTTGTTTTCGTGCCTCCCAACGTGCGTGTGTGTGTGTGTGTTTGTGTGTGTGGGTGCGCATGCATGTATGTCTGTGCGTGCGCGTGCGTTCGTGTGTGTGTGTGCGTGTGTGTGTGGAATGCTTTTGCCTGGTGATACCCCTGTGGTGGTGCAAGATGGAGGGACATGACTAGGGGCTGCGCTGGGCTGGGCTGTGCCAGAATGTTTGCTCTTGGCTGTGTGGTGCCCGTTTGTTACGTATATCGTGTGTGCGTGTGTGTGTGTGTGTGTGTCTAACTGTGTGTGCGTTTGCGTGCGGATGTGCCATGGGGTCATGGGTTCGATGCAGCCCCATGGAGGAGAGTGGAGCAGGATGCAGAACGAGTGAGGAGAGAGGCACAGGGGGCTGCTGGGTGCTGCTTCGGGCTGAGGGAGTCCCCCCCCTCCCCCCACAAACTGCAGAATGCAGGAGGAGTCTGAGTTGCACTGTGTGCCGCGCCTCTCAGGCCCTTGGCTGTGCCCCGAGGTGTGCGTTGTAGTGGTGTGTTCAGGTGTGCGGAGTACAGGTCCGAGACTAGTGATACGCAAGATCAGTGGTCAGGACACGGTGGTGAGGTCTCATGGGATGGATGGCGGCAGTGTGGGACCTGTGGGGCCGGGGGCAAGCGGTGGCCGGAGTGCCGGGGTGGAAAGGGACGGAGGACGCATGGCGGAGGCATGTTGCTGGGCGCTGTGCCCCACAGCAAGGTTCAGTGGCCAGCAGTGCGAAAGTGAGAAGACAGGTTGGTGATGGGGGAGGACAGTGCCCTTGGGGCAGGGCAGTGCGCCTGAAGAGCAGAGCATTGCGCCCGTGGGGGCAGGCGTTGCTCGCATGGAGCAGGGCCTTGCGCCCGTGGAGCTGGGCATAGCACCCGCGGAGCGAGGGATTGAGCCCATGGGGCATGGCATTGTGCCCAATGAGCTGGGCCTTGCGCCCATGAAGGGGGGCATTTTGCCCAAGAAGCAAGGCGTTGCGCCCATAAAGGGGGTATTGCAGGAAGGTTTGGGACTTTGTCCCTCGAGGAAGGCAGCAATGGCGGTTGGTGATCAAACATAGTGTCAGTGTTAGTGTGGATTCTGTGATGAAGATCGTGAGGTGTTAATTAAGGGGTGGTGCGACACGAAATCTTGGACCGAATTTTCTATGGTGGCGAGGTTTGCCGTCACGTCTGGGCACTAAAGGATGCGGTCCTGTTAATGGACGTCTTCAGGTACAATGACCTTCCGGGACGACCATGGTTAGGCCTGGGCTGAGGCTTGGTGCGTCCTCAAGCATGAACTGTGTGTGTGTGTGTGTGTGTACCCAGTTGCTGTACCCCTTCTGGACATCCTGTTACCCAACTCCCTGTTCCCGGGAACCGGAACACTGCTGCGTCAGCTCCGACGCCTCTCAGGATTTTTGGCTTCCTTCCAATATATAAGAATCGTTGACAAGGGGTCCGGGGAACTGTGGGGTTTCTGCCCAGCCTGGGTCTGGGAAAAAGTGACTAAATTCATGATCAATGAAAAATTCGACCACACAGGGTGGACCCAGAATGAATAGGCACATGCCATCGGAGATGCAATCTCAGGTATGGAGGTGGAACGCAACAAGTGGGGGAAACTGTGCATCTTGTATGTGCTAGCTAAAGCAAAGTCACGGCGCACTCAGAAATGGGTTTTCAGAGGAATATCTGCCTCCCCTGCCCCCAGCCTGCAGCGCCGCGAGTTACGTCAGGGCGCACGAGCCTTCACCTGCTTTGAATGTTGCAGACCGAAATCGCACACAACATCCCGTACACAGACATCCAGTCAGTTGCAGGATGGCTGTGTTTTGTAACACGCAAAGGGGCAAGCACAATCACAAAAGTGGACTACAAAAAGCAGTTTGACAACATACACCCCAGAGACGTGACACGGGCCTTCGGCAAAGCAACAAAGTGGCTGACCAAAAAGCGACGCTGGCGCTAGCAAGAGTTGCACTAGTCAATTCACAGAGACACCCCAAAGCTGGACAGAGCAGGCGTGGCGACCAGCGACAAATTTTGGGTCCTGCAGCATGACCGCCTTGCAAAAATGCTGAAATTTGAACTCCTTCACTACAACGTACTGCAGGCGATGGGAAAACTGTGGAGCTGAAAAATCAGTATCCCCATGGGGGGCCCTTTCTCCGCACAAAGTGCAGATCTGCACACACTCTGGGGGGTGAAGAAAAATGGGAAAAGGCTGAGAGACTGGGGGTCACTGAACGTGTTAGAAGACGGGTATGTCTCCTGGACCAGGGGCACTATGTGGTTCAGCCTGGCACAGTTCAGAGACAATGTCCTCCTGGCTACTATCATACCCCCAGCACGCGCACAACCCTTGTGCAGGAGATATGTGACCTGCTGTCAGAAATCTGGAAACCGGAGGTGCTCTGTGACTGCGTTGATGCAGGGGCAGTGTCCTGCGTGGGGAACTGCCTGCAGCAGAGCCGCCGCGCCCTAGGAGTACGCATGACTGTGGGGGGCGGACAGAGCTGCACTGTAACACACCCTCTGCACTCACAAACACCTGGGACCTCCGGTATGGAGCCCCCCTCATCAGCCCCACACGTGCACCCAAAGAGTATCTGCCATGCATACTTATTAGCAGCCTTACTGGTACCCTCCCCTGGCAAGAAACGTGGGCGGCCCAAATTCTGTCTGCCTTGTCATGGGCCCAGCTAGCAATGCTTTCCGGGGTATAGGCGAATGACCGTGATGCGTGCGCTGCACAAAGCAGTGCGCCGTGTGCATGCCGCCTCCCCATGGTGGTCGGAAAACACTATGCGTGCCGTGTACAGTGTCGACCTCCCATGCCCCCGAAGTGCAGCCACAACAAAGCTGGTGCACTGGCTCACAAACAACACTGTTTGGAACGGAAGCCGATACACTTACAGGGATATTCCCACAGAATTTCAGCCGGAAGGCTACACCCCCACCTGGTGCGAAGACATTGCACTACTGCGCAGCATTGCTGCAATCCCTTGACCCCCCTTCCAACCCCCTCCGTTTTCTTGTGTGTGTGTGGCGGGGTGGTTGCACCCAGCACACGATAAATCTAGGCCGTGGCATAGGTAGTTCATGAGCTCCTCCGTGGGCGGTTTTTGTGGTCTGGGGAAGGGAGAGGTTCATTTGCTTTGCCCCGCACTGAACATGCTTCCATCCCTGTCATCTTCACGAGACCGAAAGACGTCTAGGACAGCTCTGCTGTTCTTGAGGAGTTTTCTTTCCACCGCTTTTCTTGCTTTGTTCTTGTTTCGCGGTTCTCAACGTGTGTGTGTGTGTGTGTGTGTGTGTGTGTGTGTGTGTGTGTGTGTGTGTGTGTATTCTTTACATCATGTGTGTGTGTGTGGATCACATGACCACAGGGTTGGCGTGGCTTTACAACCACAAGAGGTGGCGGAGTGAGGAACTAGTTTGCAATGTCCACAAGGGCTGTAAAAAGTTAGACAGGGGACAATAGTTAGTGCCTCGTTTCACCACTTGACCCACGCACACCTAACGGACTTGGTGCAATTTGATCTTGTTGAAAATAACCGGTGCAGTGCAGCGGGGCGCTTGTGGGTGCGGAGAGGGTGCATACCGATGGCAGGCCATTCAGTGCCCAAGCTACAGACCTATATTGCATGTGGCAAGCATACCAACATCAGGGTCTTATGCACGCACTGGGATCGTTGATTATTTCGGAGGCGGGGTTTCCATATTGGGTGGGAGAGCATAGAGTGACCTTGGTTCCCTCTCGCGACAATTTTTTGCCGGCCACCAATGCGCCACAGGTGGGGTGGGCTGTGTTGGTGGAGTAGGTTTGCGACATCCTCAGCGGGCGTGGCGCTTACTTGTGGTGTGTGAGTGCATCACTGTGACCAAGGTCAGCTGCAAGGGGGCCCGCTGTGGTTCAGTGTGCAAAGTTCCCGGGGTCGTTCTCGTGCGTGGTGAGAACGGGAGTGGGATGGGGTTCATCGAGCCGTCAAGTGTAACAAGCACTTGGGCCTTGTGCCTGGGACCCCCCTTGATGAGCCCCCACTCCAAGTATTCTGGGTGCTTGGGCAGCATTTTTACCGGCTCAAGACAGGCTCCCCTTTTCAGTTACATAGGGGGCTCATATCATGAGTGTTGTGGCATGGCTCAATGTGGCGGTTCTATCTGGGTATGGGAGGGCAGATGCAATGAGGGGGATGCACAAGGTGTGTTTCGGGCATACACTACAGCGCTGCATGACGTCCAGGCGACGGTGAAGGCGGTGTACAGCTTGAGCTACCATCTCCCCACCACCCAAGCGGGGGCGGCGAGAGTTCTGGCTATGTGGCTCAAGAAGCACACGTATTGGTGGGGGGACACATGTAGCAGCCGGTACCTTGCCTCCGATTTTGCGGTGCAGAGCGTCACGGGCGTGTGAGACAGGTGTTTCCAAGGCGTTTTGCACCTGTGTGAACAATGTTGATTTTCCGTCCTATACGTCGTGTGTGTCTCGTGACCCGGCAACAGGTCATTTCATCATGATGTGGCTGTGACATGTTGTGAACACCTAGAGAATGCGATTTAGTATATCAGTCGTCTGGCTAACGGATCCACCGTGCTCACGTTGTGCCAGCCTCTGCTAGATAGACGTCAGTGGTTTCCTTGTTGGTTCCTACAGAAGTGTGTGTGCGTGTGTGTGCGCGCATGTGTGTGTGCATGTGTTTATGTGTGTGTGTGTGTGTGTGTGGCCTGACGAGTCGTTTTGATCAGTGCCTGCCTGTCTGCGATCAACAGTGGGTTTGGTTCTCTTGATCACTGTCACGAAGTGTGTATGTGTGTGTGTGTGTGTCTTGTCTGATGATCAACTGACGAGGATTTTTCACTCAGCCAACAACACTTTGTGCTGTGCATCGCAAATTGTCTGTGTGTGTGTGTCTGTGTGTGTGTGGATGTGTATATGTGTGTGTGGTTGTGGACATCTGAGCACTTAGCCTGAGTTCCCACCAGTGCCTGTTTGTCATCAATTCAGCATGTGTCCAAGTGCGTGCGTGCATGTATCTGTGTGTGTTTGTGTATGCTCTGTGGCTCTGTTTGTTCCGCTTTACGCGTGTGTTTGTGTGTGTTATTCCTGGGGGATGGGATTCTGCGCACTTCGTCGTTGTGCAGGTCACCCAAACGATGCCAGGGCAGGCGGTTTGTAACCCCAACTCCCTTCCCTCCCTCTCGCCCTCTGCCACTGCCCTCCTCCCTCTTTTCGCCCTATGGCCCTCTCACACTCTCTCCCAGTCTCTTTTTCTCTCTCGCGCGCCAACAGGCAATCAGTGCATGCGCTTGGCCGACTGGAAGCCTGCCGTAACACCTGCCACGAATGACGCTGCTGTTCAGTGGGTGACAGGTTTCGGCAGCGAGGTGAAGTGGGCCGTCAACCGCCAGTACCCATTGCGAAAGATCCCCTTCAAATACCAGAGCATGGCCTATCTGCAGGGCGACAACAACAAGCATTTCGGCACCACGATCATCAAGTCTGATGTCCCCGTGATTGTGTATGCGGGTATGCACTACAGAAGACGTGCGGGTGGGGCGCTCCTTTATGACCCCGTTGCCCTCTCTTCTCGCTAAGGGGCGCCCTCGGGGAGCGCCCAAAACAGATGCCCAACCGCTGTGTGACCCTCTAACGGCTGCCAGTTACCCTCAAACCGCTGTCGGCCATTGCCCAACCGCCGTCCGTGACCGCCCGAGTGCAGTGTGTCAGAGGCAGGGCACGGCCCAACTGTTGTTCGTTGCAACGCGTTGGTTTGCCTCCTGGAGTCAGCGCAACGCAACCAAATGGTGTATGTCTATCACATGGCAGCGAAAACGTCCTTCGAGGGGGTCACAAGTGGTGAGAGCGAGAGAAGGCCCGCTGAGGGCGCTGCAGGCGCATGACCACCGACGGTCGAACGGGGGGGCCCTTCACACCCCTCCACACTCCTCCACACACCCCTCCACACCCCTCCACACCCCTCCACACCCCTCCACACCCACTCCACACCCCTCCACACCCCTCCACACCCCTCCACACCCCTCCACACCCCTCCACACCCCTCCACACCCCTCACCACCCCCCACACCCCTCCACACCCCTCACACAAGTTGCGCATAGCAACTTTTGTTTTGCCGAGGGGGGGGGGGGCAGTGACAGTAGCAGTAACAGTGAAGGCAACAGTGACAGTGACAGTGGCAGCGTTGCCTGAGGTATAATGCTACTCACCTCCCCTCTTTCTCACCCACCCAGCTTGATGTATTTTTAACGTGCCTGGGCCTCACCAGAGGCCCCTGTCTACTCTGGCGCCACGCGGCAGGCGCGAGCATATGTACTGCTCACATCATGGGCATGACCCCAGACGCAAATTTTTTTTCCCCCAGACGCAAATACCGGTCAGTGAAGTGTTTCAGCGATGAGAGTGTTGATTCTCAAGGTTGCAGGGTTCAGGGTTCAGGGTACAGGGTCAGGATGCAAGGCAGAGCAGGGCCAGCAAAACCACCCCTCCACACCCCTCCACACCCCCTCCACACCCCTCCACCGGAAAGTCCTCCACAGTCCTGTAGAGTCTTCAACGATCGACTGCGGGCGACATACATATTGGAAGCCTGTTCTGGGCCACTTCTGATTTTGCCCCCCGCTCTGAAGCGGTGGGGATCCCCGATACGGCAGGGGTGAGGTAGCCATTTTGCCCACTTGTGGGCCACTTCTGATTTTGCCCCCCGCTCTGAAGCGGTGGGGATCCCCGAGACGGCAGGGGTGAGGTAGCCATTTTGCCCACTTGTGGGCCACTTGTGATTTTGCCCCCCGCTCTGAAGCGGTGGGGATCCCCGATACGGCAGGGGTGAGGTAGCCACTTTGCCCACTTGTGGGCCACTTCTGATTTTGCCCCCCGCTCTGAAGCGGTGGGGATCCCCGATACGGCAGGGGTGAGGTAGCCACTTTGCCCACTTGTGGGCCACTTCTGATTTTGCCCCCCGCTCTGAAGCGGTGGGGATCCCCGATACGGCAGGGGTGAGGTAGCCACTTTGCCCACTTGTGGGCCACTTCTGATTTTGCCCCCCGCTCTGAAGCGGTGGGGATCCCCGATACGGCAGGGGTGAGGTAGCCACTTTGCCCACTTGTGGGCCACTTCTGATTTTGCCCCCCGCTCTGAAGCGGTGGGGATCCCCGAGACGGCAGGGGTGAGGTAGCCATTTTGCCCACTTGTGGGCCCCACAAATCACTGAGTCGACAAGCCTCATACAGTGGGGGAGGGAAACACGAAGGGCCATTCACAAGCATCCCAAGGGTCACCTGCTGGGCCCTGCAATACATCCGGTTGGTTCAGGAGGGCTGTGGGCGCGATCCGCCGCTGCGCCGGGTAACCGCCGGTGGCGGTTCTCCTCCAACCGTCGTGGGCGGTTATCCTCCAACCGTCGTGGGCGGTTATCCTCCAACCGTCGTGGGCGGTTATCCTCCAACCGTCGTGGGCGGTTATCCTCCAACCGTCGTGGGCGGTTCTCCTCCAACCGTCGTGGGCGGTTCTCCTCCAACCGTCGTGGGCGGTTCTCCTCCAACCGTCGTGGGCGGTTCTCCTCCAACCGTCGTGGGCGGTTATCCTGCAACCGTCGTGGGCGGTTATCCTCCAACCGTTGTGGGCGGTTATCCTGCAACCGTCGTGGGCGGTTCTCCTCCAACCGTCGTGGGCGGTTATCCTCCAACCGTCGTGGGCGGTTCTCCTCCAACCGTCGTGGGCGGTTCTCCTCCAACCGTCGTGGGCGGTTATCCTGCATGTGCCGTTGGTGGCCCCGCGTTGTGTTTCCCTCCACCCGTCGATGCGCCGTGCTGTGCCCTTGTGTGCAGCCTGGGACAGCCGTTCGGACTTCCGTCCGGACGGCTTCATCAAGACCTCCGACATGATGGAGCTGTGGGACACCCAGAGGAACGTCCCGATTGAGGTCTGGTACCGGGAGTACCCCGCGGGCGATGTGCGCATCACCATCTCAGGGGAGTCGGAGGGGCGCGAGGCCGGCGCGGCGAACTTCTTCGTGGAGCGCCTCTGCGCCCCGGCGAACTTCGGCAAAGGTGCGTGCGCAGTCCCGGGGATGTGTATACGGGTGGGCGTGTGTCGGGGGGGGGGGGGGGGGGCTGGACGACCTGAACGTGGCGAGGCGGGTGGTGGACCACCGGAGAGCGGAGGTGCGTGGGCAGCAAAACCGTCGAACGACCCCCGCAACAACCAGCACAGCCCCCGGTCCGCCAACTACTGGGCACCGCTGCCGCACAAACGGCACCCGCCGCAACCAGCACAGCCCCGGCACACGAACGACTGGGCTCCGCGAACGCGAAAACGACACCAGCAGGAGCACTGGCCGCAGCGGCCGACAGACCGCAGCGACCCGACGCAACATGCGAAGGGAAGACCGGGTGACTGTCCAGGGCCCCGTAAAGAAACCGCCACCCGACGGAATGTCACACACGGGGGGGGGGGGGGGGCGACCAGGACGACCAGGACGTGGAGGTGCATGGGCAGCCAAAATCGTCAAACGACCCCCGCAACAACCAGCACAACCCCCCATGCGCCAACCACTAGAGGTGTCTACCCCGGGCGATGCATGAGTGAGGTGCTTCCGCAGCCGTTGAGCTGGCGTGAGGTGTGTTTGGCCTATGCACAGGGCCCCTAGATACAGGCGACCACGGGGGCTGCTCCTGGTCAGAACCCGACCCCAAAGGGGGGGGTCCCCCCCCCCGCTACTGACTGTGATTGTCTGACTAATGTAGTCAGACATGATGTTCTGTTTTCTGTTTCAGACACAGTGTGTGTCTTGAGGTTTAACCAGGTTTGGCATAGAGAATAAAGATGCACTTATGCCTGACTGTGGAGTGCATTACCTCTGGTTTGCATTTGTCTGTTTTTTAATTAGGTCACACCCCCCTCTACAGACCCCAAAATGGTTGTACAGAACAATGGGTTTTGTTGGCGCTGGAGGCGCCGGAGATTTTGTTTTAGGCATACGGCAGGGGGAAATTTTTTTGTTCGACCCCATGTGTCTAAACTCAAAATACTCAGAATTTTATGGAGAAATCAAAAATGGATGAAAAGCACAAATAAGGATTTTTACCCCGACCCGACCTCCGGGTCGGACCTTGGCTGATGGGAGCCTGAGTTGATGGGCAAATTTTTACCCCCACTTGTGCATATTCAAAATCATCAGCGTGTCATGGGGATCATTTTTTTTTTGAGGTATGGGGTACCCACCAACCCAACCCCCCCCCCCCCCCCCTGGGGAGCCCGGCGGCTGACCGCCCGACCCGCCGACCCCCCAAGGTTTGGGTCAACCAAGGGGGGGGGGGAGCCCCCCGCCCCCCCCCCTTCAACCCCCAAAACGGTTGCACACCCCTCGGGGTCACACATTGGCTGGCAGCAGCCCCCGTGCAGGCGACATATGACACACAGTGGGTGGGCAGGCGGAGTTTCTGCCGTGTACGTGTGTGTGGCTTACAAATTTCAGGGAAGGAGCCGTGGCTCGTGGGCGGCGGTTGTTTAGACGGGCAGCTCCAGCCCCACCTGGGCGGACTCCTGCAGGGCCGGAACACTGAACAGGATCTGATTGCCTCCCTAGTACCCCAATTTGCCCTCGCGCAGCGGGAACCCCCGTTTGACCCCCACCCCCCACCCCTTTTGGAAACTTTGGTCAGGATGGGGTTCTAATCATGTGATCCGATTTCCGAGACCCCCCCCCCCCCGCAGGGATGCAATAGAAGGGAAGGGACCTCAGAGGCGGCCCCAGAAGCGGTTAGACAGGCGGTTGGAGGAGGTTGCCAAAGCGGTTTGGGGGCGGTTGCTGTCGGTTACAAATGCCATTGAACCTGGCCATTGCCGTCAGGGGGACAGTGGCTGGGCATAGGCTGGGCGCCCTGAGGAGGCGGGGGGGGGGGGTATCCCCCCCTTCAATCCCCCCCCCCCCCCCTCCCCCCCGGTCTGCACTGCGCCCGGGCTTTGTCCTTGCAGACCACTGTGAGCACGTCCCGAGCGACGCCGCCAACGACTTCGTCATCGGCTCCCCTGCGTCGTGGTTCACCAACAACAACGACATCCGGTCCGGCGCCCAGCATCAGACCTCCCGGTTCCACCAGAACGTGGCCGTGACCGCCGAGGCCTACCGGCTGCGCTTCGAGTGGCAGTACAACCTCGGCTACTGCAGCCAGCTCAACAAGGGCCAGGGGAAGTCCCCGTCGTTCAAACTGCTGATCGGGGGGGCCGTGCAGTGGCAGTGGCAGGTCGACCTGAGCGCCGGGGGCGAGTACCCGCACGACACCCGGTGCGGGGGGGCCCCGCAGGCCTACTCCCCGGTGCAGCTGGTGGAGGTGGACCTGCTGGGCGTCACGGGGGACAAGCTGACGTGGGAGATCGTGAGCAACGACCGCAACATGCACGTCAATTTCGTGCACATGGAGCTGTGCTCCCGAGGTGCGCGGGGCCGGGTGCGCGCGGCGGGCGAGGGGCGGGGCCGTCCGGAGGGACCCGCCGCGGTCCCGGTCACGCGGCCCGGGGGCAAGCACCAACGGCAGCAGCATGCCGCAGCATGCCGCAGCGCCAGATTCTGGGAGCTGTTGGTGGGGCTTTTGAAGCATGCCGCAGCATGCCGCAGCATGCCGCAGCGAGCCAAAATTTTCACATGGCGGACTTTTTTTTTTCATAACATGTCAAACCTGTGAATCCTTTGTTGCAAAGATGTCTCAGAACTGGATGGTAGCTCAGTGGTCTATGTACCAGGTCCCAGTTTGGAGGGTCCTGGTTTCCATTCCCGCAAAGGGCAATTTTTGCCTGTCAGTTCCTCTCTATTGTTGCACAGATCTTCGCTTTTTTGGTGTTGTTTTGACATGTCAAGTCCTGAGGATACTCAAACTACTAACTTTTTGAAACCTGTGCCGCTTTCGGAAAATGATGGTACCCTTAACCAACAGCATGCCGCAGCATGCCGCGGCATGCCGCAGTGAGCCAAACTTTTCTTGGGGACCGTTGGTGCTTGCCCGGGGGGCCGGCGGTTGGGGGGGGGGGGGGGGGGCGGCGGATCTGCGGGGACCCCCCCCGTTTTTTTGTTCGGCAGCCAGATTTCTCGGCTGTTTTAAGCACGCAACTTTTTGCCGCATGGCTGTACTAAGTGGCCCAAACTCCGACCAAGATGGCCCAATTTCCTATTACGATGGCCCAAGATGGAAGAACATGATTTTTTGTTGGCCCAACTGTGAAAGGAGGACAGACTTACATTTGCACCTCCGGCGTGGCCCTCAGTGGCCCACACAACCGCGAACACTTACGCCGCATCGAGGGAACTTCCCTTTTTAGATTTCCTTGTTTCCCATTTCTCAAGGTGCTACGGTTTGCAGGTTTGCCCCCCCCCCCCCCGCCCCTTTTGGCGGCTCGTTGCCAAATGGTTACCCTCGAAATGTTACAAAAGGGAAAGGCTTGTCGGACCATTTTTGGTACACACACTTTTGGGTCCCAGACCCCCTCCCCCGCCCCCCCTCCTCTTTTCTAATGCATCCCTCCCCCGCCCCCAAGGAAAGTATGAGAATGGCCGTGCACCACAGGAGGAGCCCCCCCCCCCCCCGACCCGGGCAGAAGTTACATTCTGGATTGCCCCCCCCCCCCCCCAGGCATACTGGGCACTGATCAGGCCGTCAGGGGAGGACGCCATCGTGGGAAAAAACGAAATTAACCGTTGGGTCCACCCACCCGCCCCTGCATGCCCCCTCTTCCCCCACCCAATGCATGCCCTCAACCCGACCCTCTGCCCCCAACGCCTGCAGATCTGGTCGGGCCATTTTGGGTACACACACTTTTGGGTCCCAGACCCCCGCTGCCCCCCCTCTTCTAATGCCCCCCCCCGTTTATCAGCGTAAGTCTACCAAAGGTTCCACCTACACAGCTGCACGTCCACCAACACGTACAGCCCCCCCCCCCCAGCCCCCCGACCAAAGGGACCACTGCGGGAAAAGACGAAATTTACAATCGGGAAGATCTGGTCCGGCCATTTTTGGTACGCAATCTTTTGCCCCCCCTCCCCCCCGTGGGTGTTAGAAGCCCCTGTCTAGAAAATGATCCTTCAGATGCACACCCCAGTGCGCACAAGTCAGTGCTGGAGTGGGCAAACCCCCGCATGGACTCGGAATGTGCATCTGGATGCCCCTGGTCAACGGCACGGGCAACAGCCCCGTCTCCGGGACCGCCGACCCCCGGAGTAGTCAAACAGGACAAGTCATCCGGGGGCTCCGTTGACACAACCAAAACACGTTCGGGCCCACAGAGGGTCAGAATGAGCAGTGGCGAGAGGCCAATAGGCGCCGCCAAAGGCAAACAGTCAGATACCGAGGCCTTGTGCCAACCCCCCCCCCCCCCCGCCCCCCTTCCCCCCGCTAAAAAGACGCCCTGCCAACCCCTGACCCCACCCGAGCGCGCCATGGCCATTCCCAGGGGGCGTCCGCGGCTACACGCGGACGGAGACCGCGCATGTGGGCGCCGGCGGGTGCACGTACCCCTACGTCGACGGGGTGTGGCCCGCGGAGGTCCAGGCTATCAGCGACCCCCCGACCTGCGCCGCCAAGTGCTCGGAGATGTACAACTGCGGCGGCTTCAACATCAACGGCGGCAAGTGCCAGTTGTGCGTGGACCGCGACGTCAAGGCGAACGTGAATGGAATCACTGCCTATCTGAAGTCAGGTTGCGCTTGTCCTGGCCTTCGGGGGGATGTGGTGCGGAGACCAGCGTTTTCCCCTCTGAACCCGCCTTTCTTCCCCCTTCATTCCCCCTTCATTCCCTCTTCATTCCCCCTTCATTCCCCCTTCATTCCCCCTTCATTCCCCCTTCATTCCCCCTTCATTCCCCCTTCATTCCCCCTTCATTCCCCCTTCATTCCCCCTTTATTCCCCCTTCATTCCCCCTTCATTCCCCCTTCATTCCCCCTTCATTCCCCCTTTATTCCCCCTTCATTCCCCCTTTATTCCCCCTTCATTCCCCCTTTATTCCTCCTTCATTCCCCCTTCATTCCCCCTTCATTCCCCCTTCATTCCCTCTTCATTCCCCGTTCATTCCCCCTTCATTCCCCCTTCATTCCCCCTTCATTCCCCCTTCATTCCCCCTTCATTCCCCCTTCATTCCCCCTTCATTCCCCCTTCATTCCCCCTTCATTCCCCCTTTATTCCCCCTTCATTCCCCCTTCATTCCCCCTTCATTCCCCCTTTATTCCCCCTTTATTCCCCCTTTATTCCTCCTTCATTCCCCCTTCATTCCCCCTTCATTCCCCCTTCATTCCTCCTTCATTCCCCCTTCATTCCCCATTTATTCCCCCCTTTAATCCCTCGTTGACCACTCAGCACCAGTAGTTCGGGGAGGGGTGCTGGGAGCCCCAAGGACAACCCTCCAAACCCCCGAACCGTCCTCCCCTGAGATCCCCCCCTCCACCCAAGTGATTGGGTGACATTGTCGTCCGCGCCTTTGCCCCTTCGGCACAAATCACATCACCAGCACTCTGTTGTGAGATCAACCCTGCCGCGAGAAAGCACCGGGGGCATTTCAGGGCTATGCCACGGTTTTTTGCAGGTGGGGATGGGGGGATGCGGGACCCCCCAGGCCTTTGCTTAGTGGCTGGTTGATACTATACCGGGGGGGGGGGTCAGAGGCCAAAAAAAAGTTTGTGTACCTAAAATCCACCTCCAAGTTTGATAAATTTCATTTTTTTCCTGAGGAAAAATTTTCTGATGTGGGTGGGTGGGTGGGTCAGCCAAAATCCCAGGGGGCCAATTTGACCCCCCCCCCCCCCCAGTATCACTAAGCAAAGGCCTGGACCCCCCCCCCCAGTGGGCAAACGTACTCCGAGAGGGGTACAGTGGACCCTCTATGTGCAGGTGCTGCTGCTGCCCCCGTGGCGTCCGCTGCCACTGCCGGCACGGGCAGCGTTCACAGGAAGTGTTGCCTCGACGGTGCAGATTTGCAGGGTGCTCTTCCGCACAAAACAATGTGGGCATCGCATCACAGGACCAGGGGACTCCGGTGTCGTCGGTTGGGCGCCAACCGCCGTCAGTTGAGTGCCAACCGCCGTCAGTTAGCGCCAACCACCGTCGGTTGAGCGCCAACCGCCGGCGGTTGAGCGTATAGTGTATAGTGTTGAGAGTGTGCATTGTGCAGCTTGTCCCACGCCACCGGGGAAAAGTATTTCCAGTGAGTGAGAGCGCGGCCGTCGTGCCTCGCGCTCCTTCTGCCTCGGCGTCCCTCCCATGCCAAGCGCCGGCAATGCCTCACACTCAGTCATCCCCAGGACAATGAAGTTTGGACGGTGCTCACCACCACATCCGATGTGGGCAATGCAATGGCGCCAGGGCTCAGGATCGCCGTGTGGTACCCATCAGGAGTGCACAGCGTTTCCAGGGGAGGGAGGGGGAGGGTGAGGGGGTTGGGCCAAGCCGCACGGGTGGAGGATGTGGGCGAAGCAACACTGAAGAGACTAACGGTTGCAGGCGGCTTCAGCGCATCTTATGGAAGCCGGAGGCTGCAAACATGTGTTCAAAAGTATGGCCGGAATGTGAGTCCATGCGCTTTTGGATCTTTGTTTGGCGGGCGGGCCCCCGGGGGGGGGGGGGCGGAGTTGGACCCGGTCCCACTGCGAACCAGCCCCCAGCTCTCTGTCAGAATCTCGGGGGGGGGGGGGGGCGCAGCGACCCGACGCAGCATGCGAAGGGAAGAACACGTGACTGTCCAGGGCCCCGTAAAGGAGCAACAACCCAACGGAATGTCACACGGGGGGCCCTCGGGGGGGGGGGGGGGGTCATTTGCTTTTTCAGTGGTCCATCCACTGGCATCTTTGCGTCCTTGTTGACAGAAAGGTACCTATGGTCTTGTAGGCCACGAGCCATATTTCTTTCTGCGCTTTGTGCTGATCGCGTCTTGTGCTCACGCACCATAGCCCAGCATTCCTTCGGGGGGTCATCGCCCCAACCTTCCCACCAAGTTTCTGTCTCCCCAAGCTTTCCTTCTGTAACTCGTGCCAACGTAGCACCCGGACACTTTTGAGAAGTCAATCAGCACCCAAAGAAGAACCCTTACCACAACGACTACTGCGACGACAATACACAATTAAATACAGTCGAGAGAGAGAGAGAGATAGAGGGAGACGGAGAGAAGAAAGACATACCCACGACCGTTGGGGGGTATTGGCAGGAGGGCTGGCGGGGGGGAGGTGTAGGGGGGGGGGCTTGGGGGAAGGGGAGGGAAGGGGAGGGGGGCCTGCGCGCGACCCCCGTCTGCCACGCCACATGTATACCGCAGCCGCACGACAACACCCTGTCATTGGGATACGCAGCACAAGCACAGCACGAGAAAGCCAGGGCCAACTATGCGTAGCACAAGCAAATGTGAACCGACGGTGGGCCCGCCCGTCACACCCCCGGGACCCTAGTGTCTGTCTTTTCCGTCTTTACGGCCTTCACGGCCGTGCCCCGTGTTCCTATTTCTCCTTCTACCCACCGCTAGGGATGCATTGGAAGGGGCCCCAGCCTATGCCCAGCTACTGTCTCCATGACGGCAAGTGCCAGCCTTAATGGCATTTGTAACCGACAGTAACCGCCCCCAACCGCTTTGGCAACCTCCTCCAACCGCCTGTCTAACCGCTCCTTGGGCCGCCTCTGAGGTCCCTTCTCTTCTAATGCATCCCTGCCGCCACTGCCCCCCCACCCCCCCCTCCTCCACCCCCCGCCTTTTTTGCACTGGCCCATCCCGTCCCTCGGCCGGGGCCTCTCTCAGGCTACGCGCACAACTATCCGGATGTCATCCAAGTCCAATCCGCGTTTTCGAGGGTCAACGGGCTGTTCCAGATGGTGGGGCACAAGCACGGGTTCCCGCGGTACACCGGCCCCAACGGCGCCACCCTGTCGTTCGAGAGGCAGGCCGTCAACAGCGACTGGGCCGCCGCCCATTGGCTGCAGTCCGATGTGTGGACGATTCTGGAAGGCGGGCACCATCGCTTCGCCCTCCGGTCCCCCGGCGGCAGCAAGCCCCCGACGCAGTCCGGGTGGGAGGCCCGCACGGACGTGGGGGCGCAGCTGCCCATTGACCTGTGGACTCCGGTGGCCCAAGGTGCCGAGGCGCGTTGCCGCGACGAGGGGCGTCCTCCGGTGAGGAGTGCTGAGGACGGAAGGGGCGCAGCGTGAGGGGAGACCGCCCGGATTGGGGCTCGAGAGTGGTGGCAAAGGCTGTTACCGGCGGTTAAGACGGCGGTTGGCGGTTGGGAGGCAACGTCTGGGACGGGGGGGGGGGGCGAGAAAAAGGTTTGCGCGCGGGGGCGGGGGGGGGGGGGACATTCGAGCTCCCCCCCCCCCCCCGCCCGGAGGGGGTTTGGGAAAGGGGCTCCCGTGCCAGAGCCTTGATGATTACGCAATCCAAGTACCAGTAATGGCTCAGGCTCAGAGACTCGGCCGCAAAGCGGCCCGGCCGAAAAAACTTTGAAGAACCCCCCCCCCCCCCCCACCTCCCCACTTCATACCTCAAAATGATCAGCACATCGTGGGGATCGTTTCGAGCGACATGTGCTGGGGTACCTCGGGGGGACCGGCCTGACATTACGGGGGGGATTGCAAGGGGGGCGGTGGGTGCGTTCAGCCCCTGTTTGATTTTGAGGTGCCAAAGAGCCAGTACCAAGGAGCAGATCTACGGCAGACGTCACCGGGATGACCCAAGTGGCGCCTCTGACAATGTCACCGGAGAGCTCTTTGTTCTGACTCCATTGCTTTGCTGCCCTCAGCCTTGCAGGGTAAAGCTGAGCATCAACAGGTGCATTCCATGTGGGTGACCGTGCCTCCCGGGATGCGGGGGGGGGGACTTGCTTTAATTTTCAATCCGGCAAGGGGGGGGGGACCCCTCCCCCCTGGACCCCCCCCCCCTCCCCCCCTCCCCGCTCAAGCAAGTCTCGGGGGGGGGGGGGCATTGTGCATTCTGGGGGGGACTGCCTCAGCAGGCTGGTGCTGGTTGCCGGCCTGATTGTGCGGCATGGATGGCTGTTTGTGTGTCGTGCATTGCACATGGTACGTCACCACGTGCTAGTGCCACAGAGGTACTCCGTCTATTCCAACACGAAACCAAAGCGCTCCGGTCGCAATCCCAGTGCCCTATGGCATTGATTTGCCCAAGGGCCTCCAATTGCAGTTGTCTCCAACAGCGCATCATAATCGAAGCCGACCCCCGCCCCGCCCGCCCCCCCACAACCAAAACACGTCCGGACCCACAGAGGGTCAGAATGAGCAGTGGCGAGAGGCCAATAGGCGCCGCCAAAGGCAACCAATCGGATACCGAGGCCTTGTGCCACCCCCCCCGCCCCCCGCCCCCCACCCCGTGCCCCCTGCTTTGCCTCGGTCTTGCCCAGTGCCCCGGACCGACCTGCGCGTCCCCTTGTGCGGCAGATTACACGTTCCTGTTCAACGCCTGCCCCCGGGGCTCCGGCATCCCCTACAACAACGCGGTCAACGGGGGGGCGGTGACCCGCGCCGTGTGCGAGGCCAAGTGCAACGCGGACCCCGCCTGCCGGGTCATCGAGATGGCGGGCTGCTCCGCCGGCGGGTGCGTCGGCCAGTGCATGCTGTACCGGGGCTCCGAGGGCGGCGAGATCCGCAACGGCGGGTGCACCACCGACGGCAGCATGAAGTCGTTCCTGAAGCCCACCAGTGTGTGCGGGGGCGCCGGGGCAGGGGGCAGGGGCGGGGCATGCGCTTGAGTGGGGGGTTTCCCCCCACTCGAAGGGACGGTCTGTTCCGTGCCTTCCGCTTCCATCCGCCACCAACGGCCCACGAACCGTCCGGCAGTCGCCAGCCCATGTCCCCTAACCGCTGGTCCAAACGCCAGTAACCGCTTTCGCGACCCCCCCCCCCCCCCTGCAGCCTCCCTGCCCCTCAAATGCATCCCCGGAAAGGGAATTGCCACGCGTCCAAGAACCGCGGGCATCCCTGCAAGGGCACGCACCGGCGACACGAGGCTCTTCTCTCGATACGGGGGGAGTTATGTCCGTGGCAGCAGCAGCAGCGACCGCAACAACAAGCCGCAGCAGCCCGAGCATCAGCAGCCCATCCCGCACGAGATGGTGAAGAATCAGATCACCGTGCTGGGGACCCCCCCCCCCCCAGCCCCCCATTGACCCCCCGGAAGTTCGTAGTTTGGTTTTGGGACGTCCCGTCCATTGAGTTCCCTTTTTTATTTTTTTTGGGGGGGTCCAGCCACTGGGCCCTGTCAAGCCCCTTCCCCCCTCCCCACTCCCCCCCTGTGTGGGGCTTCACAACCCCCCTCCCCCCTCCCCCCCTGTGTGGGGCTTCACAGCCCCCCTCCCCACGGCTTCACAACCCCCCTCCCCACTCCCCCCCTGTGTGGGGCTTCACAACCCCCCTCCCCCCTCCCCCCTTGTGTGGGGCTTCACAACCCCTCTCCCCCCTCCCCCCTGTGTGGGGCTTCACAACCCCCCTCCCCCCTCCCCCCCTGTGAGGGGCTTCACAGCCCCCCACCCCCCTCCCCCCTGTGTGGGGCTTCACAACCCCCCTCCCCCCTCCCCCCCTGTGTGGGGCTTCACAACCCCCCTCCCCCCTCCCCCCCTGTGTGGGGCTTCACAACCCCCCTCCCCCCTCCCCCCCTGTGTGGGGCTTCACAGCCCCCCACCCCCTCACACTGCTCAGAAGGAAGTTGAGTCGGACAAGCCAGCGGCACCCGAGTTGGGGAGCAAGGCAACAAAGCCTCCCAGGGACTGGCGGGCCATTCGGCCACAATCGGAACAAGCACTGACAAAGGGAAAGGGTCTCGGGCGCCCCAAGCGATCGTCCAATGAGCCCCTTCGGGTGCCGTGTGCAGTGGGGTCAAGGCTGTCAAGCGGTATCAAGGCCGTGTCCAGTGGTATCAAGGCCGTGTCCAATGGTATCAAGGCCGTGTCCAGTGGTATCAAGGCCGTGTCCAGTGGTATCAAGGCCGTGTCCAGTGGTATCAAGGCCGTGTACAATGGTATCAAGGCCGTGTCCAGTGGTATCAAGGCCGTGTCCAGTGGTATCAAGGCCGTGTCCAGTGGTATCAAGGCCGTGTCCAATGGTATCAAGGCCGCGTCCAATGGTATCAAGGCCGTGTCCAGTGGTATCAAGGCCGTGTCCAATGGTATCAAGGCCGTGTCCAGTGGTATCAAGGCCGTGTCCAGTGGTATCAAGGCCGTGTCCGGTGGTATCAAGGCCGTGTCCAATGGTATCAAGGCCGTGTCCAGTGGTATCAAGGCCGTGTCCAATGGTATCAAGGCCGTGTCCAATGGTATCAAGGCCGTGTCCAGTGGTATCAAGGCCGTGTCGAGTGGTATCAAGGCCGTGTCCAATGGTATCAAGGCCGTGTCCAGTGGTATCAAGGCCGTGTCTAGTGGTATCAAGGCCGTGCCCCGTGGTATCAAGGCCGTGTCCAATGGTATCAAGGCCGTGTCCAATGGTATCAAGGCCGTGTCCAGTGGTATCAAGGCCGTGTCCAGTGGTATCACGGCCGTGTCCAGTGGTATGAAGGCCGTGTCCAGTGGTATCAAGGCCGTGTCCAATGGTATCAAGGCCGTGTCCAGTGGTATCAAGGTCGTGTCTAGTGGTATCAAGGCCGTGCCCCGTGGTATCAAGGCCGTGTCCAATGGTATCAAGGCCGTGTCCAGTGGTATCAAGGCCTTGTCCGGTGGTATCAAGGCCGTGTCCAATGGTATCAAGGCCGTGTCCAGTGGTATCAAGGCCGTGTCCAGTGGTATCAAGGCCGTGTCCAATGGTATCAAGGCCGTGTCCGGTGGTATCAAGGCCGTGTCCAATGGTATCAAGGCCGTGTCCAATGGTATCAAGGCCGTGTCCAGTGGTATCAAGGCCGTGTCCAATGGTATCAAGGCCGTGTCCGGTGGTATCAAGGCCTTGTCCGGTGGTATCAAGGCCGTGTCCAATGGTATCAAGGCCGTGTCCAGTGGTATCAAGGCCGTGTCCAGTGGTATCAAGGCCGTGTCCAATGGTATCAAGGCCGTGTCCAGTGGTATCAAGGCCGTGTCCAATGGTATCAAGGCCGTGTCCAATGGTATCAAGGCCGTGTCCAGTGGTATCAAGGCCGTGTCCAATGGTATCAAGGCCGTGTCCGGTGGTATCAAGGCCGGTCCGGTGGTATCAAGGCCGTGTCCAGTGGTATCAAGGCCGTGTCCAGTGGTATCAAGGCCGTGTCCAATGGTATCAAGGCCGTGTCCAATGGTATCAAGGCCGTGTCCAGTGGTATCAAGGCCGTGTCCAGTGGTATCAAGGCCGTGTCCAGTGGTATCAAGGCCGTGTCCAGTGGTATCAAGGCCGTGTCCAGTGGTATCACGGCCGTGTCCAATGGTATCAAGGCCGTGTCCAATGGTATCAAGGCCGTGTCCAGTGGTATCAAGGCTGTGTCCAGTGGTATTAAGGCCGTGTCCAGTGGTATCAAGGCCGCGTCCAATGGTATCAAGGCCGTGTCCAGTGGTATCAAGGCCGTGTCCAATGGTATCAAGGCCGTGTCCAGTGGTATCAAGGCCGTGTCCAGTGGTATCAAGGCCGTGTCCAATGGTATCAAGGCCGTGTCCAGTGGTATCAAGGCCGTGTCCAGTGGTATCAAGGCCGTGTCCAGTGGTATCAAGGCCGTGTCCAATGGTATCAAGGCCGTGTCCAGTGGTATCAAGGCCGTGTCCAATGGTATCAAGGCCGTGTCCAGCGGTATCAAGGCCGTGTCCCGTGGTATCAAGGCCGTGTCCAATGGTATCAAGGCTGTGTCCAATGGTATCAAGGCCGTGTCCGGTGGTATCAAGGCCGTGTCCCGTGGTATCAAGGCCGTGTCCGGTGGTATCAAGGCCGTGTCCAGTGGTATCAAGGCCGTGTCCAATGGTATCAAGGCCGTGTCCGGTGGTATCAAGGCCGTGTCCCGTGGTATCAAGGCCGTGTCCAGTGGTATCAAGGCCGTGTCCAGTGGTATCAAGGCCGTGTCCAATGGTATCAAGGCCGTGTCCAGTGGTATCAAGGCCGTGTCCAGTGGTATCAAGGCCGTGTCCAGTGGTATCAAGGCCGTGTCCAGTGGTATCAAGGCCGTGTCCAGTGGTATCAAGGCCGTGTCCAGTGGTATCAAGGCCGTGTCCGGTGGTATCAAGGCCGTGTCCAGTGGTATCAAGGCCGTGTCCAGTGGTATCAAGGCCGTGTCCAGTGGTATCAAGGCCGTGTCCAGTGGTATCAAGGCCGTGTCCAGTGGTATCAAGGCCGTGTCCAATGGTATCAAGGCCGTGTCCAGTGGTATCAAGGCCGTGTCCAATGGTATCAAGGCCGTGTCCAATGGTATCAAGGCCGTGTCGAATGGTATCAAGGCCGTGTCCAATGGTATCAAGGCCGTGTCCAGTGGTATCAAGGCCGTGTCCAGTGGTATCAAGGCCGTGTCCAATGGTATCAAGGCCGTGTCCAGTGGTATCAAGGCCGTGTCCAGTGGTATCAAGGCCGTGTCCAATGGTATCAAGGCCGTGTCCAGTGGTATCAAGGCCGTGTCCAGTGGTATCAAGGCCGTGTCCAATGGTATCAAGGCCGTGTCCAGTGGTATCAAGGCCGTGTCCAGTGGTATCAAGGCCGCGTCCAATGGTATCAAGGCCGTGTCCAGTGGTATCAAGGCTGTGTCCAGTGGTATCAAGGCTGTGCTTTTCTAGAAGCCCCCGGGGGGGGGGGGGGGGCAGAGGCCAAGAAAAAAAGTTTGTGTACCTAAAATCGACCTCCAATTTTGGGCCTCTTTCATAAAGTTCGTTTTTTGTAGCGGAAAACTTTCTAATGTGGGTTGGGGGTTGGGTCTGGCAGAGGAGCCCAGGCCGCCATCCCCCCCCCCCCCCGGTAGCGGTAGGCCGCGGCCAGTGAAGAATGCGCAGCGAGGGGGGTTTGGGTATCTGAAGTGGGGGTTTGAAGGGCGGCTGGGACAGCGGTTGCCGGCGGTGGGACGGCCCGGGGAGAATTGCTGGCGGTTACAAACCGGTTGGAGCGCCGGTGGGGGCGGATAGAAGCGGTTGGCAGCGTTGAGCGTCACCACAAAGAAACAGGGGACTGCCACATCCAGCACAGCCCCGGCACACCAACCACTGGGCTCCGATCACGTGGCAACGACACCGGTAGGAGCACCGGCCGCAGCGACCGACAGAAAGCAGCGACCCGACGCAACATGCGGAGGGACGAACGGGTGACTGTCCAGGGCCTGCAAAGAAACAACAACCCAACGGAATGTCCCACACGGGGGGGGGGGGGGTGCATCACAGTCAGCAGTCAAACGACCCTGGCAACAACCAGCACATCCTCAATACGCCAATTATTGGGCGCCGCTGACGCGCAAACGGCACATCTCTCTGGGACATTCATTTCCTGCCAACACGGAGCGTTTTCACATTTTTTCAGACTTTTCTCAACTTTTGGCCTAATGCACCAAAATGTCGTCACCTTTGGGGGGGGTATGTGTATGCTTTTTGAAATCTGTGAGAAAACGCCGTTTCAGAAATGTATGGGTTGGGGGGGGATAGGTGACCATATTTTTGAGTACCGAGGCCGAACTTTTCAACGTTTCAGGGTTTTCGGGCCTCAGGCTGCTCCGCTCACGCGTGCGGGACACCAACTCACAGGTTTTCCCCTGGGTGCTCCGACATATTGTGGAGTTGGAGCAAAGTGAAGAGAGGTAAATGGATGCATTTTGACGTGCTGAATCCAAATATTGTGGTCTCATGTCCCAACTTGACAGCCTGTTTGAAAAATTCTGCCATCTTTGATTTCTTGCACTCTGGTGAGCTT
Organism: Eutreptiella sp. 'Long Island Sound 2002'; assembly: GCA_964036045.1. Lineage (NCBI taxonomy): Eukaryota > Euglenozoa > Euglenophyceae > Eutreptiales > Eutreptiaceae > Eutreptiella > Eutreptiella sp. 'Long Island Sound 2002'. The sequence goes on from OZ038403.1 coordinate 3,913,904, forward strand.
GATGTTGCAAGTTGCACCAGGCATCACCCAGGTGTCCAAGGTAGTTATTGGTCAAGGTCTTCAACATGTTGGGGTCTTGAGGGGACCCATGTTGCACATGTCTTCTACACATCAAATGCAACAAATCCACCCGAATGACTAGACTCTCATATGCCCATATGTTGGAGTAATGGGGGTAGGGGGGCAGTGCAGTCTGTCTGAAACCAGACTAGAACAGGCAAAAAAAACCCAACCTGTCAACGGTAACGGCCAATTTTCGAAAAAATATGGTTCCGGACCCCCCCTAACCCATACATCTCCGAAAAGCCCTTTTCAAGGGCTTTCCCAATATACCCCACATACCCCTACCTTTGGGACACTCAGTGGACACAAATGAGGCAACAATGGATCCGACCCCTGAAACCGCTCCGTGTTGGCAGGATCGGTACCGTCCCAGAGAGACATCCCGCCACATCCAGCACAGCCCCAACACAACAACGACTGGGCTCCGCGAATGCGGAAACACCACCAGCAAGAGCACCGGCCGCAGCGGCCGACAGAACGCAGCGACCCGACGCAACATGCGAAGGGAAGACCGGGTGACTGTCCAGGGCCCCGTAAAGGAGCAACAACCCGACGGAATGTCACACAGGGGGGGGGGTGCATCCCCTTCAACACAGACTGGCTTGAGGCTGCAGCTCTCGGGCGCCTGCGCGCGTGCGGGTATGTGCGTGCGTCGCACTGCCTCTCCTCAGGCATCTCCAAGTTCGCACGCTACGGCAGCGCCCATGTGGGAAAGAACGGATGCGCCTACCCTGGCGGGTCCTGGTCCGCGGACCTCCAAGCGATCGGCGACCCGGCACAGTGCGCCTTGAGGTGCCTCGCCCGATCCGACTGCGGCGGGTTCAACATCAACCACGGCAAGTGTCAGTTGTGCACGACCAGCGACATCAAGCCCCTCGTCAACAACAACAACCTCCGGGCATACGTCAGAACAGGTGGCCTCCCTGCGTACGGTCTCCGGGCATGCGAACGAATCGAACACCCGTGCGTGCGTTGAGGTCGCGTGGCTCAGCGGTCATTGCACGCGATGTGTATCACGGAGGTTCGGGGTTCGATTCCCAACGACAGCACGAGTCATGATGTCGGGCCGTCTCCCATGGCAATGGTCGGTTGGTGCCTGGCACACACGCCGCTGGTGTCCGGCAGGAGACCAGAGGTTTCGTCAAGACTGAGCTGCGTTGCACGTGCTGCTTAGTAATATCCGCCCCCCGCATCCAAAACTCAGGGAATCAGGTCGTATTCCTGAGTTCAGATTCGGGATTCGAAGTTGCCCCGAGTTCGCCGACTTCGGTTGACCTCTCCAGAGGGCTCTGGTGCAATGCGAACCCGCGAATTCGAATCCGTTCGCCGAGCTCGCCTGAATTCGAATTCGATTTTTTGAATTTGGCCCGAATCTGAGACCCCAAAAGTCAGTAGGGAACAGCCGCATCGCGGATGCGAACCGGTTGGCGGTGCCGGGGCAGCACGGACGGCGCACCCCCCCACCGCCCTTCCCTCCGCAGGCCAGGAGGTGCACACCGGGGCGTTCGAGTACCTCTGGGCCGACTGCCCCCGCGGCGACGCCGCCGCGACCGCCACCAAGATCAGCGACTCCCTGACGCGGGCGCAGTGCATGGCGCTGTGCGAGGCCAGCCCCTCCTGCAACGGGATGGAGGTCACGGGCTGCCTCGGCAACCCCGCGGACTGCGGCGGCCAGTGCTACCACTTCAGCGGCGTCAGCGACGGGTCGCTGCGCGACGGCAACTGCGGGCACGGCGGCGACAGCAACGCGCTCTGGAAGCTGCCCGCGTACACGTTCCTCTTCACGGGGTGTGTGCGTTCCAGGGCTGGTGCTGAGGGTTCGGCCTACGGGACGGGGGGTATGAGGGCAGAAAGACGTTTGTGTCCCGAAAATGGGCCTCTCCTTTTTGGCGCTCTATTCAAATTTTCATTTTTCCCATTTTGCCCACATTTTTTTGGTTTTGGGTCGGGGGCTGGTTTGGCTGGGGGCGGGGGGGGGTCCGCCAGATCACCCCCCCCCCTTCCCCCTGCCCAGAGGCCCTGGGCAGGGGGGTAGGGAAACACAAGGGGGGGAGTAACAGGGCAGGGCAGACCGCGCTCCTGCAGATCCTGCAGATGCACACCCCAGCGCGCTCAAGTCAGTGCTGGAGTGGGCAAACCCCCGCATGGACCCGGAGTGTGCATCTGGATGCCCCTGGTCAACGGCAGGGGCAACAGCCCCGTCTCCGGGACGGCCGACCCCCGGAGTAGTCAAACAGGACAAGTCATCCGGGGGCTCCGTTGACACAACCAAAACACGTTCGGGCCCACAGAGGGTCAGACTGAGCGGTGGCGAGAGGCCAATAGGCGCCGCCAAAGGCAACCAATCAGATACCGATTTCTTTAGGCCATACTGGAACTGTTGCAGTTTTGGTGCTATCATTCTGTGGTGCAATACCCCCCCCCCCCCTGTCAGGAAAATGATCCTGCAGATGCACACCCCAGCGCGCACAAGTCAGTGCCGGAGTCGGCAAATTTGTTATTGTTATTCCAATGCACAGTTTCATTCAGTTTTATTTATCTCACCCGCTCCATAGTTGCCCGCGCGGCGTTGGGGCCGCGACGTGGAAGCAGATCGGGTCGTCACTCACCAAAGCGGACTGCATGCGGCGGTGCGACGCCGACATCCACTGCAATGCCATCGAGATCCTCGGCTGCCGGGACAACCCCCAGTGCCTGGGCGACTGCTACCACTTCTACGGCACCAGCGACGGGGCCATCCACAACGAGTGCACGAACGACCTCGCGCAGTACCCCGGCTCGGCATACCGCAAGCTGCAGGGAGGTGTGCGTGCGCGGGTTAACCGAATGCCTCCACCGCGGCCGTCCTTCGTGAACCAACGGCGGTTGATGGCCAACCGACGGCGGTTGGCACTCAACCGACGGCGGTTGGCACTGGACCGATGGCGGTTGGCACTGGACCGACAGCAGTTGATGGCCAACCGGCGCCGGTTGGCCATTGACCTACAGCAGTAACTCGTCGGCCGGCGCTCTGCTGAGGTTCGAGGGCACCGGAGGCGGGCAGCACTTTGTCCTTTTTTTTTGGCCCTCCGCACAGGCCTGAGGGGGATGCTGAGGGTTCGCCCTGCTGAACAGTATTCAGGCCAGTCCATGGGGAGGGTTGGTGCCGCGGAAAGTGACACCGTGCGGGGGTCATGCCCCCCCCCCCCCCCACCCCCACATGGACTCGGAGTGTGCATCTGGATGCACCGGGTCAACGGCACGGGCAACAGCCCCGTCTCCGGGACGGCCGACCCCCGGAGTAGTCAAACAGGACAAGTCATCCGGGGGCTCCATTGACACAACCAAAACACGTTCGGGCCCACAGAGGGTCAGAATGTGCAGTGGCGAGAGGCCAATAGGCGCCGCCAAAGGCAAACAATCTGATACCGAGGCCTTGTGCCAACCCCCCCCCCCCCCCCTCCCCACGCCCTTTTCTTCGGTGGCTTGGCTTCTACGCCGAAACAGACGCTTCACATTCCGCCGGGTCGCAAACCCTGTTTTCTGGTGGGGCCAGCCCTTACTGTACCTGAGATGGCCCCAAACGGGCGGTGTTTTGGTCTGGAGCGGTGCATTTTTTGGGTTGATGGATGACCAATGGAGGACTGACATGTGGACAGTGGACGGTGAAGACCGCAGAGTGGTGGGCACCCTGCCCCTGGGGGGAGGGGGGGGGGCGTTGGTGGGTTGGTGGGTGGGTCAGAGGCTAAAAGTAAGTTTGTGTACCGAGAATCGGCCCAAATCTCCAGCTTCTTGAATTCTAAAGAGAGAATAGAAATGGACAGTAGTAACAGTTGTAAATAAAGGAATACGTAAAAGAACAAAGGTGGAAATAATAGAAATAAGCAAATAGATAACTGCATGAACAGTGAACAAATAAATGAATAAGTGAAGGAATCAAAAAATTTGAGCTCCCCGGAGGAAAAATTTTCTCATGTTGGGGGGGGGGACTACTGGGCGCCACTGACGCCTAAACGGCACACCACGCCACATCCAGCACAGCCCCGGCACACCAACTACTGGGTTCCGCGAACGCGGAAACGACACCCGCAAGAGCACCGGCCGCAGCGGCCGACAGAAAGCAGCGACCCGACGCAACATGCGAAGGGAAGAACGGGTGACTGTCCAGGGCCCCGTAAAGAAACAACATCCCGACAGAATGGCACACAGTTTGGGAATGGGCCGGCCAGGGCCCCAAACGATCCCCCCCCCCCTCCCCAGGCCCGGTCAGGCGGGCGCGGCTGGAGTCCCATGCGCACATCGCGCCCCGCCCCGCCCGATGCCCCAGGGCCGCGCAACACGCAACCCTCTCTTTCGCGGTCCCGCCCCCCGGCGCACCCGACGGCCCCTCCGTGTGTCTGCCGTGCGGCCTCCGCGTTCCGCAGGCAGCCGGTGCCAGTGGTCGCTGCAGGCCGGCAAGGCGTGCGGCAACACCATCGGGCCCCTGGGCAAGCTCACCGAGACCCAGTGCGCTGTGGCCATCGTGAAGAACCCCCAGTGCGACTCCAACATCATGGCCTGGGAGCCCAGCACGCAGACCTGCCGCTGCGTCCCCAAAGGGGGCGTGTGCGGCGCCTCCGACAACGCCAACTGGAACTTGTACACACGGCGCTGCGGAGGTGCGGGCTGTGGCCGGCGGACGGGGGGTGTACGCAGGGCGCAGGCGGGCGGGAGGAGGGAGGGCACTGGCTGGTGAGAGGCCGATGGGCACCGCCGTCTGCGGAGAGGGTACAAGGGAAGGGCAAGGGGGAGTGGTGAGATGCCACTAGGCGCCGCCGGCTGTAAAGAGCAGCATAACCAGGCGTCATGCCAACCCCCCGCCCCCCTCGATTATCGCTTTGTGATCCGGAACGTTCTGGCTCCGCGTTCTGTCACTGTTCCGGTACAGTATAGTTCCATTGCAGTTCCGTTACAGGTCTGTTACAATTCCGTTACAGTTCCGCTACAGTTCCGTTACCGTTCCGTTACAATTCCGTCACAATTCCGTTACAGTTCCAGTGCAATTCTTTTACAGTTCCGTTACAGTTCCGTTACAGTTCCGTTACAGTTCCGTTACCGTTCCCTTACAGTTCCGTTACCGTTCCGTTGCAGTTCCGTTACAGTTCCGTTACCGTTCCGTTACAGTTCCGTTACCGTTCCGTGACAGTTCCGTTACACTTCCGCTACAGTTCCGTTAACGTTCCGTTACAGTTCCATTACAGCTTTGCCACAGTTGCGTTGCAGTTCCGGTGCAATTCTTTTGCAGTTCCATTACAGTTCCGTTGCAGTTCCGTTACAGTTCCGTGACAGTTCCATTACAGTTCCGCTACAGTTCCATTACCGTTCCGTTACAGTTCCGTTACAGTTTTGCCACAGTTGCGTTGCAGTTCCGGTGCAATTCTTTTACAGTCCCGTTACAGTTCCGTTACAGTTCCGCTACAGTTCCGTTACCGTTCCGTCACAGTTCCGTTGCCGTTCCGTTACAGTTCCGTTACAGCTCCGTCACCATTCTGTTGCAGTTCTTTTACAGTTCCGTTACAGTTCTGTTACTGTTCCGTTACCGTTCCATTGCAGTTCCGTTACAGTTCCGCTACAGTTCCGTTATAGTTCCATTGCAGTTCCGTTACAGTTCTGTTACAGTTTTGCCACAGTTGCGTTGCAGTTCCGGTGCAATTCTTTTACAGTTCCGTTGCAGTTCCGTTACAGTTCCGTTACAGTTCCGCTACAGTTCCGTTACCGTTCAGTTACAGTTCCGTTACAATTCCGGTGCAATTTTTTTACAGTTCCGTTACAGTTCCGTTACAGTTCTGCTACAGTTCCGTTACCGTTCCGTCACAGTTCTGTTGCCGTTCCGTTACAGTTCCGTTACAGTTCCGTTACCGTTCCGTTACCGTTCCATTGCAGTTCCGTTACGGTTCCGTTGCAGTTCCGTTACAGTTCCGTTACCGTTCCTTTACAGTTCTGTTACGGTTTTGCCACAGTTGCGTTGCAGTTTCGGTGCAATTCTTTTACAGTTCCGTTACAGTTCCGTTACAGTTCCATTACAGTTCCGCTACAGTTCCGTTACCGTTCGGTTACAGTTCCGTTACAGTCCGTTACAGTTCCGTTGCAGTTCCGGTGCAATTTTTTTACAGTTCCGTTACAGTTCCGTTACAGTTCCGCTACAGTTCCGTTACCGTTCCGTCACAGTTCCGTTGCTGTTACAGCTCTGTTACAATTCCGTTGCAGTTCTTTTACAGTTCTGTTACAGTTCCGTTACAGTTCCGTTACCGTTCCGTTACCGTTCTGTTGCAGTTCCGTTACGGTTCCGTTACAGTTCCGCTGCAGTTCCGTTACCGTTCCGTTACAGTTCCGTTACAGTTCCGCCACAGTTGCGTTGCAGTTCTGGTGCAATTCTTTTACAGTTCCGTTACAGTTCCGTTACAATTCCGTTACAGTTCTGTTACAGTTCGGTTACAGTTCCATTACAGTTGCGTTACAGTTCCGTTAAAGTTCCGTTGCAGTTCCGTTACTGTTCCGTTACAGTTCTGTTACCCTTCCGTTACCCTTACGTTACAGTTCCGTTACAGTTCCGTTGCAGCCCCGTTACAGTTCCGTTACAGTTCCGTTACAGTTCTGTTACAGTTCCGTTACAGTTCCGTCACAGTTCCGTTACAGTTCCGTTACAGTTCCGCTACAGTTCCGTTACCGTTCCGTTACAGTTCCGTTACAGTCCGTTACAGTTCCGTTGCAGTTCCGGTGCAATTCTTTCACAGTTCCGTTACAGTTCCGTTACAGTTCCGCTACAGTTCCGTTACCATTCCGTCACAGTTCCATTGCCGTTCCGTTACAGTTCCGTTGCAGTTCCGTTACAATTCCGTTGCAGTTCCGTTGCAGTTCCGTTACAGTTCCGTTACTGTTCCGTTACCGTTCTATTGCAGTTCCGTTACCGTTCCGTTACGGTTCCGTTGCAGTTCCGTTACAGTTCCGTTACAGTTCCGTTACAGTTTTGCCACAGTTGCGTTGCAGTTCCGGTGCAATTCTTTTACAGTTCCGTTACAGTTCCGTTACAGTTCTGTTACCCTTCCGTTACACTCCCGTTACTGTTCCGTTACAGTTCCGTTACAGTTCCGTTGCAGTTCCGGTGCAATTCTTTCACAGTTCCGTTACAGTTCGGTTACAGTTCCGTTACCGTTCCGTCACAGTTCCATTGCCGTTCCGTTACAGTTCCGTTACAGTTCCGTTACAGTTCCGTTGCAGTTCTTTTACAGTTCCATTACAGTTCCGTTACAATTCCGTTGCAGTTCTTTTACAGTTCCGTTACAGTTCCGTTACCGTTCCGTTACCGTTCCGTTACAGTTCCGTTGCAGTTCCGTTACCGTTCCGTTACAGTTCCGTTGCAGTTCCGTTACCGTTCCGTTACAGTTCCATTACAGTTCCGCCACAGTTGCGTTGCAGTTCCGGTGCAATTCTTTTACAGTTCCGTTACAGTTCCGTTACAATTCCGTTACAATTCTGTTACAGTTCTGTTACAGTTCCGTTACAGTTCCGTTACAGTTCTGTTACCCTTCCGTTACACTCCCGTTACTGTTCCGTTACAGTCCGTTACAGTTCCGTTGCAGTTCCGTTACAGTTCCGTTACAGTTCCGGTGCAATTCTTTCACAGTTCCGTTACAGTTCCGTTACAGTTCCGCTACCGTTCCGTTACCGTTCCGTCACAGTTCCGTTACCGTTCCGTCACAGTTCCATTGCCGTTCTGTTACGGCTCCGTTACAGTTCCGTTACAATTCCGTTGCAGTTCTTTTACAGTTCCGTTACAGTTCCGTTACCGTTCCGTTACCGTTCCGTTACAGTTCTGCTGCAGTTCCGTTACCGTTCCGTTACAGTTCCGTTGCAGTTCCATTACCGTTCCGTTACAGTTCCGTTACAGTTTTGCCACAGTTGCGTTGCAGTTCCGGTGCAATTCTTTCACAGTTCCGTTACACTTCCGTTACGGCTCCGTTACAGTTCCGTTACAATTCCGTTGCAGTTCTTTTACAGTTCCGTTACAGTTCCGTTACACTTCCGTTACCGTTCCGTTACAGTTCCGTTACAGTTCCGTTACAGTTCCGTTACAGTTCCGTTACAGTTCTGTTACCCCTCCGTTACCGATACGTTACCGTTCCGTTACAGTTCCGTTACAGGCCTGTTACAGTTTTGTCACAGTTGCGTTGCAGTTCCGGTGCAGTTCTTTTACAGTTCCGTTACAGTTCCGTTGCAGTTCCGTTACAAGTTCCGCCACAGTTCTGGTACAGTCTGTTACAGTTCCGTTACCGTTCCGTTACAGTTCCGTTACAGTTCCGTTACAGTTCCGTTACAGTTCCGTTACAGTTCCATTGCAGTTCGGTTACAATTCCGTTACCGTTCCGTTACAGTTCCTTTACAGTTTTGTCACAGTTGTGTTGCAGTTCCGTTACAGTTCCGTTACAGTTCCGTTGCAGTTCCGTTACAGTTCTGTTACAGTTCCGTTACAGTTCCGTTACACTTCCATTACAGTCCGTTACAGTTCCGTTGCAGTTCCGTTACAGTTCAGTCTGTTACAGTCGCGCTGTACAGTCTCGTTGTCGCCCCTAGTGCCAGAACAGCCCAGGGGCAGGCGGGGTGTGCAGTGTGCGTGACATACCCACCACATGTGCCCAACCCCAGGACCAACCCGTGCCCCCTTCCAAACGCCAATGCTGGCGCCCACTCCGCGGTGTGCGGCGCTCCTCCACAACCCCGCCCTCGCTCTCCTTTCTGGCGCGAAGGAGCGCCCGTAGGGGTCGTCCAAAACATCCGCTCCATCCGCCGTCGTTTTCCCACCAATCACCCTCGGTTCCCCTCCAACCGCCTTCGTTGCCCTCCAACCGCCGTCGGTCGCCCCCCAACCGCCGTCAGTTGCCCTCCAACCGCCGTCGGTTGCCCTCCAACCGCCGTCGGTTGCCCTCCAACCGCCGTCGGTTACCCTCCAACCGCCGTCGGTTGCCCTCCAACCGCCGTCGGTTGCCCTCCAACCACCACCGTGGGTCACCGCCCAACGGCGCCGGTTGTCGTAGCGAAATATGGCCGAGTGTGTGGTCACCCACTGTCTTTTGTTGTCCCGTTCAATTTGGGAGTGCCCTGCCACCCGTGGCCTTTCCGCCCACGCAAATGTCCAGATACGATTTTGATGGAGACGTTCGGGTCGGGCTTCTGCCGGTTCGACAACTACCAGGTCCAGAACATCGGGCACTTCACGGAGCAGCAGTGCAAGGACAAGTGCAAGGTCATGCCCACGTGCATCGCCAGCGACATCTCGAGCCTGAGCGGCAACACGTGGAAGTGCCAGCTGTACACCGGCTCCGGCACCAACTTCCGCCTGCAGTCCGGCGACGCCAAGTGCTTCAAGAAGCGATGTATGTGGCGGGGAGGGATATGATGGGGACCGATGTATTTCGGTGGGGGCGGGTGGGGGATGGGGGGTGGGGTGGGGGCTGCGAGGGGGCCCGACATCACGAAACGACGATTACGGAACTCCTTTGTCCCTCTTCTGGTAAAGGGTAAATTTTGGCGCTGAAGCCGCCTGATTTTTTTTCTTCTGAGGGGCCAAAAGTGGTCCAAAAAGGAAAGTCCGTGGTGGGGGGCCAAACTCTCTCTCTCTTTTTTTCCCCCCCTTTTCAAGTGTCAAAAGTGGTGAAAATTGGCCAAAATTGGCCAAAATTGGCCAGCGCAATTTCATCATCGTCATTTCGTCATCGAGGGGGGGGGGGGGGGGGCGCTGACGCGCAAATGGCACACCATGTCACATTTAGCGCAGCCCCGACACACCAACCACTGGGCTCCGCGAACGCGGAAACGACACCAGCAAGAACACCGGCCGCAGCGGCCGACAGAAAGCAGCGACCCGACGCAACATGCGAAGGGAAGAACGGGTGACTGTCCAGGGCCCCGCAAAGGAACAACAACCCGACGGAATGTCACACAGGGGGACTATTTCCATCCGTGGTATGTGGCGGCCGCGGCGGAGACGGGTGGCGCCGCAGTGTGTGGGTGCGGCGGGGTTGTGCCCGCCGGGCGCGGGAAGGTGGTGGGTCTGGCTGCCGGTCGTTGGGGGCTGGGGGGAGGAGCACAGCGGTAGACTAAACCCTCCCCCCAGCCCTTCGGGGGCACGAGGGGGTGAGAGGCCGATGGACGCCGCCCCCTGCGGAGGGAGAGGGTCGAGGGAAGGGCGAGGGGGAGTGGCGAGAGGCCAATGGGCGCCGCGCGCTGCAGACCGCCATCCATCCGGGCGAATCAGCGCAGCACAACACCGCGCAACGCACCGGCAGTCGTGCCTGTGCGAGGCCTCTATAACCAGACGTGACGTCCGGATCCTACTGAGTCGGACACGGCCCCGGCCGGTTCCTACTGAGTTGCACATGTGCCAAGAGCGCACCGTACTGAGCGGCACACTGGTGCTGGGCTGATTCTGAGCGAAACTCAGTTCCCCTGCCCCTCGTTTCAGTGAAAGTCTGAACACGACCCGCTCCCCCGCAGTGAGGCCGGTCCGGACTCCCGAAACGCGGGGGAGGGGGGGGCTGCGCCGCGGTGTGGGCCGCCCTTCCGGGGCCCCTCAAAGGCTGGCGGGCCCCCGGCGACCCGTCCCCCGTTGCCTGTCGCGCACCCGCGCGCGCGCGGCATGCCTCGCCATGACCCCCTCGCCCCCCTGCGTCACAGTCTCGTCCATGACGGCCCTGGGCAATAAGGGCAGCGGCCGGTGCGTGGTCAGCGGCGGGGCCCAGATTGGCTGGATCTCCAACGACGCCACGGACGACTACTGCACGCAGTCGTGCGACGCGAGCATCGACTGCGTGGCGGCCGAGACGCGGCCCGGCGGGTCTGGCCAGCAGCAGTGCCATCTCTGGCGGGGGGCCGCGACCTCCGTCACCTCGACCTCGCAGCAGGGCACCACGTGCTGGAAGAAGGAGCGGAGTATGCGCCCCCTCGCGGTCCCTCTGTGCGGCCCCGTTGCGTGGAGGGTTGGTGGGATGCGGAAACGGGGGGGGGGGGGGCACCTGGGCCTCACGCACACAGAAACACAGCGAGGCAGGCTACAGACGGCCTGTGGACAGAGGCGTGTGGACAGCAAAAACAGTCAAACGACCGCGGTAACAACCAGCACATCCTCAATACGCCAATTATTAGGCGCCGCTGACGCGCAAACGGCACACTATGTCACATCCAGCACAGCCCCAACACACCAGCCACTGGGCTCCGCGAACGCGGAAACGACACCAGCAAGAGCACCGGCCGCAGCGGCCGACAGAACGCAGCGACCCGACGCAACATGCGAAGGGAAGAACGGGTGACTGTCCAGGGCCCCATAAAGGAGCAACAACCAGACGGAATGTCACACAGGGGGGGGGGGTTGAGGTCCGCAATTTTCGCTTTTTTTCCCCCGCAGTTTCGCATTTTCCCGCAATTTTCGCGATTCTTGCAATTTCCTGCAGTTTTTTCGCAATTTTTCCGTAATTGCCTTTTGCTCGTCCCCCTCGCGTGCGTGTTGGTGCCCGCTGCCGGTCCCGGTCCCCTGTGCAGAGGTGATGCTCTTTGAGGCTTCGGGAGGTTTGGTAACGGCACCGCAACTCTCCGCAGTTTTCCGCAATTTTTCCGCAATTGGATTTCACGCCTCCTGACCTCAGATCCCCCCTCCCCTGCGGAAACGTGCGCCCGGACCCGATTCGTCTCTGATGCTGAGCGCCCCTCCTGACCCAGGATTTTATAGTCACGGGATTTCGACTGCCCTCGAAGCGCTGTCGGGCCCGGCCAGGGCACTTCTTAACCACCCGTTCTTTTTCTTTTTTTGCGCCTGGGGACGCGCTTAGGGAGCGCCCCAAGCAGCAACCGCTCAACCGCCGTCGGTCAGCCTCCAACCGCCGTCGGTCAGCTGCTACAGGGCAGAACACCGAATTCATGCTTTGCAGCAGTGGTAGGAGGACAGGAAGGTTGAACCTCGCAGTTTGAGCAGGACTGGAGCTGATACGGTGGCGCACGCGCGCGCACACACACACACACACACGCTCGCATGCACGCACACCCACGCACACGCACGCATGCACGCGCACACGCGCGCGCACACACACACACACACACGTGCGCACACACAACAGGCACACATGTCGCTCAAAGGGGCAAGGCTTCCCACCAGACTTGCCACTAGCGTCTGCCAGTTCAGACATGATGGGATGGAGCAGGGTCCTACTGAGCCTCACGCCGGACGCGGCGCGTTCCTACTGAGTTCTGGTGGTGCGAGGGGCGGGTATTACTGAATGGCCTTTGGTACGGGGCCCATTGCTGCGGAGGACCAGTTTTCCCTGCCAGACGCTAGTGTCTGCTTCCCACCCCAGGCTGCACTTGTGAGAACAAGTGGTCGAAGGAAACAAGCAGCCGTCGTGAGCAGTGGGACAGGCGTTGCGCTCACCCACAAACTCGCACTGCTTGAGCCCCCCCCCCCCCCCCCCCACGCTGCCCTGCCCCCGTCGCGCCCCGAAAATTTCTCTTGGGGATGCATTCATTCCTGATTCAGTGCAGTTCATGAGATGTCTCGTTGTACCGAACGGTGTTTCCATCGGTCCCCAGTTTGCCCCCACCCCCACCCCCACCCCGCCCGCGACCCAATTTTCTTCGGATTGGGAAATTGTCCTCTTCGGATGGGGAAATTGCCCTCTTTGGATTGATGTTTTGCACCTTCTCTGATTGTCGGTGTGTGTCTGTGTGTGTGTTGTCCTGTCTGAGTGTTGTATGTGTTGGTTCTGCCATCTCCCCAGTTCCACCAGGTCTGATTTGGAGAATAAAGATCGGAGGGTTGGTTGTCCACCCATTCGGTGAAGGTGAGCGGAGGGAGACGGGGGGGGGGGGGGGGCTAATTTAGAGGAGTGATTGTATGAGCAAAAGAGAAGTGACAAACTCCACTGGATCGGCAAGTACAGTGGAGAGGAGCCAATGCGGTCCACAGTCTGAATGGGGTGCAGCTTTTGAAAAGGCCACTGATGGTTCTACCGTTGGATGCACAACTATTGGAGGGTGTGATGATCTCAAAATCCACTGAGTCTGATGAACAAGTACGTACACCCGGAAGTGCCGACCGGCATCCTCACTCAGCCTTGATGCACACCCCCTTCCAAGCGGGCCTCCAGCCGAAAGTTGGTTTGGGAGGGTGCCTCGCGTCCAGATCCACCTGTCGCACTTTTTGGACCCGCCCCCTTCACCCCCGACCCAACCGCTGGACAGCCAAACCCCCCCTATCCACGCCTGGAGGATTCCCTCCCAAAAACGCGAACAGCAGAGATGTCATAGAACGGCTCACAACCACGGGAGCATGGGGGCGTACCCAGCGGAGACGCAGCCAGGCAGGTTGTGGACGGCCTGAGGACGGAGGTGTGGACAGCAAAAACAGTCAAATGACCCCCGCAACAACCAGCACAACCCCCACTACGCCAACTACTGGGCGCCGCTGACGCGCACACGGCACATCCCGCCGCAACCAGCACAGCCCCGGGACACCAACGACTGGGCTCCGCGAACGCGGAAACGACACCAGCAGGAGCACCGGCCGCAGCGGCTGACAGAACGCAGCGACCCGATACACTCTGCGAAGGGAAGACCGGGTGACTGTCCAGGGCCTCGTAAAGAAACAACAACCAGACGGAATGTTTCACAGGGGGGTACCCCCCCGCCCCCAGGACCCAACCACCAAGGCCTTGTGCCAAACCCCCCCAGGACCCGGATTTCATAGTGGGAAAAAAAGGAAATTTACAAAAGGAAATATCGATCTGGGCTTTTTTTGGTACACACACTTTTGGGTTCCAGACCCCGCCCCCCCCTCTCTCTTCGACTACATCCCTGGCGAACACGTACGTACACCGGGAGGTACTGACCGGCACACTCCCTCAGCTCCACGGGGGCGTGCTGCCACCCAGCAACTCCAAACCACTGACCTGTGGTTCGATCCACTATCTCATCTTCATCCTGGCATAATTGAATTGTGTGATCTGCCATTGGATACCTGCAAACAATAAGTGTACATGTGACGAAAGGAATAACATCGAAACACTAAGAACCCCTGCCACACAAGGCCTGCAATCCCCCAAGCAGAGCATGGGCTCAATCATAGGCACAACGTGCAGCAACAGTACAAACAGGGGATCACACACACCCTCCCCCTGCCCCCGGCAATGCCCCACCCTCTCCGCACCCCTTCCACAGACTGCATCAAGGCCGGCACCATCGTCAGCAAGTACCAACGGGGGAAGTGCTGCCAGTCGTTCCAGCAGAAGGGCATGCGCTGGGTCTGCACATAAAGCCCCCGACGGCCGCCGCGGGCCCATGCACAACGGCGACCCCCCCCCCCCCTTTGTGCCCCCCCCCCCCCCCCCCCCTCCCCCCGGGCCCTGACGCGCCGTCCCCGGACCCCACTCGGAATTCCGCGGCAGCTGGTCGCCAACCGACCGCTCGACACCCGCCGGCGGCTGCGGACCAGCCATGCCCCCCGCCCTCCGGCCCGGAACCGGGTCTCCGCAAGAGTCCGTCCCGGGTGTCACTCAGTAGGACGCACCCTCATCGCACACGCGACTGAGCGCGCCCCGCGCCGCATCCCGCGCACGGCGCAGTCTGCCCCCGCCTCGCCTTCTCTTGCCTGAGGCGGCCCGCAGCAGCACTTGAGAGTGCGACGGCGGAGCGGTGGAGATTGGGCAGTTTTGTTTTCCCTGGGGGGGTGCTGGGGTGTACCCTCCCACAAGCCCCCCCCTCCTTCCCTCCCCCCCTCCCCCCCCTCCCCCCCTCCTCAGGCCCCCCGCCCCAGAGTTTTGCTGAACAACTCAGCATCTTCTGAGGGACGGGGGGTCGGGGGGGGGGGGCTAACCCCCCCCCCCCCCTCCAGTTCTTGGGCTGCAGTATCCATCGCGTCGCAATGACGGTCAGGGATGGCGATAAAAATCGGTTGTTGTCCCCCCCCCCCCATTGGACCCCCCCACCCCACGCCAACCGGGAGCTATGAACCGTTGTTGTGGCTGCAGCAGTGCCCCAAGAGAACACACGTCTGATCTTCTCACCCCCCAAACGCACGCGCCCCACAACAAACCCGAGTCATGTGTCGATCGGTTCGACCCCCCGGTCCCACCGTCGCCTCCCGCAAACGCCCTTTGAGAGTGGCCGGGGACAAGCGAATGCCGCCTGCAGCCCAAACCAGCGCGCACATCCGGAAGCACCAAGCGGCACCCTTCGTCAGCATCACCCCCCCCCCCCCCGCCCTGCCCCATGTATGTCTGCCTGTGCATCTGCCCCCCCCCCCCCCGCTCCCTGTCTCTGACCCATTCCCTGGCCCTTCATGTCCCGCACGGGACGTAGGGATCAGTTACGAGTCGCTCTTGCCGTTTGCCATGGCGAAGGGAAGGCCCGCAGTCGATACGGGCCAGCTCCGCATGCATCTCGGGGGGGGGGGGGGGACCCCCTGCAGCCGCTGAAACCGCCATCTGATGCGGAGCCTGCGGACTGGATGCGGTGCCCTCCCCCATGGTTTGCACCCCCTTCCAAACTCCCCACTCTTTGCGAGTCCCGCTGTGCGTCACTGTATGGACCACAGCCTTCCAGCCTTTGACACTTCCACCCCTGCATCAGTTCATGTGTGTATGTGTGTGTGTGTGCTGTTTCTTGCCTGCAGGGGTGGACACGATACGTGGACCGCCCCACCAGCCGGTGCCTCCTGGTGATGATTTGTACTGCAGAAAGGCGCCTAGCCGCATGCTTTCCAACTCCTTCTTCTACTTTCTTACGGCCTGACGAGATTCGTTAGCGACCAGTGCAGTGCTTTGTTTGTCACGCCTGTTCGTCTCGCGTCAATCGTGTGTGTGTGTGTGTGTGTGTGTGTGTGTGTGTGTACGCGCGATTGGATGGTTGCATCCAATACAGACAGCCCCCCCTTTGCCTTTTGCCTGGTTGGTGGTGGTGCTTGCAATCACTAGCGTTACTGCTGCAGTTGGACGGCTTGTGCTGTTTACGGCGTTTGTGGTGTGTGACTGGACCCTTGGTGCAGCAACCGGCCTCTCGTGGAAATCAGCGATGTCAGTGAGACGTCACACCAAGGTGCTCGCTGATGGAGAGAGATAACCTGGTGAACCCAGGTTGCAGCTGGCTCTGAGCACCAGTCACTGTTTGTTCGTTTCTGTGTGCCATGCACGATGTATCGCGGGGTCTGCTCTGCTGTCAGATCCCTGCACAGTTTCATACTGTATACAGGTCGTGCACATGACTGTTAGTTCTCTCGTTCCAACTGTGTGTGTGTGTGTGTGTGTGTGTGTGTGTGTGTGTGTGTGTGTGTGTGTGTGTGTGTGTGTGTGTGTGTGTGTGTGTGTGTGTGTGTGTGTGCGGTGAGGGCTGGGTGCGTGGGTGCGCAGGCGCTTGGTTGTGTTCCGTGCGCGCGCGCGCGCGTCTTGTTTGTTTGTGGGTGGGTGCGCGCATGCGCGCGCGTGTGTGGCACGACCCCCTCTGCTGTGGCCTGTCCGACTTCTCCGCTTGTACCCTGTGCCCGCGCTGCCAGAAAGGCGGCGCAGTGCCCCCTCCTTCGTCTCAGGCCCCGCTTGCGTGCGTGCGTGCCTGGGGGAGTGCGTGAGTGTGTGTGTGCGTGTGATTCACATTTCTGTGCCACATTCGGCAGCGCCTCCGTCTTCCAGGTTTCTGCAGAGCGAACCCGCGTGTGCCCCAATAAACATCAGTAAAATTCCCCGTGTGCGCCCCCCTGTCTGTTCCCCACGCCTCGCCACGAGCCTCGCCGACCCCCCAGCGCCCTGGTTCAGACGGTGCCTCGGTGCTGGTGGACAGGGCGGGGGCAGGGTGACCAATAATGTAAAGTTAAAGCTCGTGTCGCAGGTGTCGCGACGTGGAGGGATGGGGAGGGGGCCGGCCCCGCTGCCCGGCGGGCGGCGCTGCGGATGGACGTGCCGTGTGGATGCCCCCGTGCGTTGCGGCGCGGCAGTCCCCGGTCGGCGCACTGGCGGATGTTGGGGTGCAACCGGGCTGCAGCCGGGCGATGCAGCGGGCCCCGACCCCCCCCCCCCCCCCCGTGCCCCACGCATCCCGCGACAGCCCCAGCGAACCTGCCCAGACCGTCACCGAAGCGCCCGCATGATCCCTGGCCGGGGGGGCGGCACGCGGTGCCAACCCGGGCGGAGTGCCTTTGTGTCCGCCCCCCCCTGCGGCAGGGAAAGATTGCACGGCCTCGTTTCCGGGTCTGGGGGTGGCTGGGCTGCCTTTGTTTCCGTCGCTTTCCATCCGCGTCGCGCTGCTGTGGCCCTCGTTCGTTGCCGCGGCACGGGGCCCCCGGCAGGAGTGGTTGGGCAGCTGTAGAGGGGGATGGTTTCTGCGGTGGTACGCACCACGCGCCTGACGGTGAGATCGGCACGAAACCAGAGCTGCTGAGGCTGCTGGCATGGCATCTCGGTGCACTCCGTTTGCAGGGGGTTACCCTTGTCCGTTACTTTGACGGTGAACTGACACCCTTCCGGACGTGTCTGTGTGTGTGTGTGCGCGGTTAGGTGGACGCACCTAGCACAGGTTGCATATGTTGACGAGACAACACGACCTCCTCCGTAGGTGAAATTTGTGGTCTGTCATTAACGCTGCACGATTCTCAGGGAGCAGGATCTGAACTGATGATATACAGTGCAGCACATTGCCGCGTTTTCTGACAGACCGAAAGACGTCTAGGGCAGCTCTGCTGTCCCTGAGGAGTTTTCTTTCACCGCTTTTCTTGCTCTGTTCTTGTTTTTGCGGTTCTCATTGTGTGTGTGTGTGTGTGTGGGAGTCCGGCAGTTGTGTCTCCCGAAACAATAAGCGGGGCGCACGCGCTGTGCACGTGCTGGGCATGGGTTCTGTGTGAACCTAAGCGCCCATGGGGTCGTCACAGGAGGGCCATCCGTTGTGGTGGCCCATTCCACCCGGGGTCTTTCCATGAGGCCGCAGGGCTGATGCGACCTCGTTTTTGGGAGAACGCAGGGCTGCGTGCACAATGTGCCAGTCCCCTGTCATTACCAGGCAGCAAGGCACTGTATCATCAACCTGCAGGTTTTTGACTGCGGAGTGGGAGGGGGGCGGGGGATGGATTGCGTCCTTGTAGACGTGGGCCAGTGTCACGCTGCTGGGGTCCTTGCTGTTGGGCCAGGGTTCAATGCGGTTTTTTGTTGCGGCCAGGCATTGGCCATGCACTCAGACCTCTTGACCTCATCTTCTGCCGTTTCCCACCCCCGGATCGGTTGCTTGTTGGGGCAGCGGGAGAACGCCAGTTGCAGGAAAGTTGGAAAACACTCTCAGGCAGCACCCAGGACCCCTGAAGCCCTATTGACAGTAGGATGACATGCTGCTCGTCTACGTTCAAGGGCAACTGAAGGGGCACTTTTACTGGGGCCGCATTCTGAGTGTCAACAAGGGGCATCTTCACACAACAGGCCATCAACAGTGAAGTTGCAAAGCATAATGCCTCTGATACGCACTGGTTGTACCCACTGTTACCTCTTCTGTTGATCACATTTTATGTCTCTGTCGTTACCCCCACCACTGTGTTTGCAGGGGGCGGGACCCCGGCCCAGAACTGCATCCGAGTCGCAACGCGAAAAAAAAATTGCGGGAGAGTGCACATTGTACCATTCGTATTACCCCATTTGTGTTATCTCTTCTCCCTTGTTTGAATGCAGCACAGTTACGGGTTGTTCAATTTGTTTTGCAGGATGGTGAAGTTGCATTGCTGTGGAACCCCAGTTGTGTGTGTTCCCTTTTGCTGTCTCTTTGCCATTCCGCTCTGATTTCAGTTTAACTTCAAGCACGTTAGTGGTACAAAGTTGCGTGGCAGACAGCAAATCATTGTTTCATAATTGTTCTGTGTTTGCTGCTTTTGGGGGCGACGAGTGGTTGTGGCAGGTGGGTTCCCAAAGGCGGCGGCGGGGGGGGTACCTTGGCAATGCGTCCATCAAAACCCCGCTTCTTGGTATGCTACTGCATGGGCATTTTTAAGCGATTTGCGAAGAGCTGGGCTTTGCAGCGCCCAGGCTATAGGATTGTTCTATTTGACGCCCTGGTATTCCACTGTTTTGGTTTGGCTGGTTTCCCGAACTGTGTTTCCCTCCTGACAAGGCACAGTAAAAGACAACTTCCATCTGATGGGCGGGAGCACGTGGCCCGCAGACAATACAAAACTGTACACTGTGACAAGAAGGGCAGTGGTGCCAAACTGGGGTTTCTGGGGAAACCTGGGTTCACGTGTCATGGGGGTTTTGCTCATGTCTTTTCTGCATGGCATGCCCGATGCATGGATATGCACAACCCAACGCCCACACAACCACACACCCACGCATCATTCATGAACACCATGAAACAAAAAAAACTGCACTGGAGGTGGATCCAGGCCAACGAACAGTCAAAGGGTACCACACAAAAGAAGGCAAGAACAATATCAGGTGCACTGATGCAGTCAACCGATGAGCCAAACAGGCAGCTAACATTCCATTGCTTGAGAACAGAAGAACTCTAGACACCATCACAATCTGCAGTGGAATCGCACCAACACCAGCAAAGAAGTGCATCATTGAGTACAGAAATGAGTCACAATGGACGGCTTGCTGGCCGCCGGTGTAGGGCACATGACGAATGACACGGTTCACCTGGCTGTGGGGAAATGCATGCTAGTGAGGTACAGGATCACCGTGGGAAAGACAAAGAAGGTAATGCCCCCTGTGCGGACAGACACACGGAAGCACAGTGCATGGCAAGCTTACGCAATGTCCAACGTGGGAGCCAGAGTTCAAAAAGTGTGGGTGAGTAGCCTGGGAATCTGTGCTAGCCACTCAGATGGAAACGTGGTACGGTCGAACCCCCTCGGACAACAAACCCCGCATCAGCAAGCTACAAATACCAGAAAGTATACTAGAAGGAGTACACCCATTACAAAAAAAGGACCTACGGCGACTAGTGGCGGTGCGCAAGTATACTGTCATGCTGGGAGTGGCATCACTGCGCAGTATCTTGCTGATGTTGCCAAAGGAATTGGGATGGATTAACAACACGTTGGTGCCAGTATGGTATGGGGCGGTATGGGTGACCCCCACTCGGCAGAGAAAAATCTAAGAGAACAAGTGCACTACAAACCACAGATGCCGAAAAGAACACCATGACCATTGGAAAGGCAAGGCAAGGAGGTAATGCACAGAGTACAACGAATTGTGCATGTGGGACAGGGGAATTGACAAGATGGAAGAAGACTCAGCTATTGCAACCACTAAGTTTGGCCCCGGTGCAAGCAAAAGAGGCAAAGGAGGCACAAATGCAAATATGCCAAGTAATTGACCCGAGGTGGACCACTTGTATGTGCCATGGTCACACACTCCAAGGGGCGCACTTAGCGCACTGCACGCGCAGTGCAAGCACAGTGCAACTATTGGGGCGTGTGGCCGTACTAGAGACCCATACTTTGTGACACTATGCGGGCATCATTGTTGTTTACAAGTAGGTTTTGATACTTCTTCCACAGCGGGGATATGGCATTTTTGGATTTTCACCTAGTTTAACCCATTTCCACCCCTTTTCACATTGTTTTGCTCATTTCCACCACATCCACCCCCCCCCCCCTTATAAGCGACGCCCTTGTCCAAGCTACAGTAGGCGTAGGGACCGTAATAATTGTGTACGTAAAATTACGTACAAGATGTAGTGTGGCCACATAAGACATGGGTTTGTCGTCACAATTACATGGAGCCATGGACACATTTGTGACTCTTTGCCCATTTCAACCCACATGGCTCTGAATTTGGGAATATTTGTGCTTTATATTCCCCTTTCTCGCATGAGCTCACCATGCAATCTTCTCTTTTTGAACCTGGGAGTCCAATTATTTTCACATGTTCCACCGGTGACCGTGTGGATGGTACAATGAAGGGACCATCGGAGAAGAGGGACCAATTTGCGGTGTTGGAGTACATGAAGGGTGGGCAGATGGTCACACACCCTGTGCCCCCCTCCCAAGAATCGAGTCAAGGCATCTTCAAGTGGTGAGCATGTGCAATTGTTCCGCATGGTGTATGATCACAAGAAGGGTTTCCAAGCCGAACATTTGTACGCTTCGCATCCTTCATTGCTTGTGCCAACATGGGTGTGAACCTGAAATTTTCATGTTGCCAAGGCTCTCTTGTGTTTGCATGCACTTGGCAATGTGGGCGGAGGTCAAGGTGCACTCATACCATGCGCATGCGCACGTGTGTGCCAGTAGTTGTTTGTGTTGCACACAAGCTACGCCCTTGTCCAGGCTACAATGGGCGTAGGGACCGTAATAATTCCGTACATTGGCGTAGCTTGTACAAAGCGAGGGGGAGGGTAGGTTGATTTCTCCCCACCATGGGACCTCCAGAAGGCAGAGGTGATGTTTCCATGTTGTTTTCTCCCCATCATGGGGACCCCGAGCAGGCAAGGCTGATGTCGGACCTCGGGATCAAGATCAAGGCTGAGGGACAATCCAACATCCTCTCCAAGTGTTGTATCACGTTGAAGTACTATAATCGAAGGTTACCTCACGGGCTTGATCAACGCCAAGGATCCTTCATGCTAGCCAAGACGTACCATGCCGTCATCCCGAGACGGTTGGCAGCGGGGCTATGCAAGACGGCCATACCCATTACCGCCGGGTCCATTGTCCCACCCCCATTCGTGGAAGATCTCTCGCCAGAAAGGTACCACTTGCCATTGATGACACATTGGCCACTCATGAGCATATGTCTTATGTGCTGCTAGCGCGTGCCCTTTCACTGCCATATTACAGCTTTCCACTCAGGTGGCGTTTCCCAAAAGCCTGGCCCTATTTGCGCAAGGAAGGGGGGTTATGCTTAGGGAGACAGCCAATGTCCCATTCTGGTTGAACGGATCGTGGCCACCAAGTCGTTCCTCCCTCGCATTTCTCTGCTTTCCCAATTTGCCCACCACCCTGTGGTGCAACCGGGAAGCTGGTACCGGGAACCCCCCCCCCCCCCCCCAAACGGGCGCCTTTGCGCCCTCGAGGCCCGAGTACGACACGTCCTCACGTGCCAGGGAGCAAGTGCATGACGGGGGCACGACCTACAGGGCAAGGGTTAGAGACTAACCAGCACTGTGGGTGGGTGGTGGGTGCGAGCTGACCTCAGTGTCCAGAGGACCAGAGCCAATGCACAGTCAGCAACCACCTGGTGTGGTACAGAACTGGTCTACGTTGCAGTGCAGCAAGCAAAACACTGAACAATGTGGTTATGACCATGCGCCTGTGACACGTGGGCGTATGCGAGCCCAGTTTCCGTTGCCTCATGGCCCCAAACGGGCCTCCCAGGGACCGCCCCCCCATCGAGGTATAGCGGGCCCAAAACAACTTGAGGGGTTCGGGGGATGAAAACTAAGGGGGGGGGGTGTCCGTGGTTTTAGGGTCAAACACCATAGGGGCAGTTTTTCAAAAACCCGAGAACCCCTTCTTGGACGCCTTCTCGGGACTTCTCGGCTTACCTTCCTGATCAGAACGGGGTTCTCAAATGACTTCTCGGGGGGGCTCATGATCAGAAAGGGGTCCCCAAAATGACTTCTCGGGGGGTTTCTGATTTGGTGTGTGTGTGTCCATTGCTTGTCCTCTTTCGTCTCCTTTGTACCTTTGGTCCATTAGTTACCCCCATGCCCGTGCCCCCCGTCATTGGTCGTTGGTTGTGTGAAGCCAATGATCGCTTGGGCACCCGTCTTATCGCCGCCGCCCCTACCGAAGTGGAAGAGACCATCCGTATCGACGGGCTATCCACGAGGGTCAAGTTCAATCCGGGGACTACGTTGGGGCGTATCGAGGCGCCGCGGAGTGTTCTTGGAGAGATGGAGCCCGGGCTCGTTAGTGACTTGGTTCACACCACCTTCATGCTCAATCCTACACTTCGGGCCATTTTGATACACCTCAAAAGTGCGGACGTTACGAGCCTTCTTGCGGGGATCGTGCCACACGTCCCAAAGCCGAAGGACAAGGGTCGGGCTCAGGAGGATGTGGTTTATTGGAGTCCATGCGGGCGGGTGTACACCTCTTTCCAAGCCGGCGTCTGACGTGAATCATGGTGGAGACGAGTGTTGTTCTTGGGCATTGCCACTATTCCCGTCACTTACTCGTACACGGTCGGAGTTCGCGTTCCGTTTTGGGGTTTGGAGGAAAGTCGCGACGTTGATGGGCCAGAGCGCTGTACTATCTCGGGTTGTCGGAGGAAAGCCACGAAGGATTGCTTCGGTTGTGGGATGCCGAGGCTCTGTGCGTTTCACGAGGGGGAGCTCTGCCCGTCGTGCTCGCGGGTTAGTGTTGGTAGTAAGGCGAGTGCGGCGGCTAGTGCTCCTCAGGCGCTGGAGTTTCCAGCCGGGGTCACTTGTTTGCTTCCCGTCGTGACCTCCACACTGCACCTTACCTTGCACCCCCTGCCAGCACCCCCTCCCAACCCTTTTCGACCAGATGATCATTCTAATGTCAGGTGGGATGAGTGCCCGCTCGGGTCATAGGCACACGAGGCCGAGACATTGGAGTCAGCCAAGGACCAGAACATCACGCTGAGCAGGGTTCCTCCCGGGTACATTATGGCACTGGGGTGCCGGTTTGGTGGCTTCGGCACGGGTCGAGACGACAAGCAGGCCTCCATCGTGCGTTGGGACATGGGACATCCACTGCAGCCAATGCTGGACCCCCGCAAGGGGCTGACGTGTGGCTGGCTGACCGAGACATCAAAGGATGGAGCCTACTGGTGCAGATGTAGGCAGGTATTGACGGTATTGGCCTGCTGTACTGCCCTGTGCCTCACATGATATGCAGGAGGGTTTGTGGTGCCAGCACGATGCTTCATTCTGTCTCTTCATCGGTCTGCCATGCAATCAAGAAGTCCGCCACAAAGGGGCTTTACGAAGGGGTTCTTGATCAGAAAGTCGACTGAGAAGTGCGCCCGAGAAGGGGTTCCCGATCAGAAAGCGGTTCCTGAAATGGGGTTCTCGGCAGGGTTTCTGATCAGGAAGGGGTTCTCAATTTGGGTTCCTGATGGAGTTCTTGATCACATCCCAGAACCCCGTGCATTCCCGATCACACCGGTTTGCCCCTGTAGGTCACTGTCGACGTCTGGCCGACACTGGTGGTGGATCAGCAAGCGTTCCTAGGCGATGGGCCTGCAGTAGAGGATGCACCAGAAGGGCAGCAAGTACCCCAGATGCAGATCACAGGGGTTGGACTAGGCCCCCAGGTGTGTTGGGTGATGCCACCGAAGGCATCACTGAAGATCAAGGCTGTGTCGGAGTGCATCATGGGACAGGGAAATACGAAGTGGTACAAGCAGTGCGCACTGCGTATAAATGGCGGATGGAGGGCAAGACACACCTCATGGAGCTCAACTGTGTACTGCCTGTGGTATACGAGAGCACCGATGCCCCGGGGACAGGTACTTGGCTCTTCACAACGTTTGCGTATGGCAAGTCTGGCAAGTATGAACACATTTGTTGGGAGGATGGGCGGCAGGTCCGCAAGGGAGCAAAGATGATCAGCTCCCTGTCTTCTGTGGGTGGTGCAGAAGTGTCCGCGCCGGCATTGCGACATGCACAGCACAAGGAGTCCGAGTATAAGCAGAAGCAAGAATTCGGGTGTTTGGGCGGCCGCACGTATGTGAAGATCGAGGATGAAGAGGACTGCCCCGCCCCGTGCAATGCCGGGACCACGCAAACGGAGCAAGCTGGAGCATGAGCAGAAGGCGGGCTAGGTGGGCTAGGTGGCCGCTGCGACCCTGGACCAGTGCACGGTTGATGACCTCTGTGCCCCGGTGTCCTCTGCTGCAAGGGCGGCTGTCCAACAGGGCGTGAAGCCCAAGCCAGGGTCCCAAGAGGCCCAGATTGCGCGCCTCGGCAAGGAGAAAGACGGCCTCCAGCAACGGGTTGACCACTTGCAGAGCAGTGTGGATGTTTTGCAAGAAGCAGCGGTTCAGGTAAAGGCGGAGACGGCGGGCCTTCAGATGGATGTGGTGCGGCTCACGGAGGAAAACACAGGGCTGCGATCAGAACGTGACAATGCAGTGCAGGTGCGCGAGCGGGCTCTGGCAGACGCGACCCGGCCGTGGCAACTGGTGGACCGTATTGGTGGTGATAGTCCCATGAGGGGCAGCCAAGGCATGGGCAGCGGCAATCCTGGCATGGGCAGCCACCGCGAGACACAGAACGTGATCCCCTCAACAACGTCCAAGGGTCAGCGAAAGAATTAGCCCCAGATGTCCCAAAATCGACCGTTTTGGCACCCCCGAGTCGACCAAAATTGGCCGACTCGGCGGTCCACATTTGACCAAAATCGGGTGTCTTTGCGCCCCCAAAATGACCAAAATCGGCCAAATCGGCCGTTCCGGCGGCCGGTAATAGGCCGAAATTTGCCGACTCGGCGGCCCGAAATGGGCCAACATTGGCCATCTGGGTGCCCCCAAATGGACCAAAACCGACCGTTTTGGCACCCCCGAGTCGACCAAAATGGGCCGACTCAGCGGTCCACATTTGACCATAATCGGGCGTCTTCTTGCCCCAAAAATGACCAAAATCGGCCAAAACCGGCCGTTCCAACAGCCGGAAATAGACCGAAATTGGCCTACTCGGCGGCCCGAAATATACCGAAATTGGCCATCCGGGCGCCCCCAAATGGACCAAAACCGAACGTTTTGGTGACTCCGAGTCAACCGAAATGGGCCGATTCGGCGGTCCACATTTGACCAAAATCGGGTGTCTTGGCGTCCCCAAAATGACCAAAATCGGCCAAAACCAGCTGTTCTGGCGGCCGGAAATAGGCTGAAATTGGCCGACTCGGCGCCCCGAAATGGACTGACATTGGCAATCCGGGCGCCCCCAAATGGACCAAAATCGACCGTTTTGGCACCCCGGAGTCGACCAAAATGCGCCGACTCAGCGGTCCACATTTGACCAAAATCGGGCATCTTCTTGCCCCAAAAATGACCAAAATCGGCCAAAATTGGCCGTTCCACCGACCGGAAATAGGCCGAAATTTGCCGACTCGGCGGCCCGAAATAGACCGAAATTGGCCATCCGGGCGCCCCCAAATGGACCAAAATCGACTGTTTTTGCGCCCCCGAGTCGACCAAAATGGGCTGACTCAGAGGTCCACATTGGACCAAACATCAGGCCTCTTGGCGCCCCAAAAATGACCAAAATTGGCCAAAACCGGCTGTTCCGGCGGCCAGAAATAGGGCGAAATTGGCTGACCCGGCGGCCCAAAATGGACCGAAATCGACCGTTTTTGTGCCCCCGAGTGGACCAAAATGAGCCGACTCAACACTCCACATTTGACCAAACTCGGGTGTCTTGGCGCTCCGAACATGATCAAAATCGGCCAAAAACGGCCGTTCGGGCGGCCGGAAATAGGCCGAAATTGGCTGACTTGGCGGCCCGAAATGGACCAAAACTGACCATCTGGGCGCCCCCAAATGGACTAAAATCGACCGTTTTGGCGCCTCCGAGTCGACCAAAATGGGCCCACTCAGTGGTCCACATTTGACCAAAATCGGGCGTCTTCACGCGTCAAAAATGACCAAAATCGGCCAAAACCGGCCGTTCCCGCGGTCAGAAATAGGCCGAAGTTTGCCGTTTTGGCGGCCCGAAATGGACCAAAATTGGCCATCTGGGCGCCCCCAAATGGACCAAAACTGACCGTTTAGGGGCCCTGTTAGGGGGCCTATTAGGTAGCCGGGGTATTCACCTCCAAGTCCGGGAGGCCTGACGCTAATGCCCAGGGCGCCATGGGGTGGCAAGGCGTTCCTTCACTTGGGCCACATCCCCTGGTCGGGGTTGAGGCAAGTTTAGGTGTGGGGGGTTGCTTTGCTTGAGGGGGGGGGGGGGGGCAGGGCGGCTTCCCCCCCAAATGCAGCGGCGTGGGGTGTGTGTTGCAATGTACAATGCAAGGCCTGTACACTACTATAGTGCACACATGTGCCACCGGCAAACGGGAGCCTGAGGGAACACGGGGCCGGGGGCCACCCTAAGACACGATGCGGCCGCGGGGCCGGACGGGTGCGGTGCCAGCACCGCACTGCAGCACTGTATGGGGGCGGCGGGGGTGACGCCCGCAGGGGAGCGGCGGCCGGGCCTCGTAGGGCCCCGAGCGGAAGAGAAGGGGCCCCCGGGGCCCCGTGGGCCTCTCCCCCACAAAAAAACCAAAAAGAAAGGGCCTCAAAAACGCCGAGGACAGGGGCCAATGCGCCACCACTTCACTCGGTCCGCCCTCGGCGGTGCCATCGAAATGCCGATGCCCCCAAACAACAAACGCCGCGGTGCGGCATCGCCACGGCGCCCCCTGCACTGCCCCCACTCCCATGCCAAATGCACGGGGGGGGGGGGGGCAGTAGCGGACCGCTCTAGTTTGGCTCATGTCAAGCCTCCTAAACCCGGTTGTGTTCCGACCTTGTGGGTTGTTGTGTAGGGGCCAAGTGACGGTCCCCCCATAGGGGGGGGGGGGGGGGGATATCAAGGGGTGGGGGATTACAAGGGAGGGGGGGATGTGACAGCCATGCCGGGAATGACACTGCTAGCCATGGCCGAAAGTCATGTCAAAACAAACCGCATGGGGTGGCACAGTGTGGTACAATGTTGTTATGAACGAAATGCACAATCACATCGATGAGCCCCTCTTTCCCTCTACAAATGCTTCACAACGCCCAATCCTGCAGTCAGGACCACAAAAAAAAAGCGGTCCCCAGAAATCCGGAAAACAGCGGTTCAACGCCGAATCCGCGCTTGGACAAGCCGATGCTTGGGCATGGGGGTCCATGAAGCAACGAATACTCAGCCACCGAACGCCCACGTGTCACAGGCGACCGGTTACAGCTCACGAATGTGGAAGGGGGGGGGGGGCTACAGAAAGTGTGAAGAACAAAAACATGCGCGACGCGTGGACTGTCGGCGCAATGAGCAGCACCTGCAGGGCACAAGAGGGAGGGAAAGGCTTGTCAAGGGCTGAAGACCCCAGGCGCCTATCGCACACAAGTGTATCAGGAGGAGCACCAGAAGTGTGCCTCGTTTGCGGGTGGGAGGAAGCAGCATTGGCCGCAAAACTGCGGCTGGACAGGGGTAAGCCCCGCGCCCTCTCCCGTTTTGTTGCCGCGGGGCCGTAAGGCCCGCCGAACGCTGTCCGGCCGCGGGGGAGGGGCCGCGCGGCCGCCAGCGACGCTCGGCTGTAAAGCTGACCCCGATGATTATCCCGCCGGATTGGCCCTACGTTACAGGTGGCAACGGTCGAGGTTCCGGACGAACCGAAGGCACATTTGTGGATGGCAGGTCGGGCCCTACAATGTTTTATAGGGGACTTTTGTTTTACTGGACAGAATCCGGAAATCCGTTTACAAAATCGCCAAAAATGAAATTTGACGAAATCCAATTTCGACTGAATTTTTCTGAATGGCATCGAAAAGCGATCCATATAGCATTTGGAATTTCGAAAAACGGATCCGATTTCGCAGTTTGGCAAAGGGTTCAAGTTGTGAAAAAACGTCAATTTTCGAAACGCGGGTCATCTGGCGACAAAAATAGCGCCGCGCTTGTGTGTCATCCGGCCCTGATTCAAGCATCATCATCTCCGGGCATCCCGGGGTCGCGGAAAATTTTTTTTAGCTCAAAACGCCCCGGTGGCGCCGAGATACGGTTGTTTGAGTGAGACCAATTTGGGCGAAAAATCGCATTTTTCCGATCGCGGTCCGTACGGAATGGGGCGCTGCGCGAATACAACCTTGAGTTACACATCTGCTCCCCGACCAAATCGAAGCCCTACTGTTGCCTTTCGATGTGCACTATGTGCCTTCGAGCGTGCCTTCTTATGGGCATAGAACGGGAGCCGTCAAGTGGAGGGTTTTGGAGCATGCTGACGGCGCTAAAAACAGGGTGCAATTTTCAGCCATCATGGGTCTCCCCCCAAGTGGTACTGCGAGGACCCCCGGATACACCTTCCGTCCAACCTTTTGGATGGAGATCCTTCGTGGTGTGTAGCACGTATTGGGTTGGTATTTGGGTCCGCGAGGATATAAAATGCAACCGTTTTATGCGTTGGAGGTTTGACATTTGGCAGTTTTTTCAAGTTGCGCGGTCGCGTATTTTGGGCGGCATTTGGACATGTCGTGGAGTTAGGCCTGGATAAGTAGCTCATTACGATCGTTGAGAGATGTAGAAGAGAATGACGGGGGGGGGGGGGGGGTATTTGGTAGCTCCAAATATTTGGCGCAAAAATTGCGCCAAAAGGTACTTTTTTGGCGCTATAGTCAGCAACCGTTTTGAGAATTTTTTTTGTGACTGTTCAACGAAGCAAGCCTGTGATCAGGAATTCATCGCGAACCAAAGCAGGTATGGTTGTGTGCAACACACAAATAAACTTCAGAATGGGTGGTGGTTTGCTTCATCAAGTGCTGTAGTTAAGGTGTTTTGTAAGTTGGGGGTTTTGCACGTGTGTTGGTAGCACTCACCTGCCGAAATTCATGGGACTGCGAATGAACCACAGTCCAACAAACCAATGGTTCCGTTAGGCACGAAAAGAAAACCAATATAAGCAGGGAACTAAGGCCTTCAACAATTATTAGAGTCAAGAAGAAACGGGCGCTCGCTGTTCTTGGAAAAAAATCGTTTCGGGGTCAATTTTTGTAGCTGTCAATTTTGAACAAAACCGTGCCAAGAAAACCTATACCTTTCTACAACCAAGAATGTTCTATCCCCAAGCCTCAAGCAATGGAACATACATGATCTATGTTTTGCTCCGACATGCGTTGAAGGTAACTTTTGTTCTTTGCGTGCTTTGGCAGAAGAAATGCCCAACTTTTTTTTTGCATCGGTGGTTTCAAGGTTACATCGAAAATTGTAGCGATTGGTCAAATGTGGACCGCTGAGTCGGCCCATTCGGTCGACTCGGAGGCGCCAATAATAGTCAGCTTGTGCATGCACCTGCGGCACTTTCAAAGTAATACTCGACAGGCCCCGAAAGATGGGTCAAATATGCTTGTGAGGCCTGTATCTCAGGTTTTGCAACACGACATGCAATGTAGACATCAGGATTACGTGCGAAATGTATTGGTTTTTAATGCCATCATTTCAGTTCATCGACGCAATCCTGTTTCACCAAAAGACTTGAGCTGCCGTCGGAATCTTCAAGTTTTCGTTATAGTCGACTAGAAGCCTTTCTTAAGAGTACTGCCATGCACTTTTTGTCGAGGGCTGTCTGTTGGATCGTCCGCCGTTCCACATGCATGCCTCCTTTCCCATGATCACACATTTCACCTTGTAGGTGGACATGTGACCTCGCTGAGGCCGCCGGCGACCTGCGCACCTTCCTTGGGGCTCGGCTGGGTAGCCCTTTGGTTCCGGCACTCGACCTGCCTGTTCCCATCACGTCATTCGTGGTGCAAGTGCTATTCGCCACCATCCAGGGAGGTCTGTGCATCAAATCAGTAAATTGCGCGACATTTCCTGTGCAGTAGAGCGAAATTGACTCCACTCGACAGTGCTCAGGTTCGGCGCAGTGTTCAGTGCAGTGTTGTGCCACGAGTCTCTTCGCTAGGTGCCAATTGGTGGACCTTTGTTGCATGCTTTGTGTGCTGTGTTAGATGACAAGGACCACCAAGCTTGCAAAGGTCAGTGCCGCACAAGGCCGGCATCCTGGGCCAACGGCCGCCACCGGACATGGCCCCTGCAAAGCGACGAAAGCTTGTCACTCTTGAGGACCTGTGGGGAATGGCACACACGTGATCCAGCATATCTTAACCCTCTTAAATCTTACGCATTATAGGCTTGCCATATGGCGTGGCGGTTTTGCCTACCGCATTGGAGAGCCCTCTGCTATATGCATGTGAACTCTGGGTCTTTGCCATGTGCCCCGCTTTGTGGGGATCTACTGTATCATATGCTGGAGACGCCCACTTTCCCAAGCACAGTCTTGAGTACTCTTTGAACTTCTGGAGTCAGTCAAAAAAAGAGTTAGATGACAAGGACCACCAAGCTTGCAAAGGTCAACAGGAAGCAGGGCCGAATGAAGCATTTCTGCTGTGCCTGCCGAGGGTGGAAGGTCACGTACTTCGCTGACGCGCAGGAGTGGTACTGCAGCGAGGTCTCCAAGCTCCCTGGTAAACTCAAGGAGTTCAAGGTCAGTGAGAAATGCATGAACAGCGGATTGCATGACCACAACCTGTCAGTTGCATCTCGGCGCACACCTGCTACCCAGCCAGCTGGAATCGCGCAACACACATGCAACCCCATACTGGATGCTCAACCGCATAGCACAAACACTATTGAAGCAACGTAAGCCAGAGTGGATAGTACTGCGGCAGCGCCTCCCCAAAACTGCAAGGAAGGGAACCCGTATCGTGTTGTGCTCCTTTGGCAGGTTTGTAACCTTTGGCTACTGCGCACAGGCCTACGTCGGGCACGGCCCAGGAATGCACGAGTTGTTGCCGGAGGATGATGTCACAGTACTGAATGATGATGACGTTGCATTTGTAATTAGTCTAATTGCCTCCTTCTGTCAGTCCTTTGAGCGCGTCTTCCTGAAGGGCACGCACAAGCATGGTAGAGTGCAGGTCAGTCAGTACAATTCATGGCGCGCGCAACAGCAGTTAATTCTGATGATGAGGAAGAGTCTGACAGATTCGATGTGTATGACTCTGCCGGTGATCCAACCAGTTCAGAACATGAACAGGAAGACCGAAGTTGTTCCCTGTCTCCTGTGGGTGTCTTGTCCCCTGTGGGTGTCTGCTGTGTTCTTCAACGCAGTACACACTTCTCCACCTTTGCACGATGCCACCGATTACAGGTATTAAAACGAGGTTCATGTGTGACAGGACAAATTTCGTTGCGTTTCAATTTGGTGATACATGAATGAAAACATGTTCCCTGCCACAGTGACACGGAAATCCTGGTGGATGCCTTTGCTGTGCCTGCACCCATGTTGTATCAATTGAGGTAAGAGTTTCCCAGTCTGTTGCGCTATGCTGACAAGCTGCAGGTGTGTGGGTGTCTGCGGTCCAGAAAGCACAAAGAGGAAGCCCACAGGGGGGCCCTCATCACAGATATTACAAACAGGGGGAACCCAGAGCCCAAAGGGGGGGGGGGGGTTCCACAACACAGGTGACACAAACTGACAGGGTCCAAAAATGTACACTCTGTGTTGGGGGGGCAGCCCGGGAATCACTCCCAGGGAGCTTCCCCAGAAATCACAACAAAGGGGGTGTCTGCAGTCCAAAAATCACGCACAGGAGGGCTTCTTGGCCCGGTTGTCACAGACAGGGGGGTCAAGAGCGCAGACGGCACAGGCAGGGGGGGTCAAAGCCCACAGGTCATGTCACCTTGGGGGGTCCAGGGCCGGGTAATTGTGAGCAGAGGGGGGTCCAGAGCACAAACGTCACAGAGATGGGGAACGTGGTGGGAATGACGGGGGTAGAGGGGGGTGAGGACTGGGGAGTCAAGGGCAGAAATGGCCCCCGGGGTGCCTCCAGCAGGCCCAAAATTGGGGTGTGTGCAGAACGGCCCACCCAAGCTTGTTGCCAACATTGAGGGTATATAGGAGTAGCACCCAAAACGGGGATGGGGCATATGCCCTATAAAATGGCCCACGGTATGGGCCCCAAGGGGGGGGCATGCACAAGCTGACCTACGGACCTATGCGCATCTAGGCGAGAGTACCGGGCCCGCAGACAATTTATAGGGCTGAAATGTACGGCGTATGGATCGCGGCGTGCCTAGCCCAACCGGGGGACTCTATCGTGCTTGACAACCGGGCTGCGGCCTGATGCGTCTCCAAGCCACCCAGCCCACAATCATCCAACTATGATTTGCACGACGCAGTCCAAGTACGTTGGGCGCGTGGGCATCGGGACCCCAAAAAAGCGCATAGCTTGCAAGATTATCAAGACAGGATTGGCAACGAATTGGCCGACCTCGCAGCCCGAGCGGGCAGTACTATGCACCCTTGCCGTGGTCTGGGCAGCACATCACCCGCGGATATCCTCTTGAACAACCATGTAATGCCGTCCCCTGCCCGTAAGTGGATCATCAAATCACGCCCCCAGAAGCTGGTACCCGAGGCGCATTGGACGTCATGGCTGCCTTTGCGCGCGGTCAACCGAGATAAGTGGGGTCCATGGCTGTGGGGGACACTGCGATGGCCAGGGTATGGGGCACCCTGGGAAACCGGGCCGGTGCTGTGCCCACGGTGTGGACAGCGCCATGGCCTCGCAGTGTAGGAGTGCCTCTTGTCATGCCCCTCCGAATCCCGGTTTTGGGACATTTGGACCGACTCATGGGAGACATGGAAACCGGAGGCAACCAAGTGGCGACAAAGGGCGTCCACCGACGAACTGCGCATGTGCACCCGCTTGCAGTTCCCACAATCCCTTCAACGATCCTTCCTTCCTTCCAGTCCAGGCGCACTGGAGGGTGGTAGTTGCCACATGGTGCTTCCACGTATTCCAGCGATTGCAGGCGTGGGTCGTTGACAAGCTGTAGCACGCCCCATTTTTTGTCAGCAATAAGCAGCCCATGCACATCGTCCCACCGGTTGCTGGGGCCCTGCCGCAGGTAGCTAAACCTACGGCCCGCAACATTTGGAACCACGTGAGAGGTGTTCTGTCGATCCCGCCGATCAGAGCCACGTTTCACAGATACCGCGCCCACGGTGGAGGAACTTTGGTGCCAATTGACACAAGCAGTCACCACCGCTGAGCGCACATGGGTCTTGGAGGCCATGGCCCGGCACCGCCATGTAGCACCGCCGCGCAAACGGCCCAGAGAACCGTCGCCGCCACCGGCACAGACTCCGGCCTCACCGCCGCGCGAGTCTCGTGAAATCCATGCCGGACCTTTCTTGGAACAGGCTAGGCGGGTCATGCTACACGCCCAAACGCAAGCCGCACAACTCTGCCTGGAAGAGGTGGCACAGGCACTCGCCCGGCAAGCCATTACACAGAAGTCCCTCTTCTTGGCACACCACCACGAGCACTTGTGCCGGCAAGCGTATTTCCTCTACAAGGAATACACGGCGCGATGGTACGTAGAAACGCAACAGGCGGTCTACCATTTGTCCTGGATGGCGGACTCCCGCCGACTACGCTTCCGCCAGTGGCGCACGGCTGTCCTCCCCGAGGAGCGGTCCACGGTGTCGCGCAAGCTCGCCGCGGCATCCTCGTGTGAGCAGGCACATCTTTCGCTGTCCACCAGCATCCAAGCGGGGGTAGGTCATACCAAACCCATACCCAAAGTTGGCCCTGTCACTGACCCATGACCTGCTATGTGTACTCTCAATGGACACTTGGTGGAACTTCGGTCACGAGTTAAAAAAAAAAGGCAACACACAGGCTCTAGATCGCCGGGTTTTCATTGGTGGTAGCTCTTGCTGGGCCGTATCACTGTCCGTGATACCCAACACCTGATTGGTTGCTGTCCACTATACGCCATCCCACAGCCGAACCCCTGCAACAATAAGCATTTTGATGAGTGTGCAGATTGCACTACCCGAAGGTAAATAGTGAGGGTGGGTAGTGAGGGGGTAGGGTGGGCGCGCTAGATTAGGAAGGCGATGCCAATTAGCACCATAAACTAGGCTACAAATCCAATATTTTCCCGGTGTATTAGGACGACCTGTGGACTGGGTTCACCATCTATCAGCTGCATGCTACCGTGCCGTCTTGCCTATGCCTCCTTCGGAACGTCAAATGAGACCTCACGGGTCCGGTCACCCTGCGTATTTAGAACTCAGCAGTCAATGGTCCCACACTATCCCACATGGTCCTCGCATCGATTCCAACAAGGTGCCCACACATAGAACCGAAATGATTGTAGCACGGCCTGGTTAGGTCTTCAGCTAATCGGCACTAGGGGATCCTCTGTGTTCCGTCCGCTACCATGAGCCCCCCATAAGTTGGCACCACCACAAAGGACCCAATTGGTGGGAATTCCCTCCTGAGGGAATAGTAACTCGCTTTGCGGCACAAACTGTTGTAGGCACTGGACGGTAAATCGAGCGATGGCTGGTTGGCAACCTCTTCACCTTCATCCCCGTTCATTCTAAGCTACCTTCGATGGGCTGCTCATCGAACGTAGCTTAGAATGAACGGGAAGAATGTAGGGTCGTTGTCAATGAAGGGGTATCCGAGGTTCTCGGTGTCACATGCCAATCCACCCTGTGCCATGATTGCAAGTGCGCATGACGGCTCCGAATCCACTGCCTGTGAACTGACGTGAAAGGGAACACCACCGATGTCCAACATGAGCATTTCTTCTTGCAAAATGTTTATGTGTGCGACCGTGCGAATGGTCCGGTAGACGTCATCCTTGTTGGTTGCAAGTCTGCTTTGCATTGAGGTGACGCACACAGTCACAGTCTCAATGTGGAGTTTGAAGGCAGAGAGGTCTGTCATAGTGGTGAACTCCTGATAATGGCTGCCGAAAAAAAAAGGCAAGATCCACTGCAAATGGGTGGGAATGCTGGTGAGAATGGGTTTCCGGTGATGATCTATTCCCCTTACGGGAACTTTGCCACATCCAGGGGTCATAGACAGTGACTTGGACAGCGGCTGATTGTTGTGGGTAGAAATAGACGAGCCCAATCCGTGGCATACAGGCACTGACTACTGTTGCGTACATGAACAGATTTAACATCCCATACACCGACGTTACAGAGGGATTGTGGGACCAGTTTGCATCACGGGCGTTCATTTGTGGATGGACTCACAAACCAGAATCACAGACCAAAGGTCTTTTTTTTCGTTTTTTGTTCTGTGGTGGATCTATACGGTAGCCGAGCGATTCAAGGGATCGGCAGCAAACTGAGGCATTTGGGCATGTTGAAAAATAATTTTGACGTCCCCCCTCCTCAAGGCTAGTGCACTCTTGCTGTGAGTAGCACAATGGGCTGGATCCACCTCTTGAATGGCACCGCTTTTTCAGCATCATCCAGCACCCCTTGTTCAGGAACGCTGCACGAGATTTCATCTCAAGCAATTGCAGGTGCAAAGGCCTGTTCCGCACCACAATTATCCAAGCGCACACCCACACCCAGATAACACAGATAACACAGATAACACAGATGTTCCACCACCTTGAAACCCGCCAACTGCTCTGGGTGTTTGGCTCGTGACCACACCACAATATAAGATATCTGATAATTAACTTTGAGACCAGAGTGCCTACCAAATGTTTGACTTTCCAAGACCACTGCTCGCAGCATTTTTTCTGCTTGCCTAACCCCTCCAGGAACATACCCCCCCCCCCCCCTTGCGCAAGCACTGCCTTGTCTAAGCACATGAGCCCGTGCTACCGTCGTTTTGATGGAATTTTTTGACCATGGTTTTTATGGTCAGAAATGTAACATTATGCGATTGTTCTTCGCTTGTAGAGGGAAAGGGGGGCTTGATCATGCATGTGGTAGTTCCTCCTGCTCATACCAACATTCTGCTTGCAATTGCAACCCAATGATGTCATTGTTGATGTGATTTTCAGCCATGGCTCAGGTTGCCACACTTGGCATGGCTGTTACCCAAAGGCTGCCCCAAAGGGCAAGCATGTGCATTTGTTCAAGATGAGGCGCAAGGTGGGAAAGGGCTTCTATTCCACAGCTCCTGATGGCCCTGATGGGCAGTGAGGACCTCCAGAACTCGCTGAAATTTGCCTGCACATTGTGTTGTAGTGCCCTGTTGCGACAATTGTGCTTAGGGTGAGGTATGGGCAGGTTTCCGATGACATACATTCTTTTGGTACCGCGCGTCGCACGCAAGCACGGGCTTGTCTAAGCACGGGAGCCCGTGTTACCGTCGTTTTGATGACTTTCAGGGTGCTTGCGCAAGGGGGGGGCGGGGTAAATCGGCACATTATCAGCATATAAGAGAAGCACAATGTCAAGCAATGGCGGCTGCACCAAGTAAATGAGGAACACTGTTAGAACAGAGAACACTGCCGGTGAAAGTGGATCACCCTGTCGGACCCCAGAGCCCGGCGTCATTGCCACCTCCGGTACATAACCTTGAGCCAAGCAGAAAAGCACAGCCCCCTTTAGCGCAGTAACCAGTTGAGAGACATTATTAGCAGACAATTGCAGATGGATCAATGCTGCCTCCAAAAAGGGGCGCCTCACGGAGTCATAAGCCTCAACGAAATCCAGCGCCAAGAACATCCCCTCACCTGGTTCCTCCCACAACAGCTGAGCTTTCATGATGTGATCCGGCGCCCCCTCATAAACCTCGTCTGTGCTGCCAGGACAATGACCTGCAGCGCATCTTGCATCTGCATGAGAATCACTGTTGGGACCCACTGGAAGGTCACATTTTGTAGAGTGATTGGCCACATATCTGACAGCAAGTCAGCTGTCATTGTCTTTGCAATGTTCCGCTGCAGCGATTGTACCCAGCTCTCGGGGCCTTGCTCCTTGCTCACATACAACCGCATAGCCCGCAGCATGAGCTCCACAAGTGGTTCTGGAAACTTTTCATATATTTCGGACGGAATTCCCGCAGTGAAGCAAGAGGGTTCACGACCCGAACAACACGATCAGGGTCAACACAGATAAAAAAAGAGGTACCACTGCGCAGGAGGCAACATGGCGGTTTACCATGAACAGAGGATGCCCCAATACGGTTTGCAACGTTCAACGGTGGGGAAAGAAAACAAAGAAATGATCGTCATCCGAAATGCATGATGCCGTGAACTAGAACATTGCAACAGATGGCGTGTACTGGGTGGCAATCTCAAGGGTCAACCCGTTCACCGCAAATGGATCAGCAATGTGGGAGGCCTAGTTCTCGACAGGGCCCTGGCCGGTGACGGCAGCCTGCACATAGTAGCCGAACATGGAGAACATCGCCAAACGGCCGTTCTTGATCTCCTTCACCTTCAGCTCGGCAGCCACATCAGGGTCGTCGGCCAAACCCAGAGGGTCAAACCGCTTGCCACCGGGGTACACCGGATCAAGGTCACATCCACCGAATGGACCACCGTTCACACGGTAAGCCTCGATGGCACCCATCAGGACAACCCGGCAGGCCAACACGGCAAGGATGGACTGGGCATGCACCAACACGGGGGCACCCATGTAGTTTAAGCCATCAGACTTGTTTTCAACTTATCTCTAAAGCATCCCGCACCAACTCCAAGCTCAACAGCTGCATTAACAGTGGCAACACATCACGTACTTTTGGTGGAATGGGCAATGCCTGCATCCAATTCGAACACTGTTGAGTGGTAACTCCCGGGTCTGACATGCCCCCCCCCCCCCCAAAAAAAATCCACGAAATGCCTTTGCAATGTCTGCCGCCCAAACCAATGCTTTGCCATCCTTGCCTTTAACATTAGTCATTTGCCGCCACACCAGCAACTCTCTCATCAAAGCAAACACCTGACGCCGATGGCCCTGCAGCCGCCTGGCCCTCACACAGCAGCTCCTCTTTCACTCCAACCTCAAAGGTGGTAAGTGGCAATGACAGGGGTGGGTGGGCTCACGGGGACCGCTGATGCATGTCGATCTATGGTCTGAACTGTGGGGGCAATGGTTGTTGTTAGGGGACAGTGTCACTGTGCAATGGGTACTGTGGGAATACCATGCACGCAGTGCGAAGTTTTGGATGTCGGCAAATACTCGAACCCTAGTTTTGGCCCCTTTTCACAAGCCTCCGTAGAGGCGGTTCGATTCGCCCTACAGAGTACTCTTCCCAACAGATAGTACGTGCACCAAAACCTTGGTCGACTTCAAGCTGATTGTCAAACCGAAATGCTCAAGATCATCGATCGGTATGGCCACGTCCACAACTGCAAAGAAGTCAACGTGGTCACCGTCGCTCGAAGGCTCCGATCGCCGATACTCGATGGTGGCGAGTCGACACCAGGACCGGACAGTTCTTCTTCGACTATGCTGTTGGTTATAACTACAACCAGAAGTATCGATGGACACCTGGCCAACCCTATGGTATTGACACCTTTCAGTCTTCCCCCTAGTAAACAGGTGACAGGTATTCTTGGGTGAGTATCCTAGCCTCTGCGTGCGCAATATGCATGCTGTGCCCACGCAGTGCAAACACTTAGCCTGTCGCATGTGGGAATACAAGGCAATGACAGAGCTGATGAGGGGGCGGTCAGGGGGTCGGCACAGGCGTTTAAAAAGGTTCTGAGGGGCCAGGGAGGTCAGGGACATATTGCATGACGTAGGGCTAGAGGAAATGGACGATCCCAGCAATGACAATATGAGTGGGGGGTCGCGTGGCAGTGATGTGTCTGATAGTGCAGAGTCAGCCAGCAGTACAGATGAGGAATTCCACAGTGAAGCCAGTGATACTTCGGACGAACTGTTGACAGTACCTCAGGGTAAACGGGAAGTCACATGGTTCTGAGGGAGGGGGATGAGCTGACTCAGTGGATTGCAATGAACAATGAACAGTTGTCAGAACCATGGAGGGCTGCAGTGCAGCTGGACAATTCGTGAGCGATGACTGAGTCACCTGTGACACGGGGGTGTTTGGTAGCTAAGTATCCGTTGCTCCTACCCCCCTCCCCCCCGCTCATACAAAACCCTGCTCTGACCCCCATCCCTGCAGTATAGACAGTGAGTGCCTTCACTGTGGCAGCCCTAGGGGGAGAAACAACTGAAACCGTCCAATCGTGTCCCCACCCTGTCCCCATACCATCTTGTGCCACTCCTACCCTATCCCTTGGTGTCAATGTGGTCCTGCTTTTCCCTGCAGCATCAGCTTTCTGCCATCTTGTTTGTACCATGCCTTCACCGCACTCTTTTTCGACCAGGATTGCTGTCGGCCCGGCAGACGGTAGTGAGCCTCCTCCTCAGAACACAATCTCCACGACGCATCTCAAGGAAAAGTCGCGGTCTGTTTGGATGGGCTACCAGTTCAAGAGTGAAAAGGACGAAGAGGCGTATTTGAAACGACACGAGCCAGTGCTGGTCAGAGCTTTCCAAATATGGGCGATATGCCGGCTTCTTTTCGACGGAGCCGTTCCGTGCATGTTCATCACCAGGGGTCTTGATGCTGCTTTTTTCTTGGCCTACATGCCCAACCTGGCCATCACCATCACCACCCTGCTCATGGTGTCGTGTATCCCCCGCTTCCGGAAATACATGGTGTTGCTTATCAGCATCACATCTGTGTTGATGGCGTTGGGCTGCGGGGGGATCGTGCGTTTGCACACCCGTAGCTGGATCGACCAGGCGCTGGGTGCGGACCTTTCCAGAGTGGTCAAGCGGATCGGCAATGATTATGAAGCTCTGCAAGACTTGAAGGATTACCTCAGGTCTGCGCTGAGTGCCTCAAG
The DNA here is from genome assembly GCA_964036045.1 of Eutreptiella sp. 'Long Island Sound 2002'. Lineage (NCBI taxonomy): Eukaryota > Euglenozoa > Euglenophyceae > Eutreptiales > Eutreptiaceae > Eutreptiella > Eutreptiella sp. 'Long Island Sound 2002'. The sequence continues at coordinate 3,954,290 of OZ038403.1, forward strand.
TTTGACACTACAGCTTGCCATGCAGGTGCCCCAGATGATGCTCATTGCTTTCGCCGGGCTGTGGCGAAGCACCATTGTGGCCGCTGTCGTAATGCCGATTGCCCTAATTCTCCCGCTGCTGGGCAGTCCTGACATTCCGGTCCAGGTCTTCGTCATTAGGGGTGCGGGCGCCTATGTAATGATGGGGTATTTGTTGGGCAATATTGTGACTGTTACCTGGACGAGGCGGATTTCATTCTTGTTGGAGCGCTCCTTTCAAGTGGCTCTGGAGACCGCTGTAGCAGCATCGCGCCAAGCCGACAGTATTCTGAATCACACCCTGAAGAACACCATGGCCGATGCTGCTGGCAACATCGATATTTTTCTCAACGAGGTCGAGACTGACGTAGATGTCACTCACCTGAAGCAGTCCTCGGCGTCCCTTAGCAGAGGAATGCGAGCTTGCCAGCACCGTCAGGCGTACTTGCAGCTCGCCGCCGAGAGGTACAAGGTCTCACTGCAACCGGTGGCGCTGCTGGAGTTTGCGAATGCATTGGTTGCCGGGCGGCAGGTGACGCTGGATGTTCCCAATGCTACCATCAAGCTCGACCCCACGCTGTTCGGTCTCATCTTGGACAACGCCCTCAGCAACGCCTTCAAGCACGGCCACCCCGTCGTCCCAAACGTCCAGCTGACCATCGAGTGCTACCCGGTGCCAATCCCTTCCATGGTGAGCGTGAAATTCATGGTCTCCAATGCAGTGAACCCCTCCAGGCCCGCCGTCACACAGGATTATGTCAAGAAGGTGTTGAGTGGCGAGGCATGGCAGGAAGCCCCCCGCTCTGCCATGTCCGACCGCATCGGTCTGCAGCACTCCTTCCTCGCAGCACAAGCCCATGGCATGAGTCCGTGCCTGAGGCAGCATGAGGGGCGCGTCCTTTTGGAATTAGAGCTCACAGCGGAGGTTGTGGACCGCCAACAAGTGGCTGCCGACGCTCAGCGCGATGCTGACCTCGCTGCCTATCCCACATCTACTGCATCGACGACTCCGAGGCCGCACAGCGTCTTCTGCAGTACAATTTGAGCCGCTGGGCCAACACCCAAAATTTGGAGGTCTTTGGTCAAGTTCGCGAGGACGTCGACAAGTTCACCACCGCAGTGTTGAAGGATGGTGATATTGCCATTCTGGATCAGCACTTGGAGTATGGTGGGGACAATAACATCTTGGGCACTGATATCATAGAGCACCTTCTACGCAAAGGGTACAAGGGACTGATCTGCGTCCGGTCAGGCAACGTAGCAGTAACAGATCTGGCGAATTATGAGGAAGCGGGAGCGCATTGTGCGTTCGGAAAGGATGTGAGCATGAGACAGATGATCGAGGAAATTAAGGTGGCTTACACACGGTATATCATGAAACGCCTGCCCCATCCTGGTTTGGTACCAAGCTCCTGTGCTGATCACAGCTTCAGCTCCATTCCAAGTGTTGCACTCTGATTGTCGCTTTGTCTTTGCTCAGGCTGTTTTTGCGAGCTCAAGTGCTTAGGTACTTGTTACCCAGCTGGGTTTACCCTGTCGAGGATTTACAACCCTTCTTAGGGTCCAAGGATGAGCAACACATTTTAGCAACAGCAGCAGCAAGCAACAGGCGATCCAACAGTCCTTGCAAAGACACCACAGCTCAAAACGGGGATCCAAGTAGCTCAAACCGACCTCAGAGCAAATGTGGATCACGTGCAATATATTTTATGCCATTTGGAGCCGTCTAGCCCATTCTATGGCCGATTTAGTGTCCAAAAGTGGCCGTTTTTGGGCTGTTTTCAGGACGATTGTCCTGAAAGTTCAGGACAATTGCCGGGGTGTGAAGTGGGCGTTTTCAATCAGGGCCGTTCTGCTTCAGTAGCAATTGGGCTATCAAAAGAATGCAAACGGGTGTTCAATAAGGCGTGCTCCATGCCGTGGTGCCACACGGTGGTCGATTTTGAGGTGAAAACGAGCCGCTTTTCAGCCGTTCAGGACGATGGTCCTGGCCGTGGAGGAACATCTCCAAAGCAAGCGGTCTTTCTTCCACGGTGATTTCTGATGCGGTAAGCAAGACTAGGACCCAGCTCGGTCCTAGTACAAGTCTTGATATAGCACCCAAGGGGAGCCACACGGCATAGTTCTCCCCGCTGATGACTCTTTGGGACATTCCACCTTAAAGGTGGTCGACAGCAGTGGAAACTCATGCTAGGTCTCCAAGGGCTGCATGATGCATTTACACACGCATACCAATACACACATGCTCTGCTTTTCCCACGGGCACCACTGGAGATCCTGTGAAATAGTGTTATTCTGCCTTGTACGAGCAGTTTGCAGCAGACAATTATTGTTGTTGTTGTCCTGAACGCGAGGGTCCAAGCTTTGGATTACTCTGTGCAGCCTCCCATATGGGTCCATGTGTCCTGCTGTACAGCCCCATGCATGGGTCCAAGCCCTGTGTCATGCAGTACCGCCCGCACATAAGTGATCCGGGATTACTTCTGCAACTTCTCCGGACCAACCCCGATCCATCGTATTGGCAGGTACCCTCGTACGATGGTCGGCATGTAGTGACCTACCCCCTCTTGCCCAATCACCGCCCTTGTCCCAACACGGCGATCCCGGTTTCCACACTTTTTAGGATGTTATGGAATGATGCTTTTTGCAGTTCCCATGAGTGGAAAATGTGGTCTGTAGCTTTGTGCAGGCTGTAGGACTGGTCGAGTTGGGTGCCACCGTGTGGATCCAGCTGTATTTAATGCAATTGCAATGTAATGTAATGTAATTGCATGTGCTCTTGTGTTGTGGTGTGTATGCTGGGCTGTTAGGCTGTTGGGCTGCTGGGCTGTAGTCAAGTTTCTTCTTGCTGGCCCCGGAGGCAGCCCGTGAGCCCGCCCCAAAAGGCGCTGTTGGGTTTCTGAATTTCGCCGATTTGTTCTGCCGTTTTGTGGGGTTTCTGTGAATTTGCCGATTCGTTTTGCCGATATGGAGTCAGTGGAAGCCTGTGTGCATTCATCTTCTTCCAGCAAGCTTTGTTTGTGGAGTGAAAACCATTTTCCTCCTCAGGACAAGTGCGAAAAGTGCAAAAATCAATGGGTCCTGGAATGGAACCGATGTGTGGGGTTTCTGTGAATTTGCCGATTCGTTTTGCTGACACAGAGTCAGTGCAAGCCTGTGTGCATTCACCTTCTTCCAGCAAGCTTTGTTTGTGGAGTGAAAACCATTTTCCTCCTCAGGACAAATGAGAAAAGTGCAAAAATTAATGGGTCCTGGAATGGAACCAATTTGTGGGGTTTCTGTGAGTTTGCCGATTCGTTTTGCTGACACAGAGTCAGTGCAAGCCTGTGTGCATTCACCTTCTTCCAGCAAGCTTTGTTTGTGGAGTGAAAACCATTTTCCTCCTCAGGACAAATGAGAAAAGTGCAAAAATTAATGGGTCCTGGAATGGAACCAATTTGTGGTGGTTCTGTGATTTGGCCGTTTCGTTCTGCCGACTCGTTGGGGCCTCTGGGATTCTAGGACACCTGATTTGCAGGCGTCACTCTAAGATGTGCTTATTTACTTTGGGACACTGGATGTTAAACCCCCCCCCCCCCCCGCCACGCCCTTGTCCAAGCTACAGTAGGCGTAGGGACCGTATTAATTTTGTACCTAGTTTTAATTCAGTACCAAATATAGTGCAGCCACATAAGACATGGGTTTGGGTCTGAACGTCATTTTTCCGGGTTTTTCTGAAAACAGTTTTCATCGTCAGAAATTTAGTGAAACGTGATTGTGTCCCAACCAGAAATGCTCAACTCTTGCTTGAATGTTTCCCTCCCCGATCATGTATGAAATGCCCAGAGTCAGAGTCGCGGTGGTGGTGAGCCAGATCCCTGGCGAACAGTACCATGATCCTCCATAGACTTGGCATTTGACACTTGACCCATTACACTTGACGGTGGTGTCGGCTGCGCGCCAGTTACTGATTTTTCACCAACCCATGGCAGGTTGGCCCTCCTGTGGCTTTCTCTCCCTCTATTTCCCCCCTGCAGGTGTGGAATGCCACCCCCTAGCGCGCCGTAACCCTGCTTGTGTTCTTCCTTCCTTCTCAGTCCTCTTCTGTGTGTCACCAACCACCCCCACAAAACTAGAATGGGGACAGCAGTGCTCTCTGCCCCAAGCGAACAGTGACCAGCTGTTTCGGCCTGGCCCTATTTTTGGCGCCTGCTGGGCCTCACCACAATGGCGTTGTCGAACCCCGCTCACCAGAAGACACTCGGGATCTCTCTCTTTTTTTTTGTTCAGACCAAGATGAGCTGGCGTAGCCCGCTCACTTCACAGTACTCGAGACAACCCCTCGGAATCGAGGTTCAGAGTTTTTCAGTGCTACAATGGTCCCACAATGGGTGTGGTAGCGGATCTTACACACGCAGTGGTCAGCCTGGTGATGTGCTTTGGCACACTCGCACACATGTGCACTGCAGGCACCCTCACCACACCCTCACCACACCCTCACCCAACCCTCACCACACCCCCACCCCACCCTCAACACACCCTCACCACACGCTCACCACACCTCACCACACCCTCACCACACCCTCACCATGATGTATGAAATGCCCAGAGTCAGAGTCGCGGTGGCGGTGAGCCACATCCCTGGGGAACAGTACCATGATCCTCCATAGACTTGGCATTTGACACTTGACCCTTACACTTGACGGTGGTGTCGGCTGCGCGCCAGTTACTGATTTTTCACCAACCCATGGCAGGTTGGCCCTCCTGTGGCTTTCTCTCCCTCTATTTCCCCCCTGCAGGTGTGGAATGCCACCCCCTAGCGCGTCGTAACCCTGCTTGTGTTCTTCCTTCCTTCTCAGTCCTTTTCTGTGTGTCACCATCCACCCCCACAAAACTAGAATGGGGACAGCAGTGCTCTCTGCCCCAAGCGAATAGTGACCAGCTGTTTCGGCCTGGCCCTATTTTTGGCGCCTGCTGGGCGTCACCACAATGTCGTTGTCGAACCCCGCTCACCAGAAGACACTCGAGATCTCTCTCTTTTTTTTTGTTCAGACCAAGATGAGCTGGCGTAACCCGCTCACTTCACAGTACTCGAGACAACCCCTCGGAATCGAGGTTCAGAGCTTTTCAGTGCTACAATGGTCCCACAATGGGTGTGGTAGCGGATCTTACACACGCAGTGGTCAGCCTGGTGATGTGATTTGGCACACTCGCACACATGTGCACTGCAGGCACCCTCACCACACCCTCACCACACCCTCACCCAACCCTCACCACACCCCCACCACACCCTCACCACACCCTCACCACACCCTCACCACACCCTCGCCACACCCTCACCCAACCCTCACCCAACCCTCACCACACCCTCACCACACCCTCACAACACCTCACCACACCCTCACCACACCCTCACCACACCCTCGCCCAACCCTCACCCAACCCTCACCACACCCCCACCACAATCTCACCACACCCTCACCATGATGTATGAAATGCCCAGAGTCAGAGTCGCGGTGGCGGTGAGCCACATCCCTGGGGAACAGTACCATGATCCTCCATAGACTTGGCATTTGACACTTGACCCTTACACTTGACGGTGGTGTCGGCTGCGCGCCAGTTACTGACTTTTCACCAACCCATGGCAGGTTGGCCCTCCTGTGGCTTTCTCACCTTGCCTATTTTTCCCCCCGCAGGTGTGGAATGCCACCCCCTAGCGCGCCGTAACCCTGCTTGTGTTCTTCCTTCCTTCTCAGTCCTTTTCTGTGTGTCACCAACCACCCCCACTAAACTAGAATGGGGACAGCAGTGCTCTCTGCCCCAGGGGGAACGTTAGCGCGCCGGGACCAATGTTGTTTGTTAAGTGCAACACAAATGACATTTGGAGTGGTTGAAGTCACAGATATTGCTTTATTTTGCAACGTGCTTTGTAGGGAAGGTGTGCAATGCAACGTGGTCTACTTGGGGGGCTTCTCCATGGGAGGGTAAATCTGGGGCTGAAGTCGGGATAGTTAATACAAAAGTAGCGCGCCGGGCGCGCGCCGGGCGCGCGCCGGGCAAACATTCCCCCCCAAGCGAATAGTGGCAGTGGTCAGCCTGGTGATGTGCTTTGGCACACTCGCACACATGCGCACTGCAGGCACCCAGTGAACGCTGTGCGCTGCTGGGATGTGATGTGTGGTGCTGGGTCTTTGCTTCCCCAAAGGGATGAAGTTGTCGGAGCTTGAGGATTTGGACTATTTTGGTAATCCTAACTCTGATTTAAGTTCTGATTCTGATTCTCATTTGGGGACGGACACTGATGAGGACGGTAGTAGGCTTCTCATGCCTCATTGCTTGTAGGAACATGTGTGTGAACCTGAAGTTTCATGTTTCAAACACTTTCTTGTGTCTACATGCCCTTGGGAACGTGGGCGGAGGTTAAGGTGCACTCATACCATGCACTCACTCACGTGTGTGTGGGTAGTTGTGTGTGTTGCGCGCAAGCCACGCCCTTGTCTAAGCTACAGTAGGCGTAGGGAACATATTAATTCCGTACTTATGCCTGGCTATTACAAGTGGGGCCACGGGTGGACTGGGGAGTCCACCGGGGGAGGGGGGCTACTGCTGAGACACGTTGAATCTTTGTCGATGCCAGCTTGATAGTCGTAGGACACTAGGTGCAGAGAATGCTTGTACTCCACGTACTTTGTTCACTGCAGCGAAAGGCGCCTATGACATGTCACTGAAGAGCTTTCCTCTTTGACTTTTGCTTTGCACTTCTGCTTTGTGCTGAACAGCGCCGGTCGTGCACACGCATCTGTATCCCATAGCGGGGGGGGCATCTTTGGTTGTGCCTCTGATAGATTTGTCATGGCTGACTTTCTCAGATTTGGCGAAGGGACTTGTGGTTGGGGGCCAGGGACAGATGGAGACGGCAATGGGCTGGGACAGTGTGTACGGACCCTCGGGTACAGCACCAGGACAACGGCTTCTTCACGCATTGTGGAATGGCTCCATGTGGGAGCACTGCCTTGGTGCAGCGGCCTTCATCTTGAATTGTCACGACGAAAACTACGACCCGGGAAAGCAGAGCAGCCCACAAGGTCAGAAAACAACCGGGTTTAGGAGGCTGGACATGAGCCAGACTAGAGCGGTCCGCTGCCCCCCCCCCCCTCCCCCCCGGGACTGGTGTGGGATTGGGGGCAGTGCAGGGGGTGTCGTGGCGATGCCACACCGCGGCGTTTGGGGGCATCGGCATTTGGATGGCGCCGCCGAGGGCGGACCGAGTGAAGTGGTGGCGCATTGGCCCCTGTCCTCAGCGTTTTTGGGGCCCTTTCTTTTTGGTTTTTGTGGGGGAGAGGCCCATGGGGCCCCAGGGGCCCCTTCTCTTCCCCTTTGGGCCCTACGAGGCGCGGCCGCCGCTCCCCTGCGGGCGTCACCCCCGCCGCCCCCTTGCGGTGCTGCAGTGCGGTGCTGGCGCTGCGCCCGTCCGACCCCACGGCCGCAGCATTTCTTAGGGTGGCCCCCGGCCCCGTGTTCCCTCAGGCTCCCGTTTGCCGGTGGCACATGTGTGCACCGCAGCACTGTACAGGCCTTTACACTGCAACACAAACCCCGCGCCGCTGCATTTGGGGGGAAAGCTCCTCCCCGGTTGTCTGGTTAGCAATCGTTTGGACATGTGTGATCCTTAAGGAGACTTATGGCAACGCCTATTAGTACAATACCTGTAGCAACAGACAAACGGTTGATGCTGTTGCTGGATGATTTTCTAGCATCGAAGGATGCTATCATTATGCGTTTCAGTAAGTCAGTTTCAGCAAGAATATGGTGTGTTACCCCAAAAAATATGCAGCTGCAACTGCAAGGTTGAAGTTGTTGAAGCACAGCAGGATATCTTCGACATTACATAGTCACGTCAATGCGTGTTACTGGATTACGCCCCCGCTTATGTCCTGTGCTGTAATAGGTACGAGAATAATATCCGGTAATATGACCGGCATCCTGCCATAGTGGACAAATGCTCATATCTACATCAGAACGGAAATAAACGTTGCCACTTATGGTCTGACACACCTTGGCCTTTTCAGCGCTCTGTTACACAAAATACCAGCATCACATTGTACAATATGTGGTGGGAAGGGACCACTGCACCAGGCAAAAGGTGAACATGCAGAAAAACTTGGTTTCGATGGGCCCAAGCACAAGTTGTTCACACTGCTTTTCATCGGTCGAGCTGCTTGGTGTGTTGCTGAGTGCTATGTACCACCGTGAAGCCATCACACACATTTTGTCCGTCACGGACACCTAGACTGGTTCGTTCGCGTAAGGATGCAGCGCAGGCTGATGGGTGGTACCAGACTGTGACATATTGGCCAATAAATCCATCTTTGTAGCCAAATGTCATGGCTCTTTCAAAGGGTGTGCCTTTTTTTGATCCATGCTGGATCAACACCTTAGAAGTGGATCGGCCCCAAGACAATTTCGCTCAATTGTGTGACCAACTGGCCATCCCTGTACCTTGACAAATGTACCAATGCATCGTCTTCCTTGCCCGGCTCTTAACAGAACAAGTAACAATAGCAATGCCCACAGAGGGATTACCAAAAGGTATGGTTTAGGCATGGTTTATTTGTTACACATTGTGGAGATGATAGGTTAGAGAAGTTCGATATTCAAGGCTTTCTTCGTCGCTTACTAGTGGATTTGTTACTGCCACCACAATGCAGAAGTCTACACGACGTCACCGGAGTGTAGGCGAAGCCACCGCGTTTCCTTGCGTTTGTTTACAGACCCCTAGTCTCTGGGGGGTCCGGTACGACCGTTCTGGGAATCCGATACGACCGGTATGTGATATACCCCCCCCCCGTTTGTAATAGCTACGCCCTTGTAATAGCTACAGCAGGCGTAGGGACCGTATTAATTTGGTACCTAATTTTCATTCACTAGTTGTGCCTCGTCTCAACTTTTGTTTGCGTCTCCAATGTTTAGGCAGTTTTCCTGTCTTTGTTTTTGTTAACCCATGGACGAGGTTGAGCAGCCCAATCAGGCCCAGCAGGTGTCAGCAGAGGAGTGACTGGCAGCCCAGGCCAAAGAGATTCAAGAACTCAGAGAGCAACTCGCCCGAGTGGCGGTGAAGGAGGGGCCGCGCTTGCCCCCGTTAAGCGTGCCGGAGATCAACCGAGCCCCCGAGAAGCCCCAGTTGGTGCAGTGGATGAGACTGATGCTGTCCAGCGTCAAGGCATACGTACGGCTTAGGGCCGGTGAGGTGGGGGAGATCCCCCGCCCGAGCGAGTTCGGCGGCCAGGCAACGGAGACCGCCGTCGACCCAGGAGAGCAGCTGGCGTGGAGGGTCTGGGACTGCGTGTCCCAGTCCCAGCCGGCCTATGCCCGCAGGTATGCAGGCTCCCAAGGGAAGTCCAGCTCGGAATCCAGCCAGTACGCCACGCTGGAAGAGGCGTGGAAGGAGCAGGGATCGGCGTTCACCTGGCGAAGTGTAAAGTTCAGGGAAGTGGGCGGAGTGCTGCAGTGGCAGTCACGGCAAGGCGAGTGGATCCCTGTGGAATCACCGCCGAGCGGAGGGTGCCAGAGGTGCGCGCAGCGGGGCTCCCCCGACGAGCGCCACTGGCACTTTAGGTGCCCAAACTGGTCCTGACAGGATCAGCTGGAGCCCGAACCGGCCGCACCGGGCTCTGGCGTCACAGGCGCGGCGGCGGAGGTGCGGGCACTCGCCCGCAGGTGGGAGACAGCAGCCAGGGCAGACGACCCCTGCTCACCAGAGGAAAGCGCCATGCAATCGTGGAGGCCGAGGACCAGGTCGCAATATGCATCCCGGCTCCGGGCCTTGGCAGCTTACGTGGAGCGCACGGGCCCGCCTGATCCAGCCGCGACACTGGCAGGTCTCCTGGCAGAGCGGGCGCAGGCCGGAGCTACAGCGTCAGCCCTGCGGGGTATTATTTCCGCGATCCGGGCCGTGGAGGACCTCCAGTGGCTGCCACCAACAGTCACGACCCCACACAAGAGGATCGCGGCGGGAGCCGCCTCATCTGGCTCTCAGCCCTATCTGTCCCCAGCAGGCATGGTCCAGCTGGTCGAGGGGGCCAGAGACTCCAGAAACGGGACGGTGCTCAGCGCGTTGGCGGTCATCAGCTGGGTATGCTACTTACGGGTGGGCGAAGCAGCTGCCATCAGGGTTTCTGACCTGCTATGCCGGGCTTTGTCCAGTTTTGGAACTCCAAGACAGGGGAGGAGGGGTACACCACCCGGCCTCTCTACAGGTATGCGGACGGGGTCCGTGCGTGGCTTCATCGCCACATGGTCTCATTGGGCCGGTCGTCAGACATGCTGGTCTGGCAGTCGGGTGAGGCGGGATAGGAGGCAGGCATGGCCGAGGCCCTGGCGGGCACAGCGTACGCCCGCGCCAGGTGGCATGCGCTACGCCGGGGAGGCGCCGCAGCGACTTGGGCCCGCAAACCAGACCTCGCATACTACAAGTGGTGGGGCAGGTGGCAGAGCACAGCAGTGGCGATGCAATACGGCACCAAGTGGTCCGACCCGGGGGTCGTCGCCCCTACGGTACTGCCTGCGTGGTCCCGTGACCGAGGGCCTTTGCCGACTCCAGAGCGTGTGGGAGTTCTGGCGCTGTGGGGTTCGCCTATGTTCCCCAACATCGCGGGCGCACTCAGCACCCCGACCAAGCGCAAGCCGAGGCGCCCGCGGGGTGAAGGGCCCGGGACCACTAAGGGCGGCACAGGGAGCGGAGACGATGGAGACCAGGCCGCGACCGAGCTGGAGGAGTTCGCCGAGGATGGCCCTGCTGAGATGGGCCGGGGCCTGACGCGGCTCCTACCCCCCCTCCACTTCAATCTTTGGCCCCTGCCTCTGAGCGCGGCGCCGTGTCTCGGGAAGATGCGGGTCAGCTGTGCACGTTGGCGGGTCCTCTGGTTGCTGTGGGGGGGGGGGGGGGATGCGGGCCGGGGACGGCAGCCGGGCCCATCAATGTCGATTCCGACGTGGACACCGACGACGACAGCGAGGGTTCCGGAAGCGAACCCGATGGCGCCTTCGCAGTCGGCAGCGCCAGGGGTTCCCCCGGGTGTCGACAGACCGGAATGGCCAAGTTCGTTGGACGCGAGCGTAAACCGTGGTCCTCCAGGGCAGCCGCTTGTACTGTCAGAGGAGGGGCCGGAGCGGGCTCGAAAGCTGGAATGGTGGGCCGTGTCCACTGCTCATACACGGGGCCGCTAAGGTGGTCGTGGGCGGTGCGCAGGCCCTGCGACCCCGAGCCGCCGCACGCCGTCAAACTGGAAGACCTCGTTTAGCCCAGCAGGTCGATTCGCCGGAGCCCAAGCGCACCAAGCTTGGGACAGGCGGGCATGTCCAGGCGCCGGCGGCGCAAAACCCGGTGGAGAGTGCCTTCGTGGTTGCAGCTGAGTGCCTCAAGACCAAGGCTAGGGGGCGGACGGTCCCAGTGGCGTCGCCCCCCCCCCCCTCTGTGTAAGGGTCCAGACAGGGGCGGGAGGGTGCGGGAACAGCCCCCCCTTTTCCTGGAGTTCATGCAAACACTCACCCCGCATTTCCATTGGATAGCGGAGCGGGAGCGTTGTGGCTTGTGGATGGTGGCGAAAAGGGTGGATTTATGGCTAAATAGGGTCTTCGATACAGCCGAGGATTTCCGCTTGCGGGGAGCGCTGCCAGCGCTCCTGAGTGCGTTGCGCGCGTTCCACCCGGACTCCTGGGAGGCGTGCCTCCATGTCAACACCTCCCCCATTCCCAGGTTCATGGGGGGGGTCGAGGATGCAATTTTGGATCGGGGTCTGGGACCGGTCGGCACCCACCAGCTCCCTGCGGACCTGTGGGAGGCTGTGGTCCCGCCTTTCTACCGCGGGGGGCTCCGGGATTTCGATGTCGAGCGTGAGTGGCGGGACAGGGAAAGGGTGGTCCGAGGGGCGTCCCGCTGGGTGTCCCAGCAGGTCCAGTGGATATTGCAGGCGTTGCGGGGGGCGGGGGTTTACGAGGAGACCGCTGATCCCCCCCCCCCCCCCACCTGTTACCCCTTCGTCATCCCCAAATCCTCCGAGAAGGTATCCTTGATCTTGAGTTGCGTCAAGATCAACAAGAGTGACGGGGCCAACCCCCCCGCTTTTAGATTGGATTCCTGGGAGGACTTGGCCAGGTCCTTGTCTGCATTCCCGCCTGACGTGGGCCTCTATGGGCTCCACATAGACCTCAAAAATGCATTTTGGAGCTTTTGCTTGCCACCGGGGGCGCGGCAGATTTTTCGTTTCCGGCCCGCCCCTGGGGCCCCGCCTGTGGCGCTGTCGCGCCTGCCGTTCGGCTGGAAATACAGCCCGTATTTGTGCCAAACGAGTTTGGCACGCATTCTCCGAGGGGTACTGCCCCCCGAGATACTCCTTGTGCACTATCTCGATGACTTCCTGCTCGTCTTCACTGATAGCCAGGTGCTCAGGGAAGCGGGGCGGTCGGCCGTGCGCGCACTAATCGAGGCTGGGTTCCTCATCAGTCCTAAGAGTGTCCTGGACCCGGTGCCTGTGGCATCTTTCCTAGGGAAGGAACTTGATTTAGAGGCTAGACAGATCAAGAGCCACGAGCCAGCACTGCTCCAGTTGTGGACGGGCTGGCTGCGCCTGGCGGTGGGGACAGGAAATGACCGACACCTCCAAAGCTTCCTGGGCTTGCTGAATTGGCACGTACGCCCGCGGGGATTCGGCTGTCCCTTCGCGGCGGGTGCCTACTGCTGGCTGCGCTGGGGTAGGACGGTGGGAGGGGTCAAGCAGCCGGCCCAGGGCTTCCCCCTGAAAATGCTGGAGAGCCTTGCGACGTTGATGGCGGTGGCGGCCGAGCCCTGGCAGGCACCGGGGGGGGAGGCGTGGCGACAGTTGAAGGCCCTCCAGTTTGGGAGGGAGGACAGGCTTACGTCCTCCTCACTGTGGACCGGAGATGTCATCGTCTGTGTCGATGGAGCGCGTGATGCAGGTTGCTGGAGGGTGGGAGCGCTTGTCCCGGGGATGGGCGTGTGTACGCATGTGGCACCCCCGGCCCGCTTTGCCAGCCAGTAAACCACAGAGCTGAGGGGCTTGGCGTGGGCTGTCAGGTTTGCTGTTAGGACAGGGCACAAGTCCGTGACGGTGTTTAGCGACAGTGAAGCCCGAAGTTTTCCATAAAAACTGAGGTTTTGGGAGGGGGGGGGGGTACAGTGGCAGAGGCAGAGACTGAGGCTGACCACCCCCCCCCCCCCCCTGTACTTTTCAGTTGATGCTTTTCTTCTGACTGTGCTTTCGGGGGGACTACAAGCATGCCGGGGGGTACATCGAATGGGTCATCGGACGCGGCTAGTGGGGAGAGCCGCGGGGCAAAGCGGGCCAGGCTGGCCTTCAACCGGGACGACATGGACCTGGACCCCGTCAAGACCCCTGAGTACGCACGCTGGGAGCGGTGGCGAGATCACGCAGCGGCTACCGCGTACGGGTTCCTGGACAGCGCGGACGCCGGCATCATGGCTGCCCGGTACCAGGAGCGGCTGATGGAGGATGGCCTGTCCGTGGCGGGCGTTGATCGGGCAGTGGAGTGGGCCGGCGGCGGGCTTGACGCCCCGACGGCCCTGATATACATGGCCCTCTTTGAGCGATCAACGGACCTGCGGCTCGACGTCGAGGCGGCTGCGTGGAAGGCGGTGCCGCAGCCCAGCCCGCCTGCCCGGGAGCAGGCAGAGGAGACGCCGCAAGACCAGCCGCGGGAGCCGCAGGAGTCCCCGGAGCAGGCGGAGATACGACGGCTGGAGGCTCGCATCCGGGAGCTCCAGCTACCAAAGGTACCACCCCTATCCGAGGGAGAGCTAGCCAAGATAGCCGCGGGGCAACTTCCCTGGCTCTGGCAGCAGGAGCTCGTCTAGGCCTTGAGCACCTGGCTCAAAACGGAAGACCCCGTTGGGAGGGGCAATGCGGTTGTGGAAACGCTGTGGAAGGTGGTCTACAGGGACTGCCAGCCTACGCCCATCCACCCTGCTGGGGCGGCGGCGCGGCCAGCGCCACAGGGATGGTACGCCCAAGCCCAGCAGCCTACGCCGAGTCAGACCCAGGCTCCGGCGCCGGCCCAGGCGCAGGCCCCGGCCCCTGCCCCCCCTGGGGCATGCTTCCGCTGTGGCTTGCACGGACACTGGGCCGGGGACTGTGCCAGTGGTACCCGGGGGCGGGCCCCCTCCGTCGCCGGTTCCGTCGCAGGCTCGTACCGGGGGGGGTTCAGTACCGTGGGTAGCCAGAGCCTGTACACAGCGCACAGCAGGGGCCGCACCTATGACGCGACTGGACCCCCCCCGTACCCATGTTTTCGGTGTGGCCGCAACCACTGGGCCGTGGGCGGCCCGTGCCCGGCGCCGCCTGCCCAGGCCCCCCAGCCCTTTCCGGCCGGGCCGGCCCCAGCGCCGGCCAGCTGCTGAAGAACCTGGCGCCAGCGCCAGGGATGGGCCCGCCGGCGACGGGGGCGCCGATGACGAGGGGGGCGGGGCACTCAACCTCCGATACGCGGGGTCGGCAGTGGACAGCCTATGGTGGGGCAACTACATGGAGGAGCCCCTCGCGCTGGCCATCCGGCGGTGGTCCCCTGGAACCGTGGAGCGGTGGACAGCAATCCTCAGGGATGTGGGCCGGTTCGCGGCGCACTGGCCCGAGCTGGACGCGGCGGGGGCACTGTCCCAGTACCTCGTCCGACGCGCCGCCATGGGCCAGCAGCCTGGGACGCTACGAGGCGTCATATCCGCCCTTCGCCTGGCGGAGAAGCTGGGATGCATACGACCCACGGTGCGGCCCGTGCACTGGCTCATGGCACGAGGTGCCGCCACCACCACTGCCGCGCCACGACCCACTCAAGTATGGGCCGAGCTGGTCACCCTCCGACTCATGGCGCGGAGCATGAGGACCACCCTCGACTGGTTCTGCCTGGGCCTTGCCGTCATCTCCTTCGCCACTCTCCTCAGGGTGGCCGAAGCAGCCAGCGTACGGCCCGTGGACTTGCGGAAGCGGTGCGTGCTGGGGTTCTTCGATGACAAGAAGGACGACGACTGGGTCACGGTACGGCTGGGAGCGTGGCCCGATGCATGGCGCGCGGCGATGGCAGCCCACCCGTGGGTGTCCAGCAGGCCCGCGTCAGTGCCGCTTATGGCTGCCGCGTTCGACCTCCAAGCGGCGATCCATGGCTTGCTGGCTGCCACGGGGTGGGAATCCATGGGGTGGCACGCGTGGAGACGCGGAGGAGCTGCGGCCATGCGGGCGTTCGGGGCCGCCATCGCCAGCATCGCGGTGGCTGGCCGATGGGACAACGAGGCGGAGGCGCACAGGTATGCCAGCGCGCCCCCTGGATGGGAGTTCTTCCTGCCCGACAATGTGCCCTGGCCCACGCCGGGATTTGGGGTCGAGATCCGGCCGGTCCACGCGTACCAGCTCTGGGCGCTCGGCACGCTTGGGCCCCGTGGCCCCGACGGGACGGGCGCCGCCCCTGCCCCACCCGATGTCCGCGCTGGGAACCATGGCGGCCAAGGGACCGGCCTGCGTGGCGATTCTGACATGCAGGAGACCATCGTACTGGGCTCCTCCAGTGACGAGTCGCCTGGCACGGTGGCACGCAGGGCTGCCAGGCACCCCTGCGAAGGCCAGCGCAAGGCCTACGTGCACCGAGCCGTGGCCCGCGGCCGGTCGGCACCCGCAGCGCGGGCAACGCGGGCTGAGCCCGCCCCGAAGCCCCGAGCCAAGCAGGCCGCAGATGGAGCGGCCGACCGCCGAACCGCGGCCCCCCGTTCCGCGGCTGTGCCCAGGGTCACGCCGGCAAGGGCAAGCACCAGAGGCACCCAGGCACCCGGGGGGGCGCCGGCGAGACGGCGCAGCGGAGCGGCTGGGGATGCAGCTGGCGGTTGCCCGGTGCGCCAGGTGCGGCCTCGACTGGAACGACCACCAGGAGGCGGCGGCGCGCCACATGGGGCGCAGCCTGAGGGCCCCTGCTGACAATGTCCTGTCCCTCTTGCAGGCGTGGTGGGCGGAGTCCATCAAGTGGGCTGTGGATCGCCCCGCGTGGAAGGAGAGGGCAGCGGCCGCGGACCTGGCGCTGGCGGAGGAGGCACTGCACCTCCTGGCGGGGGGCGAAATCCCGCTCGATGGGGGCTCCTCGACCCGCCTGAACGACCAGTCGCGCGTCACTGTGGAGCTCGCGGCGCGTGGGCTGGGGGACGCGGGCCGCGTACCCGTCCCGCCGCACGTCTGGAAGGACTGGGCTGACCCCGAGTTTGGCAGGGCGGGGGGGCGTGTCCATCCCCTCCCCCCTTCCCGCTGCCCACGGGTGGCGGCCCTCCTCTCCACCCTCGCGTCCCAGGGCCTGGTCAGCGTGGTGGGGGGGGATGCGAATGCGGAGGTGTTCGTCAAGTGGAAATCAGAGCGCAAATGCGCCCTGATTGTGAACATGAAGATGTTCAACGGGGGGTGCAAGTACAAGGCCCGCCCCTTCAAGCTGCCGTCGCTGGAGGGCCTGGCAATCCTTCTCAGGGACCTGGGGGGAAGGGTGGGTGGGGCAGGGGGGGGGGGGCTGTGGGGCACCAAGCTGGACATAGCGAAATGCTATTGGAGTGTGGAGCTCCCCCCCCCCCCTGGCGAACACCATCCGGGTGGCGGCCCAGGGGCACACATATGCTTTTCTGCGAGTGCCCTTTGGCTGGCACCAGGCGCCTGGGCTGGTCCAGGCCCTTATTTCCGACCTGCTGCGGGACCTGGGGAAGGGGGGGGTGGTGGTGGTACAGTACCTGGATGACGTCCTCTTTGTCGGTCATGATCCGGGGGAGGTGGCCACTGTCACCGACAGTGCGGCACGCCTCCTACGACAGGCGGGCTTCCTCATCAGTGAGAAGTCCGTCTTCACGCCGCAGCGCTCCTTGCGGTGGATGGGCAAGGATGTGGACCTGGCAGGGTGCAGGGTGGCGCCGGCGGCCTCGGCGGTGGCGGCGGTGGTGGCGGCGTGGGTGAAGCTGGCCCTCAGGCCATACACCTATGTCGCCCTGAGGCGGCTACTAGGGAAGATCGGGTGGTTGGGGCGCCCAGGGAACCTGGGGGGGTGCTTTCTGGCGGGTGCCCGGTCCTGGCTGCGCTGGGGCCCGCGCTGGGCCTGGCGCACACCGGCAGCAGTGGTGCGCGGTCTCTGCGAAGCCATAGCCCAGTGCTACCGGGGCTGGGAGCCGGACACTACCGGGGGGGGGGCCGGCAGTGCGCGTGTTTGTGGACGCGGCCAGGTGTGCCCTTACCACGGGGACTGACCCCTCCTACTGCGTCGGCTCTTGGGGACCGGGGGGGGCGGATCTGTCGCTGTGCCCGGCGTGGGTGACCACCCAGCAGGCGGTTGAGCTGTGGGGGACGCTGGTGGCGCTGGACGATGCGCAGGCGCGACGAGCGCGGCGCCTGGTGCTCGTGGGGGACAACATGGGGGCGCTGGCCCAGCTCCTTTGGGGGAGGGCGGGGGCAGGCAAGGTCCAGCAGCAGCGCATCCTGCGGAGGATAGCCCACCGCCTCCGCTGGACGGGGCTGCAACTGACCCTCTGCTGGGTACAGTCCGCACTAAATCCAGCGGACTCCATCAGCCGAGCATGGGACGGGAGGGGGGGCAGGGCAGCAGTGATCGAGGCAGCGGCGAAAGAGCGCCTGTGGGTGAGCTCGCCGCAATGGGCAGCGTGGGGGGCTATTGCAGACCGCGACAAGGCGGTACGACCGTGCACGGTCCCCCTTCCTGTCTGGATGGGAGGATGACAGTCAAAATTTTTATCCCAGGGGGCCTGCAAATACAGTAGCTGGTTGGAGAGTCGATGTCCAGTGCGCAGTGCAGAGGGGTGCAAGGCAGTGCAGGGCGGTGCAGGGCAGGGCGTGCACATGCCAAAACCGAAGTTTTCCATAAAAACTGAGGTTTTGGGAGGGGGGGGGGGGTACAGTGGCAGAGGCAGAGACTGAGGCTGACCCCCCCCCCCCTGTACTTTTCAGTTGATGCTTTTCTTCTGACTGTGCTTTCGGGGGGACTACTCGCCCGGGAGGTGAGGAACAATGCACTATGTGGCGCTATACGCGCGGCCAAAGGCCATCATCGTGCCCCCAGGGGGCCTGCAAATACAGTAGCTGGTTGGAGAGTCGATGTCCAGTGCGCAGTGCAGAGGGGTGCAGGGCAGTGCAGGGCGGGGCAGGGCAGGGCGTGCACATGCCAAAACGCCATCGCTCAAGTGCTGCGACTGCGCGCGACTAGCCACCTGTCCCACCACCAAGCGGTGCTACGGTCCTTGGCTAGGGTCCTGTGGGTTTCGGGGATCGTGGTCCGCCTGGTGTGGGTGCCGTCGGCGCTGCAGCCGGGGGACCCTATGTCGAGGGTGACTTCGGTTTTTGGAGGTTCCCAGGCGAGAGCGGAGGTTGAGGCCTGGCGCACGTGGGATACATTGCTGGATAATTTGGGCGAGGCCCGGGTGAGGGGGGTGGTATGCCTACGGGGTTGCTAGCCCCCCCCCCCCCCAAGCAATCCCGCGGCGGAAGTGCATGCGCCCTCCGTGTAGCACCTTTTTTCCGCACCTATGCCCAAGCGTCGGGGCTCGCGTGGGGCCCGCAAGCGGCGGGGTTCCCGTGGCGCCCACCGGAAGGGTCGCCATGGCGGACAACGTCACCGGCGATCCGCGGGGGCCAAGCAGCGACGGGCGGCGAAGTGGACCACCGAGCTCCGCAGTCGCCTACGCGGCAAAGTGGCGCACCTGCCCATCCATCGGGTGCTGCTCGGCAACGGGGTGCGCCTGTGCCCCCAGTGCCCCCTCCCTGCCGACAGGGATGGGTTTTTGGAGCGAGCGGTCCGGGACGTGGCCGCACGAGTGGGAGGCACGCCGCACCGCCGGGTGACCCCCGATGGCCGCAGCGTTAAGCCCCCAGGGAAGCATGCATGTTGCGAGGTTTGGGAGGTGAGGCTGCCGGAGGGAGTCGCTGTCGTCTCCCTGACGGACTGGAATAAGGGCCACAGGGTTGCTGTGCCCTATATATGGATCCAAGGAGGGTACGGCCTGGTGGTGCGATTCGCCCGCCTCTTCAATCCGTGAGACTCGGCGGCTGTCGTGGTCGCCTGTTCCAGCCCCTGCAGTGGGTACCCCTGACGGCATTGCCGCTGGGAGCTTTTATTTGTTTTTTTTCTGACTACCTCAGTTCGCATTCCTCAAGGGCTGGGGTTCGGTGGTGGGTCAGTGGCGCGATTGCTGTGTTCAGCAGAGAATGAATACCCAAGTTCTGTGCAGTTTTCTTGTGCTCTGCTTGTGCAAACACTAGTTGTGCCTCGTCTCAACTTTTGTTTGCGTCTCCAATGTTTAGGCAGTTTTCCTGTCTTTGCCCGCCCACCCACCCACTGACCGCCTGACCCCCTGAGAGTACCTCCTACCCATTTCTTTGCTTTTGAAACCGATCCCCTGGGGTTTGGGTGGGGGATCTAACCGTGCTGCAGCGTGCGGGCCAGGGTATTTGAAGGGTCAGGGTCAGTTTCAGAGTGGGGTCCCGCATCCAGCGGAGTGGTCCGCGACGCACCCGTCCATACAACCGCCGGTACTCCCGGCCTTGGTGATACTTCAGTATTGCCATCCCAAGTTCTGTGCAGTTTTCTTGTGCTCTGCTTGTGCAAACGGTACAAATGTAGTGCAGCCGCATAACACATGGGTTTGGTGACAAATTTGCCAGCTACATAGGGTCATGGATGCTTCATAGCTTGTGAGAACATGGGTGTGAACCTGAATTTTCATGTCTCAAACACTTTCTTGTGTTTGCATGCCTTTGGGAACATGGGCGGAGGTTAAGGTGCACTCATACCATGCATTCTCTCACGTGTATGTCGGTAGTTGTATGTGTCGTGCGCAAGCTACGCCCTTGTCTAAGCTACAGTAGGCGTAGGGACCGTATTAATTCCGTACTTTGGCGTAGCTATTACAAAGGGGGGGCGGGGTAGGCGTCCAACACGGGAATCGTGGCAATGCTTTGCGCGTCAGGTACACGGTTCGTCCACCTCACCATTTATGAATGCCACGAGCCAGGAGCTGTAGGGTGGTGTTGGCTGGAAAACCCCAACAGTGTTGCTGGGAGCAGGGATCCGTGCACACACCGGATAGACCTCTCAGCGTATCACAGATGCAGCGCGAACAGTCTGCACCCAGGTCTTGCCCCTGTGGTGTCCCTCTTGGGGACACGCCTCACCCGTGTGAGCAAACATAAATTGCCCTATGGAAGGAGCCTCTTGTCATACAGGGTCGAGCCAGTCTAACCACCATGCTGGCTTGTCGTTGATGTCAGGTTAGGTGTAGCTAAGGTGATGGCCCCATGCACCATAGCTCCTTAAAATGATTTCCTCCCACACCTCACCCGTGTGAAGTTGCCGGTCACCAGATGGAGACTGTACATAGTTCCAGACCCAATGTCCATGCGCGCCCCAGCACTGCAGCCCTTCTCGGGGGCTGCCGCACACGCCTAGCGCCGGAACACCAAAAAAATATCACAGATACAGCACGAGTCGCAGCAGAAAGAGATTCTCCCCCCCCCCCTGTGTAAGCTACGCCCTTGTCCAAGCTACAGTAGGAGTGTAGTGAGGAAGTGAGTGACAATCCATACCGGAGGAGACACCGGGGATTGGGGGGGAATTCTGATTGAGTCGCTACAGGGGAGGAGCATACCTGAAACACATGTGACTCCCACGTCACATTTCTTTTGGTGGCGAAGGCGGCAGACACGCTGCTGCGGGTCGATCCACGCGGTCGATCTGAGCCTTGAAGGTATGAACGATATGAAGGGGGGGGGGTCCCCAGGCGCAACTGGGGGAGGTCAGACCGGGTGGTTCTGAAAGCCAGTACACAACACATCGGGTAGCAGCATATCGGAAACACACTTGTCTCCCACGCCATGGATCGTGGGTTCGAAACCCGGTGGGCAGGCCGCTGGGGGTTCTTTTTACCTGCAGCTCGAAACATCTCAACCCAGTTCCTGCTGAGGGCCAGGGAGGGACACCTGACCTACCCAGACGAACTGTGGTGGCGCCTCCGGCGCCGTATTTGTGGATGAACTGTGACGGCGGCTTCGCCGCCATGCCTGGGAATGCATTGAATGAGAGGGCATAGGTCTGTCGGTGGGGACCTATCGCTGAACTTTCCACTGTTTATGGCCAAGCTACAGTAGGCGTAGGGACCGTAATAATTGTGTACGTAGTTCAATTACGTACGAAATGTAGTGTGGCCACATAAGACATGGGTTTGTCGTCACGTTTGCCAATTTCAGCACATGTGGCCCCCTGCTGGTGCACCAGGAATTTTTTTTTGAAGTCTGATGCATCCCATAGGTCCTGAATTGCCAATTTCAGCACGTGTGGCCTGCGCACGTGTGTGTCAGCAGTTGTATGTGTTGCGCGCAAGCCACACCCTTGTCCAAGCTACAGTAGGCGTAGGGACCGTAATAATTGTGTACATTGGCGTAGCTTAGACAAGGGGGGGTACTCGAAAAATACCAGAACGGACATCAACGTTGGGATTCTTACAGGCCAGGCAGGGCGGACCACACCACAGTGCAATGTGGAAATGGGGTGCGTGACTGCAATGCGCAATGCGCTCAGCGGGCAAGTCGCAGGCGTTGATGGGTTCGAGCAAGGCAATGGGTGCCAATACTTCTGGGGGGCTTCACGGCCCTTGCGGAAGCGTGGGCTTCACAACATGCACTTTCCGAGTGTCACATGCCCCGTGCATGACAGTGAGCTGCCTGTCCCTGCTGCTGCTGTGTCCACCATGCGTGCCCTTGTACCGTGCAGCTGTTGCCCTTGCTGTGGGCCCTGCTGCGCCCGGCATGTGCCACGCGCCCCACATGAACGCACGTTCCCTGGCCCACACTCATCCAGCACGCCCACTCGCCTTCCATCAGGCTACCAACCTTTTTTCGTAGCCCAGTCGCTGCCCACGCCAATGGATGTATCTGCTGACCCTTCTCTCGATCACGGTCCTTCTTATTGAATGCCCGCATGCATCTCCGGATCCGACGCATCAAACCACTGTGCCGCCAGGCGCCGCCCCAAGCCTCGATGTCGGAAGGGGACCGACGGCTGACTCCGCCTTGGGTCAGAGGACGAGCGTAGCACGGCCTACACCACTGCCTCTGCCGGAGCCCACGAGGGTTGGCCAGTCTGGGCAGGCACATCCCCAACACGATGTGCAGGGCACCGCGGTTGAACCTGCTGCCACAACTGCCACAACCGCCACAACGCTGCGCACTGAACCTACGAGGGTGGCCACTGCCTCCACGGCGAGCGCCTCCCCCGGCGTTGACCCCGGCAGCATCCCGAGTCCCGGGCCCGCCCCTGCGCCGGTGCAGGCCAGCGAGCGCTGCCACGAGTCCTCCGTGTCGGTGGTGGCCGCCTGCCGCGGGCGTCGCGAGACCCTGAGCGCCGCCCTGCCCTCGTGGGCCCAGTTGGACGTGTGCGACATCGTCGTCGTGGACTGGGCCTCCGACCCCCCGCTGGAGGTGTTGGCGATGCTGCCCGATGACCCGCGGCTCCAGGTCGGTGGTGGAGATGGAGGGTACCCCCCACGCTGTACGCCCACCCCCATCCCCCAAGCAGACCCCCCACCCCTGAATGTTGTACCTCCCCCCCCCCCCCACCCCACCCCCGATTAATCAGAGATGGAGTGCTTACCTGGGGGGGATTCTTGGAGGATGACACCTCACAAGCGCTTATCGCCCCTTCCTGGAGATCCATCTACAATGTGCCCAAGCCACAGAGTCACGACGGTGACCCGAATCTCCTAAACCTTGATTTCTGGAACCTCTGGACCAAATCAGGGGTGGGAGCACGCATGTCATACCCCATACACATCAAAAACAGACAACCCCCGGAAGTGTGGGTCAAATTCTGCATTTCTAGGATACCTCTAAATCTGAAAGACTTTGTGCGGAAAGCGCTGTGGAAGAAATTGCCGGTTGGAGCACGGCTGTCTAAATGGATGCCAACAGTGTTGCACTGCCTGCCCTCTTGATGGTGCGGTGGAAACAATAGATCACGCATTGTCAACTTGCAGGTTTTTACCTGTCGCATTTAATACCATTTCTAAATGCTTCCTCCCACTGTCCATTGACGGTGTAACAGTTTCCAGTGTACAGGACCTCATGTCCTCGTACTTAGACACCACTTTCGAGGTGCCAGCAGGGATCATGGCCTGGCTAGCCATCATGGTTAACTGGGAATGTCGCTGCATTGCTCGTACTAAAGTCCCTACATGGCATCAGTTTATGCACCTGTGGATTTCTTCACTCACTGCCTGGACTAAACTCCCTCACCCGCCCATCCCGGTCAATGATATTTCGCTTTTTGCAAAGTCTCTCTCTTCACTCTTGAATGAAGGGAAACTGGTTCACCCCAATCTGAACCCTGCCCCACCCACCCCCCCTATTTCGAAAGCACAACGAAGACAACAAAACAAACTTGACAGAGCTATGCGAGACTCTGCCAAACTTGAAGCCCTCATATGTGAACTCGAGGACCAGGGGTTTCACATTATCTACACTGATGGTTCTTCTGAAAAGGTGGCCAAAATTGGCTATGTTGGAGGATATGGCATTTATGCCCCGGGCCTGCATGCCATAGGTGCCCATCTCCCCCCAGGTCTGCGACAGACTAACAATACCGCCGAACTCTACGCAGCAATCCAGGCTATCAAGCTTTTCCCGTCAGGGAAAATCGCCATCTGCACTGACTCCTCTCTTGTTTTTCTGGGGGCAACTGGGAAAGCCAAGAAGTGGGAACTAAATAACTGGGTGGGCTCCAATGGCCCGCTCAGCAACGTAGAACTTTGGAAACAGCTCCTCGCAGAGCTTGACAAATCGGATCGAGAGATACAGTGGATCAAAGTTCCGTCACATGTCGGGATTGTAGGTAACGAGGAGGCGGACGCACTTGCTGAGACGGGCCGATTGTCCAGCCCACTACTCATGCAGTCCAGCGTACCCATGGCACGACATATCAGGCGCTCTGTGCCACCACAGCGTATCGCTGTGAGATGCTCCACTGAGCCCAGCAGACAGGACCGCAATCACATTGTGGTCTCGGATTCCAAATCTGAGTCTGAATCGGACACAGAGGACACAGAGCCATCCCCACCACCTGTAATTTTTGACACCTTTGCTCCTGATCACATACCGGTTACACCTGCCACGCCTGTTCTGCCTACAAGGGACCCCCGACCATCTCCTGCACACTCTCCCGGAGTGATCCCCTTGGGCACCAGCCCAGCCACACAGCTACTCACTGCACTGGACCTGCAGCTGTTGCATACCCCTTGTGACAGGTCCCTTCCTGAGGGTTTTTCCACGCCTACGGGCTCAGATACGAGTGTTGCCCCACTGAGATTTGACTCCGATGACGAAACTATCTCTATGGGCAGTGATTCTGACTCCTCTGCGAGTACAGACGTGTCAGTCCCTAGGCGGAAACGCCGTAAACACCTGTTTCCATCAGACTAGCGCATAGGCCCCCTGCACCTCAGTACTATGCTGCCCCTACTTGGCACGATGAATGGCACGATCCCCGCCCCTGAGAGAGTTTTCGTATACGGTATATGCGAAATTCGCGTCATTTAGGGTAAGAGACATGGATGGTCTAGTGGTATGCGCCATGGCTGGCGCTCGTCGTGGTCGGGGGTTCGAACCCCGGTTCGTCTGTCCGTCCAGGGGCCCGTTGGTGAGGCCTCCGCCACCGCCCCCTTCAGCATCCCGCTCCACCACCGGTACCGCCGGTGCGACGGGTGGCGTGTCTCGTCCTCATAGTTTTTCACACTGAGTTATGTCACAGATCAGTGTCAGTTATACCTGAGAGTGCAACAAAAAGGCATCCACCACCACACACCTGCAGCAGCGCGCTCCACCACCGGTGCCACCTTGCGGCTCCGGAACCGCATCTCCTCCTCGTATTCCCCCTCAGCTCGCCTGCTGAGGGGGATTCGAACCCCCGTCTTCAGTGCGGCAGCCGGCTGCGCTGCCGCTGGGGTACTTGCCGCAAAACCCTGCTTTTGCACCACAATACACAGGAACGAAGCGTCCAAGCAGAAATTTAAAACCAGAGGCTGGGCCTCCGGCCCCCTCGCACCAACTACGCACTACAGCCATATGCACTGACCACAGCACCATGTGACAGCAACAGCAATGGAACACACAGACACACGGCAGAACACACCATAGGACTACCACAGCAACTGAGAGCCGAAGGAGTGCTTGATCACGGTAGCAGTGGGAGGTAAGACACACAGTATATAGCATGAAGGCAGCACATGCCGATATATAAGTCATCAGGTGAACAAGCACGATAGTTGCAGTTTGATTGTAGATATGGATGCAGTTTTATGACGGATGAATACGTTGTGCTTCATCTAGATTGTCCATAGCATATCCTCTCGAACACAAGAACTGTTGCAGTTTGAATGATGATTGCGTCCACCCCCATTGTAATCCCCCCCCCCCTTGCAATTCCCCCCCTTTGGGAAGGAATGGTCACTTGGCCCAAAAGGCATAGAAAATACGAGGCACCAAAGGCGCCAAAGAAAATTTTTACAAGGCGCCGAAGCTGATTTACACTGTGATACTATGGTACAGTTTTGTGGTGCAATCCCCCCCCCCCCCCTGTGGGGGGAACCGTCACGACATTGGTGGGGAGATAACATGGTGGGGGAAAGGTATGTACAGACCTTAACCGCGCCTGAACCCACTGGGTTTTTCAACCTAAGCCACCACCATAGCCTAACCTGGAGTGGCCGACTGGGGCCAGCATCCGATGCAACACGGGGAGTGACAGGGAGAGTGACCTTTGACCAGGATGTACGCATAACCCGAGTGTGTAGGACTACAAGTGAAGAAAAAGTTGGGGTACACATGTCATGCACACGCTTGACAATTGGGATACACGTGGGATAGATACCCCCCCCCCCTTGTCGTTCCCCACCCCTTGTCGTTCCCCGGGGGGGGGGGGGGGCGTCACTTGGTCAACCCAAAATTTTTCGTTGCGCCTCATTGTGTTGTTGTGTGGGTGACTGTGTTGTGGGGCACTGCCACTTGTATCCCTTGCACTCATGGCAGGACATTTTGCTCCCTTTCGCTGAAATGGAACTTGACAACACAACCATGTTCCCCCCCGGGACAAATGTGATGTTCATCTGCTCCACGGGGGAACCTGTTTTGGCACAGGTCGTTGGACATTCGGAGCATGGTGATGCATATCGCCGCATCACTTATGACCGTGATGGCAAGACCGTCTTGCACGACCGTGCATCTGTTCGGCGCCTCTCACTGCCACGTGCTCCCTCTCCGCCCCGCCCTGCCCAATCGGAGGCTTCATCCTCGACCCGGGCAGAGCAACGGGCATTGGTTCACCGCCGCCCGAAGCGGTCTTTGCAGAGCACGCTCCATGCCTTTTTGAAGCCCCGGGATCCACCCCAAGAGGAGGATGAGGACGTGATTCATCTCGCGGGGTCCCTGCCACAACCGGAGCCCACTGAACCGGTTGTGGCTGTGGAGCAACACCACCCCGTGGTGCCAAGGGTGTGATAAGGCGCACATTAATAAGGCTTTCGGCGACTTTTTGACAGAATTTTTTACCGAGTGGTTGGGCGATAAGGTTGAGAACCTTGGTGCAAATGAGAAGGTACCAACGCCCGATCGGCATGAAATGGCAAAGTGGATTAGAGATAGTTGGGAAAAGGTGGATGATGATGCATTGCGTGGGGCCACTTTGGCTGCCTACTTCCCGGATGGCTTGAAGTTTTCGCAATTGCTCGATATTGCATTTTTCAGGGAATATGAAGATGAACAAGGTTCATCCTCTTCATCCGATTCAAATTCAGATTCAGATTCAGATCAGGCTCAGGTTCTGTGATTTCTTCCACCGATGATGACTCTTCCGGTGGTGATTCGGATGCTCCGGAAAGTGCAAGGCATGCTGACGGTGGGGCAGAAAGTGATGTGTCTAGCTTGACTTCTGCCGAAGAATTGCCTGATGCGCCCACAACGGATGATGATAATGACCTGAATTCTGACACGGAGGTTGTGTGGGTGAAGAGTGCCCGTGGTGTGTGGGGCATGGGGCACAGTTTTGGGAACAAGTTGTATTTTACAAGGGACATTCCCGAAGGGAAATGGGTTCCCAAAAACCTGCTTGCACCTGCCAAGCCTCCTACCAAGAAGGCAAAACCACCACCCAAGAGTGCTGCCCAAAGCATTCCAGTGGAAAGTGGTGAGCATGTGCAAGAGTTCAAGGTGAAGTGGAGCAGGACCAAGAAATTTTACACCGAGCCGGTCAAGGAGTAGGTCTCCGTACATTGGCAGCCCTTTGAACGCATCCTGTGCTCAATTCTTTCGTTTTATGCTGCAATTTCTGTGCCTGCAAATGTGCGTGTACGGTGGGGGTGTGGTCCCCCAAGGGGGGGGGGTGGGGGACCGTCACTTGGTGACCATCCCCCAGGGGGTGGTGGGGGACCGTCTTCCCTGGGGTGGGGAACGACAAGGGGGGGGGGGTACTTCCGGAGCTTGGGATACGGGTCCCGTGCTTAGACAAGGCAGTGCGTGCGCGCGACGGCGGACCGGATGTACGTCAGCAATAGCAACATGAACCGTGGCTGAAATGCACATCAAAACAGACAGCATCGGGGCGCAGTCGCAAACAGAATGCTGGTATGGGCAGGAGGACCTACCACAAGCCTGACCCCGCCCCCTTTCCCCCTGCAAACATCGGAGCAGAACTGCGTCACGTCACATTTCTGACCACAAGAACCAGGGTCAGAGAACCAGGAAACCGACGGTCGGACGGGGTCCCGTGCTTGGACAAGGCAGTGCTTGCGCAAGGGGCGGGAGGGGGCCTCAAATGGTCAGGTTGCAATGTCCGCATTCGGCTCTGGCCGCGCCTGCCCCACGGCTGTCATCGCCTTCTGTCCATCAAGCCGTAGCACGGCGCACTCACAGTTCGAGTTGTGATCGAATGTTCAGCCATCGCTCCGGCTGCTGCTATGCTTACGGCCGCTCCGGACTCTACCGCGGTTCCCCCGTCCTTCGTTGCCCTGCGGCTCTTCCCCAGACACGATGAAGCAATTGTCTTTGCAGCCGCATCCTGCGGCTTACAGCTCACAGCGTGTGCGCGATGGGGATAGCCAAGATCTCCTTCCTGTTTTTTCATGGTTTTCATGTGTATCCCAGGCTTCCAGAGGCTGTATCCCAAAACGTCCGTTGCTACCCAGCTGCTAAATACATCAAACACATATAATTCATGAGGAAAACTACCATTAGCACAGGCTAAATGGCCCGAATGGATTCTGCTGTTGCAATATGAATTCATTGGTGTTAAAGTGCATGTGTTCTGGGAAAACCAAAAGTGTGTATCAAGTGTGTACCCCACAAACACAAAGTGTATCGCGTGTTGTTCATCCCACGCACCACCTCTGCTCTCCACCTCTGCTCCAGGTCATCCGGGTGCAGAACCAGCCGTCCTGGGTCCTCTCGTGGGCGTACAACCTCGCGGCGGCGCGGGCGCGCGCCGCCCACGTGCTCAAGGTCGACTGCGACACGCTCCTCGCCGCGGATTTCCTCGCCGCGCACGCGCTGCGCCCTGGCGCCTTCTTTGCCGGGGACTGGCGCGCCGCGCCGGGCCCGGAGGAGGTGCACCTGAACGGCGTCCTGTACGTGGCCGCGGCGGACTTCTGGCGTGCCGGCGGGTACGACGAGCGCATCCACAGCTACGGCTGGGACGACTCTGACCTCCACCGGCGCCTGGCCGGCCTCGGGCTGGCGCGCCGGCCTCTGCAGCTTAGCGCCGTCCGGCACCTCCCCCACGCCGCGGACCTCCGTGGTGCGTCGGCCGCCCCAGAGCTCGCGCTGCCCCCGGACCTGCTGACGCAGCGCAACCGCGTGCTGGCCGGAGAGGTGAGCCCTTGGGGGCCGGACATGCCGCGCGCGCGCGCGGTGGTCGTGCACGCGCGGCCGGGGCTCGCGGTGGTGCGCCTCGACGGCACCAGCCCCGCCCTGGAGCAGATCGTGCCCACTGCCACGCTCCACCGCGCCCACCGCGCGGCGTTGTGGACGGGGCTGGCGCGGTGCGGGGTGCGGCTGCGCCGCCCCTACCCCCTGCCCGCGATGGCCGCGTGGCTGGACCTGTACCGCACCCGGGGCGGCTGCCGCCCGGTGCTGACCGTGCAGGTCGCGCACGGCCTGGGCAACCGCCTGCGCGCCCTCGCCTCCGCCTGCTCCGTCGCCCGCGCCACCGGCCGCCACCTGCACGTCGTCTGGGAGCGGGACGCGCACTGCGGCGCCACCTTCGGGGAGCTGTTCGAGGCCGACACGTCGGGCGCGATGACGGTGGGGCCCGGGGTCCCGGACGTCGTCGCCGGGGACTACGACGTGTACAACTACATGGAGCCCGAGGAGGGCGCCCTGAAGGACCAGCAGATCGAGACCGAGACCCCGCGGCACGTTCTCGTCAAGACCGCCTACACCCTCAACCACGCGGACGCCTGGCGGTTCCACCGCCAGTGCGTGGCCGCGCTGCGGCCGCGGGCGGGGCCCGCGCCGCCCGGTGACCCGCACCCGCGATCGCGCGACGTGGCCTGCCGGCCCGGCACCCACATCGGCGTCCACGTCCGCTCTCAGGACCCCGCGGCCGAGCTGCCGGGGCTGGCCGCGGGCGCGTACCCCGACGCCGCGTGGGCGCGGCTGCGCGCCGCCCGGCGGGCGATGGCCCCCGGCGTCTTCGCCGCGGAGATGGCCGCCCGCGTCGCGCGCGACCCCAGCGTGCAGTTCTACCTCGCGTGCGACGACGCCGCGGTCTGCCGGCAGCTGCGCCGGGCCTTCGCGGGGCACGTGCTGTCCGGCCCAACCGAATCAACCGTCCCCAACTGCTCCAACCGATCGGCCCTCTGTCTCAGGCGTGCCCTGCGCGACCTCTACCTCTTGGGGGCGAGCAGGCTGATCCTAGGGAGTTTGTGGAGCTCCTTCTCGGAGGTGGCGGGCTACGTCTGCGGGGCTCCGGTGATGTACGCGGGA
The DNA here is from genome assembly GCA_964036045.1 of Eutreptiella sp. 'Long Island Sound 2002'. Lineage (NCBI taxonomy): Eukaryota > Euglenozoa > Euglenophyceae > Eutreptiales > Eutreptiaceae > Eutreptiella > Eutreptiella sp. 'Long Island Sound 2002'. The sequence goes on from OZ038403.1 coordinate 3,984,358, forward strand.
CTGGATTTCGGGCCTGTGGTGAACCTGACGGAGCAGCAGGGGCCCGACGCAGCCGCCTCAAAGTACAGGAGGGCTGCCGTGCCCCAGGCCACGGTCCCGCTGGTGCCCACCCGCCCACCGGAACTCACTTCGACGCCGACGCCCACGGGCGGCGCCAGCTCGACCCCGACCGCCACCTCTACGCCCATTGCCCCGTCCCCGTCCCCGTCCCCGTCCCCGTCTCCGTCCCCGTCCCTGTCCCCGCCCCCGTCCCCGTCCCCGTCCCCGTCTCCGTCCCCGTCTCCGTCCCCGTCCCCACACCCGTCCCCAACCCCGTCCCCGTCTCCGTCCCCGTCGCCCGCACGCACACCAAAGCAACCTCAACTCTTCCGGGGCGCCGCACCCCCCGTTCCTAACGAGCCCGTGCTGCTCAGCTTCGACGTGACCGCCACGTTCCCCGGCCTGACAGAGCCCGTCACGCGTGACACGGGCTGGAGGGCCGTCCTGCCCGCCGGCGGGCGCGACGTGCGGCGGCGGCGCCTGCTCGGCAGCGCGTACGTCGGCTTCGCCCCCCACGCCCGCGACTGCGCTCGGCCGGGCCTCGCCACCGGCACCTTAGGCGACGCCCTGTCGGCCGACGGGACGGCGGTCGCGGGGCTGGCGGTGCGGGTCGCGCGCGCCGGCGCCTACTTGTTCTGCCTCGACTCCGGGGCGGGCGTTGCCGCCGTGGACCCCCTCGTTGTGCCGGGCCCCACGGCGATGTCCGTTCTGTCCGAGGACGCCGCCAGCGTTCTGGCCACGCTGTACGCGCGCCAGCCCTTCGTTGTGGAGACCTGCGGCGTTGACTTGGGGCCGACGGACGCCGTCAGTCTGGGGGCGACCGCGGCGGGCCCCAACCAGCGCTTCGTCGTCGGCAGCCCCGAGTGCCCCAACGGGCGCGCGCGCGCGCCCTCGCAGGTGCAGGCGGTCGCATCGACGCCGTGGTTCGACTACGTGTGCACGCACACGCGCCACGAGGCTCTGGCGGAGGGGGCGTACGGGGTCTGCTACGCGAGCGGGTTCCCAGTGATGATGGCAGTGCTCAGCGTCCAGCCCCTCCAGCAAGAGACCACCGTCGTCGTGACCGTCACCCTCCCCCTGTCCCGCGAGGCCTTCGGGGCCGCGGAGCAGGCGGCGTTCGCCGCGGCCGTGGCCGCGACGACGGGGCTGCGCCCCGCGACCGCCTTCGTTAAGACTGTGACGGAGGTGCGCCGCCCGGAGCTGACGGCCGACCCGTCCATCGACATCGAAGTGGGCGTTGTCAGCGCCGCGGTGCCGCCGGGACTCACCGCTGACGCCCTCAACCAGCGTCTCGCGGCGGCCTCGCTGCCCTCGGCGACCATCGTCGGCGACCCCGTGGTCGTCGCGGGCGCCGCCGCCGTCCGGCCCGGGGAAGCCCCCGCGCCCGGGGCCGGCGCCGGGCCGCAGGCGCGATCGGTGCCGCCGTGGCTCATGGCGCTCGTCGTAGGGCTCGGGCTCCTCCTGCTGGTGCCGGTGGCCGTGCAGATTTGGTTCTGGTGGCGGAAGACACACCGACGGCGACGGCGGCTCGACGAGCTCATTGTCGACGCGCCCGGCCAGTCCTCGAGCCCCGACCTGTTCCCCGCGGGCGCGTGGGACCCCCTGGGGCCGCCCGCGCACAAGCGCCGCCGGGTGTCGCTGGTGTCCGAGCCGCTGGGGGGCGCGCGCGGCCGCCGGCTCAGCTCCGCCTTCAGCGAGGACGTGGTGATGGACCTCGGCGACGACTGGGGCGCCCTGGCGGCGCGGCACCGCCCGTCCCTCGCCTCCGTGGCGTCCGCGCCCCGCAGCCCGAGCGCCGCCGACGGCCTCGCGCCCTTCGCCCCGGTGGCCTGGGAGGATGCCGACGCAGTGCAGGGGACCCTGTGGACCCTCAAGGCCCGGCCGCGGGAGGTGCACCCCATGCCCATGGCCGACGACCTCACGCTGCAGGACCTGCGGGCGTCCGCGGAGAGCCCGCGGCCCCGCGACCAACTGCGGACCCGCGACCCGCCCGTCGCGGCGGATCCTGCGCTTCCGGCGCCGGCTGAAAGCCCCCGCGCGCCGCGTGCCGCGCCCCGCGACCCGCGCGAGCGACCCGCGGCGGAGGATCTCGTGCTGCAGGAGCTGGGGGCCGCCGAGAGCCCGCGCTTCGCCTTCGGTCCGCCCAGTCCCTGGGCCACCAGCACTCCCGAGCACTTCGCTGCGCCGAAGTCGGCGTCCCAGTGCCGCCTCCCGACCCCGAGCCCGCAGCCGGGGCAGCCCGCGAAGGCCAACCCCCTGCCGCTGCTGCCGCTGCCGCGGGGCACCGGGGGGCCGCCGGTGGCGCGCGAGGGCCTCGGGGCCACGCGCGCCGGGTCCGCGTCCGCTGCGGGGCCGCGGAAGGAGAGCGGAGCCCCCCGGCAGGTCCTCGGCAGCATTGGCGGCGGCGGCGACCCCGCGCTGAACCCCCTGGCCTCCCGCACCCCGTCCGCCGCCCGCGCGCCGTTCCTCGTCCCGGCCGCCTCCATCCCGGAGCCGGTGGTCGGCCCCACCGCCATCCACGACCTGAACGCCAGCGTCTACGGCGCCGTCCTGGACTTCGGCGACGCCGCTTCCAACGCCGAGGCCCCGGCCCCGGCCCTGGCCCCGACGCCCAGCGCGGCCTCCCCCTCCCGCGCCCCGGCGCGCCGCCGGCTGTCGGTCTCCCTCGCGCCGGCGACCCCCGCGGCCCAGCGCCGGCCGTCGGTCGCGTCCGCGGGGGCAGCGCCCGCGCTGACTTCAGATCGCGTCTCGGTGCCCACTCGTCGGGCCAGCCCGGTCCCGCAGCGCCACCTGTCGGCTTCCTCGGCGCCCCCGCCGGCCCCCGAGGCGCCGCCCTCGCTGACCTCCGCCGCCTCCGCTCCGGTGCAGCGACGGCCCTCTTCGTCCGTGACGGACGCGCCGCCGGCGCGGCCCCTCCCCAAACCCGTCGTGTCGCGACTGCGCGCGTCCACCGACGCATGGGCCGAGCGACCGGACGGGCGCCGCGCGTCGCTCCCGAATCCCGCGTCGGCCCCGCGCCGCTCCCGGCGCCTCGGCAGCCTCCCGCTGTCGACCGTCCCGTGGCAGGCGGCCCTGGAGGAGCTGCTGCCCGACGGCGGGCTGCGCGAGTCCGCGCGGATCCCGGAGCCCCTGGAGCGGCCCGCAGGGGGCGTGCTGCCAGGGACGCCAACGCGGCCGCCCGACCCCGCGCCGCCCTCGTCGCCGGGATCCCGGCACCTCCCCGGCAACGCCGGCCCTGCGCCGCTGTTGCTGCCGCGGCCGCATCCCGCACCCAACGGCGGTGCGCCGCGCGCGCAGCGGCGGCAGACGCTCCTCAGCTCGGGCCCCCGGCCGGAGTCCGGCCCCCACGACCCCGCGCCCGCGCCGTCGCCCCGCGCCCGCTGGAGCCTCCGCCGTCCGCCTGCCTCCGCCTCCCCCGTCCCCGACACGCCGACCACCGTCTGGGAGCCCCTGTCCTCTGCCGAAGGGGCCGCACCCGCGGCTGCTGACTCGGAGTCGGACTCCCATTCCTCCGAAGGTCCCTCTGACGGCCCTGGCCCCAGCCGCGCGCGCCGCCGCCTGCCGCGCGACCGGTCGCACGCGCGCTCCCCGTCCCCGGCCCGCCGGGCCAGCTACGCCGCGGGGACGCGCGCGCCGCCGCCGCCGCAGGCCCGGACGCAGCGACGGCAGACCTACACCTACACCAGCGCAGACCGCCGCGGCCCCGGCAACCGCAGGTCACCTCCGCCTCGGGCCTATGGACAAGGGCCCCCAGAAGGCTGACCCTGTCCCATGCGGTCGCCTAGGAGCTTCCAGAGCTCAGGGTGGTCCTTTAGGATAAGACATTTCCCTTGTTCTTTTTCACTAAGAACGGCCTGAGGGTCTCCGGATCGGGATGCGGTTAGCCGACGGCGATTAAGACCCAACCGGCGGAGCGCGTCGCGCACCCATGCAGTCGTTGATGGCCAACTGTCCGCCAGTCCGATGACCGACTGCAGCCACTGGCGCACTGCGGAGCTCCGAGCGCACCAGCAGCCGGCAGATGTAGCGTTTCGCATCCACGACAGTCCTGCTGCAGCCGGCTGATGCCCCCCTGCCAAATGAGTACAGAGGGACTAGCCCCTATGGGAAAATGGCATGGTGAAAGCAAGCAGTGTGCCCCGGGGTGCCTGGGAGGCAGGGATGCATCGTAAGGGGGGGGACCTCAGAGGCGGCCCCAGAGGCGGCTAGACAGGCGGTTGGAGGAGGTTGCCAAAGCAGTTGGTGGCGGTTACTGTCGGTTACAATTGCCATTGAAGCAGGCACTTGCCGTCAGGGGGATAGTGGCTGGGCATAGGCTGGGCGCCCTGGAGGAGGGGGGGGTAACTCCCCCCCTTCCAACGCATCCCTGACAGTCCTCCCAGTCCGGTCCCAGCACCCCCCCCCCCCATCCCCTCCCTTCCTTCTACCTACCGATCCTTGATGGCAACCCCCTGCCCCCTCCTGCCCCTTCCCAGACAGATCATGGGCTGGTGTTTCATCTCGGGGGCACTGAGGCCTGCACAGGTCCGCGGCAGGTGCGCAGCGCACGAACGGTCCCCCAAAGTCTACACCCGTTTGGCGCGAAATCCTTTTGTTTTAGAAAAACCATTCTACACCACATGGTTTCCTCCCCCATCATATGTTATTATGCCTGACAGCCCTCTCTCTAACATTTCAGTGCTCAGCCAAGGGTCCACTATTTCTTTCTCTTCAGTCAACAGTGGTACCTCTGCTGCCGTTTCTAGTGTTGCCTCAGATGCGCAGGGGGTCAAGATGCGCAGCCCGCCAACCCCATGCAGCGACCGGGATTAAGTTTAGTGGTTTGAGGGGACATAGGGAAATGGAAGCACGTCTTCGGGCGTGACGCTGTATTCTGTGCCCATGTCAGAGGTGCTGGTTTTCTTCATTATTTTGGGACATGTCCGGTATTGAAGGTGATTCAGATGAGCTTCGGTGTATCATAGATGTGTCGCGTAGCGCATTGCCTCTGAGCTGCTCGGAACATTGGCTGGAATTGCCTGGGCGCGGCCGGCAGGGCACACCCCCTGCCCTGGTGAGGAGATCTCAGTAGGATCCAGCCCCACATGCCGGTTAGCTCAGTAGGAAGGAGCCCCGCCCTTATGGGCAACTGAGTAGGACCCAGCGCCATCCACAAGGCTCCTCACGAGGAACCCGCCCTGACCCCCCCCCCCCCTCCCCTCCCCTAAGCAAAGGCCCGGGCGTGGCCGGCAGGGCACACCCTGATGGTTACGCGCACCACCACTGGGAATCCGAGGGAATGTCTTGTCAAACGCCCCAGACAGACCGGCATGTACAACCGTTATGGACCGTGGCGGTGCCATGATTCCGCTCCCCAGATGGGGCCGTACTGGCGGATTATTGCCTGGGCGGGGGCATCCACCCCCTGCCCTGGTGAGGCGATCTCAGTAGGATCCAGCCCCACATGCCGGTCAGCTCAGTAGGAAGGAGCCCCGCCCTGAGTAGGCCCCAGCGCCATCCACAAGGCTCCTCACTAGGAACTCGCCCTGACCCCCCCCTCCCCTCCCCTAAGCAAAGGCCTGGGCGGGGGCATCCAGTTGCGACCGACCATCATGGTGCCCCATCTGTCAGATGTCAGCAGCAGCGGTAGCGCGGGCAGGGACTGTGAGTTCAAGGGTGACGCCACCAATGCTGCGTTCAGCACTGAAGTGGCCGTTTAGACCACGTTTTTGGGGGGTTTGTTGTTTTGTCCAAGTCCATGGGGGACGCCGGGTTTCTTGGCTCGGAAGGCCGAGCGAGTGCCGAGACCAGGACCAGAGTCCCGCTCTCCGCGTTGGATCCGGTTCGCGCTGCACCGGGCCCCCCACCGAGGCACGGACGCCTTTAGGCTGTTGATATGTGTGTTTGCCCCCAGGGCAAAGTCCGGCGTGAATTTTCGTCGCGGAAAGTGTGACTGGAGGAGCTTCACGCAATTTACTGGGCCAAGGAACGAGCGTGTCTACGGTGGGGACGTGCAGCGGATCAAACCTGACCGTCGTTGTGTGCCAGCGGCTCTGGACACCGGTTGTGCCGCGCCGCACGCCAACCAACCGGCCCTTTATGGACCCATACCTCCGAACATGCTCTACGGAACGCCCCATCCTCAGCCCCCGCCCCCCGCCCCCCAACGACCCAATGATGCCGCCCCCGCAGGACGTGCCTCCAGGCCGCCCACAAGTTGTTTTCGCTTTTCATTAAGGAGTACAGCTGCCCGGCGCTGCCGGGGACGGGCCGGTTGTCAGCGGTTACTGGCCGACTGCTGTTGGCTCGCCGCCCACCGTCGGTCGCTTTTTCTCCCCTTTTTTTTTCCTGCTAAGGAACGTCCTGAGGAGGGGGGGGGGGGCGCCTCCGAGAAGTGCGCAGCCATTGGGCGTATTTCCGTGTCTGAACGAGCCGCGCTTGGCTTGGCCCCAGAGGGGCCGGGCCTCCGCCGGGGCCGTTAGCGACCCCCCGGCGTCGGCGGCTCCGCATCCGACTGTTTGACATCCCGTACCTCCCCCTTTTCAGTGTGAGTAGCGGGGGCGACAGTGGGGGCACCTCCTGCTCATGGTGCTCGGCGGCATGCCCGGCATCGGTTCCCAGGAGTTGCCTCTGGGTCGCCCCCCCCAAGGCCTGGTCGGTGGCCACACACCGGCGCAGCACACCGACTTTGGAGTGCCGTGGGCCTGTGCATGTTCCGGACCATAAAAATGCAGGTTTTGGTTCTCACCGCCCCCCATGACCACTCGTGCCATCCCTTGTACAAACCTCAGGCCGGACCCACCAAAACGGAACGGTGGGTCCGGAAAGTGCGATCTTGCGCATTGAGTGTATCCTCGGGCCTATATACGGCCGGGCCAGGACCCTCGACACGCGAGTGTTTGCGACCGGTGCGAGGAAGCACTCGTTTGCGGCATCGCCGTGCATTGCGGTTGTCTTTCTGCGTGGGGCAGCCAGTCCACCTCCCGCCCGCCCGCCCGCGCAGCCGTTCCAAGCGGTATTTAGACTGCGTTGCCTCAGTCCATGCACCGGATAAGGCAAGGACCAGGCACTGCCCGGTCGCAGACAGAGGATTGCTCCTGTGCTTTGATCTCTGCAAACAGAGCACCCCATGCGGAACGGGGCTGTCTTTTTCGGAGGGAGATATTTCTTTTTTTCCTTTTTGTTTTTGCATGAAGGACGGCCCGCGGCTGTCGGTGGCGGGGTTCGGTTGACCGACGGCGGTTGACACGCAAGCGACGCGGTTGACACCCACCCGATGGCGGCTGGCGCGTAACCGACGGCGGTTGGCCGATAACAAATCGCAGTCACTCGCCGGCCAGCGCTCCGCGGAGGTTCGGTGTACCGGAGGTGGGCAGTTGTTGTTGTTTTTCGTCGTCAGCACCGCCCTGACGCGGAATGTATTGGCCACCACCACGGCCGCCGCCACCATCCCCCCTTCTTCCATCATTGCATAGAAGTGTGTGCTCCAAACGTGCACACGTGCACGGGCATGCGTGTCCACATGTACGTGCATACATATACTCCATGGCAGTCCGACGCGCCGGTAGCACCCCAGGCCGGGGCGGTCTATGGGGCACAGGGTGCGCTACGTCCGTCCCCGGAGCCCAAAAGCGGGGGTTCGGGATGGCCCACCAGGAGGCGTGCACCCAGGGGGAGATTGCACGGTGTCAGGGCCCCACGTTGCCTCAGCTCTACGCCGCAGGCCCAACCTCGGGAGGGCCACCTGCAGGAAGTGCGCATCCCTTGGGCACAGGCACGCCAGCTTAGGCCGCGTACCACGGGCACCATGCGAGGCCAGGCCTCTGCCGGGGAGGTTAGTGACCTCTTCGGCGGGGGACCGCAACGGGGCGGATGGTTGACCGGTGGATGTTCTGTGTCCGCCTGCGCGGTGACGAACGTATTCAGCAGACTTAGCTGCGCATATGAATGCCAGAATGCTGTCAGGTTTCTCTAAATCTGCTGTTTCTGCCATGTGGACGTATGCTTCCCCGGTGGTGGGTGGTGTCAGGGCGGACACAGGAGAGCTAATTTACCCCCTTCCCCCCACTCCGTCCCACCAAGGGCTTGTCCAAACACGGTGACCCCGTGTTTCCGCACTTTTGGGCTTTTTTTTTTTGGAACCATCGTTTTTCCGGTACCAATCCAATGGAGAATGTGGGTTGTAGCTTTGTGCGGGCTGTCTTGTATTTTGGGGTGTGTGCTGGGTGAGGGGCTGGGTTAGGGGAAGGGGTGGCTTACATCTGCAACGTCTGTTCCATGGCGCGTGCCGCGCAGTGTCACGGGCTTGTCCAAACACGTGCGACCCCGTGTTTCCACAGTTCTGGGCCCAGAGCCAGATCCTGGCCCTACTACTGGGCGCTGTGCAGAACCGCCCCCCCAGGGTACCGTCCGGAATGTCCCGGGCATACTGGACCGCTGACGGGCCCCAGACCCCGCCACAGTGCCGGTGGACGGGGGATACTGCCGTGCCTGTGTATGCCCTGTCTTTGTATCCCCCCCCCCCCTCCCCTGTGCGCCCCGCCTCAGTACCGTGACCCCGCCAATACTGTCGTTCTTCGCACCGCAGTTGTTGTGGTGAAGAATGTAACGGGACGTGGGTGTGGGCGGATTGGAGAGGGACACTGCACAAGGTCACACTGCTGGCCTTTTCGAAAGGGACAGGGAGTTCTGGTGCCGAGGCCTGTTGGTCTGGCTGCCTACAGCCTCCAGTCGCTAAGTGATTATGGGGGTGGGTGGGTATGGGGGCGAAGGGTAGAGGGGGATGGGTCTGCAGGCCCTAGGCATTTCTGCCCGTAGACCGCCACATTATCGTGCCGGCTCAATATCCACGCCACTAATGGTGCACGCCTTGCGCAGGACTTCCAATTGTACAGAACTCGGAGCACTATGGACAGCTGCTGTTGTTGATGAAAATCAAAGTACAGCCCTGTCTGACTGTCGCTTTCGTGACTGCAGCTTGTGTGGTCAAGTTGATGTGTTGGTGTGCCGATTGCAGTGTTGTGTTTGCTCATGCCAACATTCTGCTTCAGATGTAACCCACATCAATTTGTTTATTGGCTCATTGTTGGTTCAGTGATGTGTTTGTTCAAGTAAATAGATGAGGGAGCAGGCCAGCCAGCAAGTAGGCAGGCAAGCAAGCAAGTAGGCAAGTCAAGCAAATAATTAAACAAACCATTGGATAGAGGAAGGCGCTGTATTGGGGGCACCTTAAGCGCAGTGTGCACCTTAAGCGCGCACCTTAAGTGCGCGCGCAGTGCAACTATTCGGGCGTCCAGCCGCACCGGAGACCCATACTTTGTGATACTAGGGGCATCATTGTTGCCCCTAGCGTAGGTTTTGATGCTTCTTCCACATTGGGGATACGGTCAAAATCCAAAAAATCATTGGGGGATCGTTTTGGTCCTAAAATGATGATATTACAAGGGGTTAGACATCAAAAACCATACATTGGGGTATACTGCCCGAACGACCCCAACAAAGGGGGGGTATACGATGCCCGCGCTTGTGCTTGATCTAACAACCTCTCTTCGAGGTGATTTAGGTCAACCAAACTACCCTAGCTAAAGACAAATGCAAGCTACCTTCCCCTCACATTTTGGATTTTCACGCACTTTCACCCATTTCCACCCCTTTTCACACTTTTTTGCTCATCTCCACCATGGACTCCCACACTTTGGTGTGGGCCCTTGAGTTGGGGTGACGGACTCCCCGGTTTTTGCCTGACCACAGTCCAATGCCCTATGCGAGGCCGCATCACTGCCGATGAGGATGCGTGGTTGTGCCACAAGTGGAAACCGGAGGTTGACGTGAATTCCCTCTTGCAAGCCACTTTGCCCCCCGGTCCGGTTGAGGATGAGGTGGACACATACGAGGCTTTGGCACTAGCTGGTAGGGTGAGTGAGCTTTCAAATGCTGCCATTCCGGAGCAATCTGATTTTGTACTTATTTGACAATTGAACAAAAAAGAGGATATGTGTGTGGCTTTCCGGCATTTTGCATGATGTCTTACCGGTTCGCGGCGGCCCGTGATGACGGAGCGCACTGCGGGGCCGGGCCCCCGTGCACTTTCAGGTATGCTTGTGTCGCCATATAAATGGAGAATACCTTTCCTAGGAACTAAGCTTTTTTTGGGGGGGGCTGGGGGGGGTGGGAGGGGGGGTCAAAGCTTCTTTGCGTATTGTGGCCACTATGTGTGTGTATTTGGACCTGGGTGCTGAAGAATTTTTTTCTTGTTTATGGACCCCGTAACCCATGGCGGGGGTCCCGGGTCCCAACACCAGGTACCCCTAGTCGCCCCCCCCCCCCCCCATATCGGCCCAAATTTCAGCCACCACAAAGCGAGGGTGCAGGCCGTGGGCTGGTTCCCCTTGGGGACCAGGAAACAGGGGAGCAGACCTTTTGCTGCCCCCACCCGCCCCAACAGAAAAGGGGCCGCACCGAAAGCAGGCCCAGCACCCCCCCCCCCCCCAGCATGCCCTCGCACCCTCACTGCAGGCCGTCACATGGTGATCGAGGTCCCTCAGGGAGCGGACGCCGAGCGACGAGTATGTTGGGATCTGGGACCCGCATGGTAACCCAGCAGGTGGTCCTCCTCTCCCACACAAGTGAACAGGTAGACCCAACCACCACCCTACCCCCCCCCCCCAGCCTGCGCCCCCGACGGGAGGGGTGCACGGAGTCGGCGCCCTCAGGGCCTAAAAAGTGGAGGCTGTGAAGGGCTCACAACTTGACCGCTGTGGGTATCCCTTGAGCGGCCTGCCCAGGGAACCTCCAGGTGTGCACGTGCCCCTCCAACTTCATCACAGACGCCTAGGCCAGCACAGCCCCGTGCACTCCAGTGCAGTTGTGGGTGCCCCCTGGAGGCCAGACAGCCACCAACCGACCCCTGCCCCCCCCCCCCCCTTCCTCAACGGAGAGGCCATTCGGGTGTGGTGCCCTCTGGGCCCCCTCGTCTACGCGGGCTGTAGCGCCGCAGCCAGTGCAGCCAGCACTGGTGGCACCCAGGGCAGGGAAGCACACTCTGCGCCCTGGTGCCCCTCCACCTGCCCAGGGTACGCCCTCGGCCGTGGGAGCCGGACCCAGCCCGCGAGGCAGCACCACCTGTGCCTAAGGCAGTCAAGGAGTGCGGGTCTGACCCCAGTCGTGCCACGTACCACCGCCTTCCCGTGCCAATAGGCAGTCGTGGAGTGGTTGGGTAGCATGTCCTTGTGACGTGGAGGTTGCGAGCCCAGGCCCACATCTCCCCCGGCGGGCTCAGCGTCAGGCTCTCCAGCCTCCCTGCCGGGGCCTGGAGCACCAGGCACACACTTCCCCGCGCCATGTGCGCCAACGCCGAACAACAATGGAGCAGGCAGGTGTGCCACAGCCCTCCCCCCCCCCTCAGACACACAAGGGCACATACACACAGGCACGGCGGCATCTCCCGCCCGCGAGCGCCACCGCGGGGTCTGGGGGCGGTCAACAGTCCGGTAGGCCTTGTGACCGGACACCCGGGTACGGCCGCCCAGTCGGGTCCCGCAGGGAAGGCGGCGCGGACCGTGGGTAGGCGACCAGGCGAGGCCTTGACCCAACCCAACCCAACCCCCCCATATGGCCCCTGGCCAGTGAGGACTTAGCCATTTTCACGCTGTTTAGTGGCATGTGAAAGTTTTTTGAAATTCGATTTTTCATGAAACCCTTCCGTTGCCCCTAGGATGGGTTTGGGTGATCATTTGGTGACAATATGGGTACTTGAGCACCCATGGGGACCCACGTAGTTGCCGCTAGGCCTATGTAGCCCGTGCCATGGGCCCTCCAACAGCCCCAAAAATTTGCTGTTGTGTAGGCTTTTTAGTGACGGTTGAAGATTTTTCACATTTCGACTTTTTCCGAAAACTTTCTGTTGCCCCGAGGATGGGTTTGGGTGATCATTTGGTGACAATACAGGTACTTGAGTGCCCATGGGGGCCCACGTAGTGGCTACTGGGCCCATCTAGCCCGAGCCATGGGCCCCCCAAAAGCGTCAAAATTGTTATTTGTAGGTGGTTCAATGGCATTTGGTGTGTGCACGAACTACGAACTGCTTTAGCAGTTTTCCACCCTCTACAGGTCAAAAATGGAAAATCACCTCGCAGAGGTTGTTAGATCAAAGCCGGGCAGGCGTATATAGGGAAAACGCCACATACCCCCCATTTTGGGCCTTTTGGGGCCTATTCGCGTACCCCACCCCAAGGGGTTGAATCGTTTGTTTACCCCCTTGTAAAATAATTATTTTGTCCAATAAACGCATCCCCCAATGAGTTTTTGGTCCGGACCCCCCTAGCCCCCCCCCCCTCCCCCCACTTGACCATGCGCCTGTGACACGGGGGCGTATGCGAGCCCAGTTTCCGTTGCCTCATGGCCCCCCCACTTGAAACCCACTTCTTGGGTCGAAAATCATGAATCTTTTGGTTTTTTTTTTCGATTTTGAGCCGAAAAAGTGTTTCCGGGTCCCGGCTCCGTGGGGTTTGTATGGGGCAGAGTGGGACGAGCGCTCATGCAGCTTATGCACTTTTCGGCCATTTTTGCTATGTTGGCGGTTTTGGCGACCTCGGTGACCCCGTGGTACCCACTCTGAGGGGTGTGAGTGGGGATGTTGTGACGGTATATGCCTACTAGGATACGAAAGGACGTTTTTTGGAGTCTCTAGCCTTGCCTAGGGGGAGCCTTAAGCGCAGTGCGCGCGCAGTGCAACTATTTGGGCGTCTAGCCGTACTAGAGACCCATACTTTGAGATACTAGGGGACCCCCGAGAATGCAGGGGTGATGTAGCATTTCCGCCCTCTTTTGGGCCCCAACCTTCCGGTACTATTGAGGAAACCGGGACAATCTTTGAATCCACGCTTTGTTGCGTGGTGCATCATGGTGACCCCTAGCGTAGTTTTTGACTTCTGATTTTGTCCCCTTTGTTGGGGACCCCCAAGAATGCAGGGGTGACGTAGCATTTCCGCCCTCTTTTGGGCCCCAACCTTCCGGTGCTATTGAGGAAACCAGGACAATCTTTGAATCCACGCTTTGTCGCGTGGTGCATCATGGTGACCCCTAGCGTAGGTTTTGACTTCTGATTTTGTTCCCTTTGTTGGGGACCCCCGAGAATGCAGGGGTGACGTAATTTTTCCGCCCTCTTTTGGGCCCCAACCTTCCGGTGCTATTGAGGAAACCAGGACAATCTTTGAATTCACGCTGTGTCGCGTGGTGCATCATGGTAACCCCTAGCGTAGGTTTTGACTTCTGCTTTTGTTCCCTTTGTTGGGGACCCCCGAGAATGCAGGGGTGATGTAGCATTTCCGCCCTCTTTTGGGCCCCAACCTTCCGGTGCTATTGAGGAAACCGGGACAATCTTTGAATCCACGCTTTGTCGCGTGGTGCATCATGGTGACCCCTAGCGTAGTTTTTGACTTCTGATTTTGTCCCCTTTGTTGGGGACCCCCAAGAATGCAGGGGTGGTGTAGCATTTCCGCCCTCTTTTGGGCCCCAACCTTCCGGTGCTATTGAGGAAACCAGGACAATCTTTGAATCCACGCTTTGTTGCGTGGCCCCTCGAGTTGGGGTTAGGTGTCAATGTGACATTTCTTTGATTCTGCAACTATGTCATGTTGTGCACACAAGTTGCGTATTCTCAATGTGTATTTAGTTGACAATGGACCAGAAAGACAATTGTGTGTTCTTGAGGGTGGCGACCAATGCGCTGTTCATGGCCTTTCCAGATGTGCATGATGTGTGTTATGTCAAGGGAAGGTGGTTTGCAACTTTCTTGAGCTGGGGCAGTTTGGGTCACCTAATTTTAAGGGCGTTTCCAAGGGGTGTGCTTGGGGGCTCTTCGGGGGGAACATAGTCTAAAAGTAGCGTGCAGTGCAAAGATTCCCCCCTAGGGTTGGTCAAAACCCGTGCCAAAAATGCGAAATGCCTGTTTCCACGAATAATGGCCTAGTGAATGGGCCCGTGCACAACCCGCGTATGCTGTTTTTCACCTTGGGCACCTCAAGAATCGAAGTTTTCCAAACTTATTTTTTTGATATTGTAATCACCTAAAATGACTATCCACGGTATGTAAAGCATGTTTTAGGCAGCATTTCGGTGTTTTTCACCTTATTTGGGTAGTGGGCGGGGGGGGGGGGGGGCTCCCAAGGGATTGGTACACAACCCACAACACTTTTTAAAGCTATGCAACAACCCAAGAAGGATCCCCCCATTCCTTCCGGAGGGTTTCGGTATGATGTGGATGCAGCATCTATGCAAGATAGCACAATGCATGATTGGGTGTTGTGTGAACTCAGGGCTATTTGCCGCAGGTATGGTCTGTCTGTTCGGGGGAATAAGGCAGATGTGTTGGGGCGTGTTGTTGGCCACGTTGCAAGCAAGTAAGTATTATTCACTATTATGGACACAACTTTGGTTGATTACAAAACTGGTGGGCTTGAATAATCTGAAATTGTGCCGTGTTGGTCTGCATGTTTGTGCTATGGACTGCAATTGTGGAGTCCAACTGATCCACATGTGCATGCCTTTGTAGGAATGGACTGCAATCCCAGAGTCCAACTGCTTCACATTTGTATGCCTTTGTAGGAATGGACTGCAATCCCAGAGTCCAGGGTACCCAAGGGAGAAGAGTGGCAACACCCAGCCGGGAACAACCGTTTTGGGGTTTTGGGTGTAACACCCCATTTCTTGTTTTTTTTTTTTAGAGTTAGGGAACGTCCTGCGGCAGGGGTGATGTAGCCACCAAGCCCACTTGTGGGCCACTTCTGATTTTGTCCCCCGCTCTGAAGCGGTGGGGACCCCCCAGATGGCAGGGGCGATGTAGCCACCAAGCCCACTTGTGGGCCACTTCTGATGGACGTCCACTCTTTGGCGTGGCCCCTGGAGTTGGGTTCTAGGACTCGCTTTTTCTGATTTTGTCCCTTGCACTGGGAACCTACCGTGCCTGAGTCCTTGCGTCCGGTCTCAGCAAAGGGCTGATTTCACTGTGTTTGATTCAGGTTCTCTCTGCCAGCAATGAATGCGAGGCAGGAGGATGTGGCATATCTCCTCGAGAAGAGCATTCCTCAGCTCATCAACGAGTTTGTCCAGGAGCTACTAAACGAAAAGCCCGCCCAGCCGGTGTCCTTCATGCAGGACGGGTTGATGAAGATGAAGAAAATGAAGTTATTGAAGGATCCAGGCACGCTCACGTACTTTGCCGGTATCAAGTCCCGCGGCGAGCCCACCCAGATGATCGCCAAGTACGGCGGCGTGCAAATGAAGGTCAACCTGATCAGTTTCGAGGAGTGGGGAAAGTTGAAGTCGGACAAGATCCCGTTTATGCCCTTCATCACACAGTCCGACGGCACGATTATGCTCGAGACTGAGAACATCTGCAAGCACCTTGCGACAATGGGCGGCAAGTTTGTGGTGGACTCCAAGCAGGAGGAGCTCTGCAAAATCGCCAACTCTCCCCCAATGCAGCTGGCCGATCCCTTGTACAACCTGCCTGACGGCGGTGCTTCGCTTGGAGTCCCTCCCCTTGAGAAGTGGCTGGAAGCCGTCACTCCGGTGCTCAAGGACCTGGTGGGCAAGCTGGGCGACGGACCGTTCTTTGCGGGCGAGGCCCCGGGGTATGGTGAAGCGTTCATTTTTCACAACCTCGACAATCAGTTTGCGCTCGCCAAGCCCGAACTCACCACCGCGATCGGGAAGGAGGCCATGGCCAAGCTGGAGGCTTTCTACGCGAGGTTTGCGGCGCTTGACGGGATCAAGGAGTACCTGGCGGAGCGGCCCAAAGTGTGGGGAGTACCAGGCAGCAAAGGCAACCCCGTTGGTGGCAGTAAGGTATGCTCCAAAGGTCCAAGGGAGGAGGACAGTTTTGATTTGCATGTGTGTGAGAGGGGCACCTCCAAAGGGTACCAAATGTGGAAAGGTGGGGCCAACTGGGCAGCCCACGTTGCTCATTTCATATCATACGGTAATAACGCACTATGGAACCCAGAACCTCAAGTTCGACCCGACACACGGCGCAATGGCACCCAATTCCAAGTGCTCTTTAATGCACCATGAACACCAACTCAATTCCATCCCTGATCTCTACCTCAGTGCGCCCTTTTTGTAACAAGCTACTTGGTGCGGGTGTAAAACGTATTCGAAATATTCGAAGCTTTGTCTCAGCTCGAACTGCAATTGAGGCACAAGGTACATCCCTCTCTCGGCGCTGCATCTTTTGTGGACCCAACAGCACAGACAATCCATTTGCACATAAAGCTGGACGCATTGTGGGATGAGCGAATGCGTGGTTGTCATCGGGACTTGTACGTACAAAGTTCCACTTGATTTGCAGTCATTTGTGTGTGGCGTTAGTTGAACTGCCATCCCCCCCCAAAAAAAACAGAACGAGCTGCCGACCAGAGACTGTGTCCAATCCCTTGTTGCACCGTTACCACTTTGCCCTTGCCTCCCCTGGCTTGCTTCTTAGGCGGAGGGCAAACAAGTTACACCTCAATGTAATGCCAATGCTACCACCAACAAAATATTCCTACAACCATGGAACTCCGGTGCAAACCTTCACTGTAAGCTACAGCTTAGACCTACAGGCACCACTTGCCCAACATGAACATGCAAGGGAAAGAGGAAAGGGCGATGGGATCCAGAGCCGGCTTGTGGGCCGTGCGTTTGGTTGGGATGTGAGCCTGCTTTGAGGTTGGAGGTGGGCCCCGCATTGACAGCACTGGTGTACAGTGGATGGAGGACGAGGGACGTTGGTGGTGTGAAGATTATGAGTCAGGAGGGCACCGATGGATTAGTTTTGAGGACAGAGATGCTTTGGGTTATGGGAAGGTAATGTGAGGGCGCTTTGGGGAGCGTGTGATGCCTTCAATTTTGGCTCGTGCAACGCTCCAATTTTGCCTCGTGTTTGTTGAAGGATCTTGGCACGCTCACGTACTTTGCCGGTATCAAGTCCCGCGGCGAGCCCACCCAGATGATCGCCAAGTACGGCGGCGTGCAAATGAAGGTCAACCTGATCAGTTTCGAGGAGTGGGGAAAGTTGAAGTCGGACAAGATCCCGTTTATGCCCTTCATCACACAGTCCGACGGCACGATTATGCTCGAGACTGAGAACATCTGCAAGCACCTTGCGACAATGGGCGGCAAGTTTGTGGTGGACTCCAAGCAGGAGGAGCTCTGCAAAATCGCCAACTCTCCCCCAATGCAGCTGGCCGATCCCTTGTACAACCTGCCTGACGGCGGTGCTTCGCTTGGAGTCCCTCCCCTTGAGAAGTGGCTGGAAGCCGTCACTCCGGTGCTCAAGGACCTGGTGGGCAAGCTGGGCGACGGACCGTTCTTTGCGGGCGAGGCCCCGGGGTATGGTGAAGCGTTCATTTTCCACAACCTCGACAATCAGTTTGCGCTCGCCAAGCCCGAACTCACCACCGCGATCGGGAAGGAGGCCATGGCCAAGCTGGAGGCTTTCTACGCGAGGTTTGCGGCGCTTGACGGGATCAAGGAGTACCTGGCGGAGCGGCCCAAAGTGTGGGGAGTACCAGGCAGCAAAGGCAACCCCGTTGGTGGCAGTAAGGTATGCTCCAAAGGTCCAAGGGAGGAGGACAGTTTTGATTTGCATGTGTGTGAGAGGGGCACCTCCAAAGGGTACCAAATGTGGAAAGGTGGGGCCAACTGGGCAGCCCACGTTGCTCATTTCATATCATACGGTAATAACGCACTATGGAACCCAGAACCTCAAGTTCGACCCGACACACGGCGCAATGGCACCCAATTCCAAGTGCTCTTTAATGCACCATGAACACCAACTCAATTCCATCCCTGATCTCTACCTCAGTGCGCCCTTTTTGTAACAAGCTACTTGGTGCGGGTGTAAAACGTATTCGAAATATTCGAAGCTTTGTCTCAGCTCGAACTGCAATTGAGGCACAAGGTACATCCCTCTCTCGGCGCTGCATCTTTTGTGGACCCAACAGCACAGACAATCCATTTGCACATAAAGCTGGACGCATTGTGGGATGAGCGAATGCGTGGTTGTCATCGGGACTTGTACGTACAAAGTTCCACTTGATTTGCAGTCATTTGTGTGTGGCGTTAGTTGAACTGCCATCCCCCTCCTAAAAAACAGAACGAGCTGCCGACCAGAGACTGTGTCCAATCCCTTGTTGCACCGTTACCACTTTGCCCTTGCCTCCCCTGGCTTGCTTCTTAGGCGGAGGGCAAACAAGTTACACCTCAATGTAATGCCAATGCCACCACCAACAAAATATTCCTACAACCATGGAACTCCGGTGCAAACCTTCACTGTAAGCTACAGCTTAGACCTGCAGGCACCACTTTATTGCCCAACATGAACATGCAAGGGAAAGAGGAAAGGGCGATGGGATCCAGAGCCGGCTTGTGGGCCGTGCGTTTGGTTGGGATGTGAGCCTGCTTTGAGGTTGGAGGTGGGCCCCGCATTGACAGCACTGGTGTACAGTGGATGGAGGACGAGGGACGTTGGTGGTGTGAAGATTATGAGTCAGGAGGGCACCGATGGATTAGTTTTGAGGACAGAGATGCTTTGGGTTATGGGAAGGTAATGTGAGGGCGCTTTGGGGAGCCTATGATGCCTTCAATTTTGGCTCGTGCAACGCTCCAATTTTGCCTCGTGTTTGTTGAAGGATCTTGGCACGCTCACGTACTTTGCCGGTATCAAGTCCCGCGGCGAGCCCACCCAGATGATCGCCAAGTACGGCGGCGTGCAAATGAAGGTCAACCTGATCAGTTTCGAGGAGTGGGGAAAGTTGAAGTCGGACAAGATCCCGTTTATGCCCTTCATCACACAGTCCGACGGCACGATTATGCTCGAGACTGAGAACATCTGCAAGCACCTTGCGACAATGGGCGGCAAGTTTGTGGTGGACTCCAAGCAGGAGGAGCTCTGCAAAATCGCCAACTCTCCCCCAATGCAGCTGGCCGATCCCTTGTACAACCTGCCTGACGGCGGTGCTTCGCTTGGAGTCCCTCCCCTTGAGAAGTGGCTGGAAGCCGTCACTCCGGTGCTCAAGGACCTGGTGGGCAAGCTGGGCGACGGACCGTTCTTTGCGGGCGAGGCCCCGGGGTATGGTGAAGCGTTCATTTTCCACAACCTCGACAATCAGTTTGCGCTCGCCAAGCCCGAACTCACCACCGCGATCGGGAAGGAGGCCATGGCCAAGCTGGAGGCTTTCTACGCGAGGTTTGCGGCGCTTGACGGGATCAAGGAGTACCTGGCGGAGCGGCCCAAAGTGTGGGGAGTACCAGGCAGCAAAGGCAACCCCGTTGGTGGCAGTAAGGTATGCTCCAAAGGTCCAAGGGAGGAGGACAGTTTTGATTTGCATGTGTGTGAGAGGGGCACCTCCAAAGGGTACCAAATGTGGAAAGGTGGGGCCAACTGGGCAGCCCACGTTGCTCATTTCATATCATACGGTAATAACGAACCATGGAACCAAGAACCTCAAGTTCGACCCGACACACGGCGCAATGGCACCCAATTCCAAGTGCTCTCTAATGCACCATGAACACCAACTCAATTCCATTTCTGATCTCTACCTCAGTGCGCCCTTTTTGTAACAAGCTACTTGGTGCGGGTGTAAAACGTATTCGAAATATTCGAAGCTTTGTCTCAGCTTGAACTGCAATTGAGGCACAAGGTACATCCCTCTCTCGGCGCTGCATCTTTTGTGGACCCAACAACACAGACAATCCATTTGCACATAAAGCTGGACGCATTGTGGGATGAGCGAATGCGTGGTTGTCATCGGGACTTGTACGTACAAAGTTCCACTTGATTTGCAGTCATTTGTGTGTGGCGTTAGTTGAACTGCCATCCCCCCCAAAAAAAACAGAACGAGCTGGTGACCAGAGACTGTGTCCAATCCCTTGTTGCACCGTTACCACTTTGCCCTTGCCTCCCCTGGCTTGCTTCTTAGGCGGAGGGCAAACAAGTTACACCTCAATGTAATGCCAATGCCACCACCAACAAAATATTCCTACAACCATGGAACTCCGGTGCAAACCTTCACTGTAAGCTACAGCTTAGACCTGCAGGCACCACTTTATTGCCCAACATGAACATGCAAGGGAAAGAGGAAAGGGCGATGGGATCCAGAGCCGGCTTGTGGGCCGTGCGTTTGGTTGGGATGTGAGCCTGCTTTGAGGTTGGGGGTGGGCCCCGCATTGACAGCACTGGTGTACAGTGGATGGAGGACGAGGGACGTTGGTGGTGTGAAGATTATGAGTCAGGAGGGCACTGATGGATTAGTTTTGAGGACAGAGATGCTTTGGGTTATGGGAAGGTAATGTGAGGGCACTTTGGGGAGCCTATGATGCCTTCAATTTTGGCTCGTGCAACGCTCCAATTTTGCCTCGTGTTTGTCGAAGGATGTTGGCACGCTCACGTACTTTGCCGGTATCAAGTCCCGCGGCGAGCCCACCCAGATGATCGCCAAGTACGGCGGCGTGCAAATGAAGGTCAACCTGATCAGTTTCGAGGAGTGGGGAAAGTTGAAGTCGGACAAGATCCCGTTTATGCCCTTCATCACACAGTCCGACGGCACGATTATGCTCGAGACTGAGAACATCTGCAAGCACCTTGCGACAATGGGCGGCAAGTTTGTGGTGGACTCCAAGCAGGAGGAGCTCTGCAAAATCGCCAACTCTCCCCCAATGCAGCTGGCCGATCCCTTGTACAACCTGCCTGACGGCGGTGCTTCGCTTGGAGTCCCTCCCCTTGAGAAGTGGCTGGAAGCCGTCACTCCGGTGCTCAAGGACCTGGTGGGCAAGCTGGGCGACGGACCGTTCTTTGCGGGCGAGGCCCCGGGGCATGGTGAAGCGTTCATTTTCCACAACCTCGACAATCAGTTTGCGCTCGCCAAGCCCGAACTCACCACCGCGATCGGGAAGGAGGCCATGGCCAAGCTGGAGGCTTTCTACGCGAGGTTTGCGGCGCTTGACGGGATCAAGGAGTACCTGGCGGAGCGGCCCAAAGTGTGGGGAGTACCAGGCAGCAAAGGCAACCCCGTTGGTGGCAGTAAGGTATGCTCCAAAGGTCCAAGGGAGGAGGACAGTTTTGATTTGCATGTGTGTGAGAGGGGCACCTCCAAAGGGTACCAAATGTGGAAAGGTGGGGCCAACTGGGCAGCCCACGTTGCTCATTTCATATCATACGGTAATAACGCACTATGGAACCAAGAACCTCAAGTTCGACCCGACACACGGCGCAATGGCACCCAATTCCAAGTGCTCTTTAATGCACCATGAACACCAACTCAATTCCATTTCTGATCTCTACCTCAGTGCGCCCTTTTTGTAACAAGCTACTTGGTGCGGGTGTAAAACGTATTCGAAATATTCGAAGCTTTGTCTCAGCTCGAACTGCAATTGAGGCACAAGGTACATCCCTCTCTCGGCGCTGCATCTTTTGTGGACCCAACAACACAGACAATCCATTTGCACATAAAGCTGGACGCATTGTGGGATGAGCGAATGCGTGGTTGTCATCGGGACTTGTACGTACAAAGTTCCACTTGATTTGCAGTCATTTGTGTGTGGCGTTAGTTGAACTGCCATCCCCCCCAAAAAAAACAGAACGAGCTGGTGACCAGAGACTGTGTCCAATCCCTTGTTGCACCGTTACCACTTTGCCCTTGCCTCCCCTGGCTTGCTTCTTAGGCGGAGGGCAAACAAGTTACACCTCAATGTAATGCCAATGCCACCACCAACAAAATATTCCTACAACCATGGAACTCCGGTGCAAACCTTCACTGTAAGCTACAGCTTAGACCTGCAGGCACCACTTTATTGCCCAACATGAACATGCAAGGGAAAGAGGAAAGGGCGATGGGATCCAGAGCCGGCTTGTGGGCCGTGCGTTTGGTTGGGATGTGAGCCTGCTTTGAGGTTGGAGGTGGGCCCCGCATTGACAGCACTGGTGTACAGTGGATGGAGGACGAGGGACGTTGGTGGTGTGAAGATTATGAGTCAGGAGGGCACTGATGGATTAGTTTTGAGGACAGAGATGCTTTGGGTTATGGGAAGGTAATGTGAGGGCGCTTTGGGGAGCCTATGATGCCTTCAATTTTGGCTCGTGCAACGCTCCAATTTTGCCTCGTGTTTGTCGAAGGATGTTGGCACGCTCACGTACTTTGCCGGTATCAAGTCCCGCGGCGAGCCCACCCAGATGATCGCCAAGTACGGCGGCGTGCAAATGAAGGTCAACCTGATCAGTTTCGAGGAGTGGGGAAAGTTGAAGTCGGACAAGATCCCGTTTATGCCCTTCATCACACAGTCCGACGGCACGATTATGCTCGAGACTGAGAACATCTGCAAGCACCTTGCGACAATGGGCGGCAAGTTTGTGGTGGACTCCAAGCAGGAGGAGCTCTGCAAAATCGCCAACTCTCCCCCAATGCAGCTGGCCGATCCCTTGTACAACCTGCCTGACGGCGGTGCTTCGCTTGGAGTCCCTCCCCTTGAGAAGTGGCTGGAAGCCGTCACTCCGGTGCTCAAGGACCTGGTGGGCAAGCTGGGCGACGGACCGTTCTTTGCGGGCGAGGCCCCGGGGTATGGTGAAGCGTTCATTTTCCACAACCTCGACAATCAGTTTGCGCTCGCCAAGCCCGAACTCACCACCGCGATCGGGAAGGAGGCCATGGCCAAGCTGGAGGCTTTCTACGCGAGGTTTGCGGCGCTTGACGGGATCAAGGAGTACCTGGCGGAGCGGCCCAAAGTGTGGGGAGTACCAGGCAGCAAAGGCAACCCCGTTGGTGGCAGTAAGGTATGCTCCAAAGGTCCAAGGGAGGAGGACAGTTTTGATTTGCATGTGTGTGAGAGGGGCACCTCCAAAGGGTACCAAATGTGGAAAGGTGGGGCCAACTGGGCAGCCCACGTTGCTCATTTCATATCATACGGTAATAACGAACCATGGAACCAAGAACCTCAAGTTCGACCCGACACACGGCGCAATGGCACCCAATTCCAAGTGCTCTTTAATGCACCATGAACACCAACTCAATTCCATCCCTGATCTCTACCTCAGTGCGCCCTTTTTGTAACAAGCTACTTGGTGCGGGTGTAAAACGTATTCGAAATATTCGAAGCTTTGTCTCAGCTTGAACTGCAATTGAGGCACAAGGTACATCCCTCTCTCGGCGCTGCATCTTTTGTGGACCCAACAACACAGACAATCCATTTGCACATAAAGCTGGACGCATTGTGGGATGAGCGAATGCGTGGTTGTCATCGGGACTTGTACGTACAAAGTTCCACTTGATTTGCAGTCATTTGTGTGTGGCGTTAGTTGAACTGCCATCCCCCTCCTAAAAAACAGAACGAGCTGGTGACCAGAGACTGTGTCCAATCCCTTGTTGCACCGTTACCACTTTGCCCTTGCCTCCCCTGGCTTGCTTCTTAGGCGGAGGGCAAACAAGTTACACCTCAATGTAATGCCAATGCCACCACCAACAAAATATTCCTACAACCATGGAACTCCGGTGCAAACCTTCACTGTAAGCTACAGCTTAGACCTGCAGGCACCACTTTATTGCCCAACATGAACATGCAAGGGAAAGAGGAAAGGGCGATGGGATCCAGAGCCGGCTTGTGGGCCGTGCGTTTGGTTGGGATGTGAGCCTGCTTTGAGGTTGGAGGTGGGCCCCTCATTGACAGCACTGGTGTACAGTGCATGGAGGACGAGGGACGTTGGTGGTGTGAAGATTATGAGTCAGGAGGGCACTGATGGATTAGTTTTGAGGACAGAGATGCTTTGGGTTATGGGAAGGTAATGTGAGGGCGCTTTGGGGAGCCTATGATGCCTTCAATTTTGGCTCGTGCAACGCTCCAATTTTGCCTCGTGTTTGTTGAAGGATCTTGGCACGCTCACGTACTTTGCCGGTATCAAGTCCCGCGGCGAGCCCACCCAGATGATCGCCAAGTACGGCGGCGTGCAAATGAAGGTCAACCTGATCAGTTTCGAGGAGTGGGGAAAGTTGAAGTCGGACAAGATCCCGTTTATGCCCTTCATCACACAGTCCGACGGCACGATTATGCTCGAGACTGAGAACATCTGCAAGCACCTTGCGACAATGGGCGGCAAGTTTGTGGTGGACTCCAAGCAGGAGGAGCTCTGCAAAATCGCCAACTCTCCCCCAATGCAGCTGGCCGATCCCTTGTACAACCTGCCTGACGGCGGTGCTTCGCTTGGAGTCCCTCCCCTTGCGAAGTGGCTGGAAGCCGTCACTCCGGTGCTCAAGGACCTGGTGGGCAAGCTGGGCGACGGACCGTTCTTTGCGGGCGAGGCCCCGGGGTATGGTGAAGCGTTCATTTTCCACAACCTCGACAATCAGTTTGCGCTCGCCAAGCACGAACTCACCACCGCGATCGGGAAGGAGGCCATGGCCAAGCTGGAGGCTTTCTACGCGAGGTTTGCGGCGCTTGACGGGATCGAGGAGTACCTGGCGGAGCGGCCCAAAGTGTGGGGAGTACCAGGCAGCAAAGGCAACCCCGTTGGTGGCAGTAAGGTATGTTCCAAAGGTCCAAGGGAGGAGGACAGTTTTGATTTGCATGTGTGTGAGAGGGGCACCTCCAAAGGGTACCAAATGTGGAAAGGTGGGGCCAACTGGGCAGCCCACGTTGCTCATTTCATATCATACGGTAATAACGAACCATGGAACCAAGAACCTCAAGTTCGACCCGACACACGGCGCAATGGCACCCAATTCCAAGTGCTCTTTAATGCACCATGAACACCAACTCAATTCCATTTCTGATCTCTACCTCAGTGCGCCCTTTTTGTAACAAGCTACTTGGTGCGGGTGTAAAACGTATTCGAAATATTCGAAGCTTTGTCTCAGCTCGAACTGCAATTGAGGCACAAGGTACATCCCTCTCTCGGCGCTGCATCTTTTGTGGACCCAACAACACAGACAATCCATTTGCACATAAAGCTGGACGCATTGTGGGATGAGCGAATGCGTGGTTGTCATCGGGACTTGTACGTACAAAGTTCCACTTGATTTGCAGTCATTTGTGTGTGGCGTTAGTTGAACTGCCATCCCCCCCAAAAAAACAGAACGAGCTGGTGACCAGAGACTGTGTCCAATCCCTTGTTGCACCGTTACCACTTTGCCCTTGCCTCCCCTGGCTTGCTTCTTAGGCGGAGGGCAAACAAGTTACACCTCAATGTAATACCAATGCCACCACCAACAAAATATTCCTACAACCATGGAACTCCGGTGCAAACCTTCACTGTAAGCTACAGCTTAGACCTGCAGGCACCACTTTATTGCCCAACATGAACATGCAAGGGAAAGAGGAAAGGGCGATAAGATCCAGAGCCGGCTTGTGGGCCGTGCGTTTGGTTGGGATGTGAGCCTGCTTTGAGGTTGGAGGTGGGCCCCTCATTGACAGCACTGGTGTACAGTGGATGGAGGACGAGGGACGTTGGTGGTGTGAAGATTATGAGTCAGGAGGGCACTGATGGATTAGTTTTGAGGACAGAGATGCTTTGGGTTATGGGAAGGTAATGTGAGGGCGCTTTGGGGAGCCTATGATGCCTTCAATTTTGGCTCGTGCAACGCTCTAATTTTGCCTCGTGTTTGTTGAAGGATGTTGGCACGCTCACGTACTTTGCCGGTATCAAGTCCCGCGGCGAGCCCACCCAGATGATCGCCAAGTACGGCGGCGTGCAAATGAAGGTCAACCTGATCAGTTTCGAGGAGTGGGGAAAGTTGAAGTCGGACAAGATCCCGTTTATGCCCTTCATCACACAGTCCGACGGCACGATTATGCTCGAGACTGAGAACATCTGCAAGCACCTTGCGACAATGGGCGGCAAGTTTGTGGTGGACTCCAAGCAGGAGGAGCTCTGCAAAATCGCCAACTCTCCCCCAATGCAGCTGGCCGATCCCTTGTACAACCTGCCTGACGGCGGTGCTTCGCTTGGAGTCCCTCCCCTTGAGAAGTGGCTGGAAGCCGTCACTCCGGTGCTCAAGGACCTGGTGGGCAAGCTGGGCGACGGACCGTTCTTTGCGGGCGAGGCCCCGGGGTATGGTGAAGCGTTCATTTTCCACAACCTCGACAATCAGTTTGCGCTCGCCAAGCCCGAACTCACCACCGCGATCGGGAAGGAGGCCATGGCCAAGCTGGAGGCTTTCTACGCGAGGTTTGCGGCGCTTGACGGGATCAAGGAGTACCTGGCGGAGCGGCCCAAAGTGTGGGGAGTACCAGGCAGCAAAGGCAACCCCGTTGGTGGCAGTAAGGTATGCTCCAAAGGTCCAAGGGAGGAGGACAGTTTTGATTTGCATGTGTGTGAGAGGGGCACCTCCAAAGGGTACCAAATGTGGAAAGGTGGGGCCAACTGGGCAGCCCACGTTGCTCATTTCATATCATACGGTAATAACGCACTATGGAACCAAGAACCTCAAGTTCGACCCGACACACGGCGCAATGGTACCCAATTCCAAGTGCTCTTTAATGCACCATGAACACCAACTCAATTCCATTTCTGATCTCTACCTCAGTGCGCCCTTTTTGTAACAAGCTACTTGGTGCGGGTGTAAAACGTATTCGAAATATTCGAAGCTTTGTCTCAGCTCGAACTGCAATTGAGGCACAAGGTACATCCCTCTCTCGGCGCTGCATCTTTTGTGGACCCAACAACACAGACAATCCATTTGCACATAAAGCTGGACGCATTGTGGGATGAGCGAATGCGTGGTTGTCATCGGGACTTGTACGTACAAAGTTCCACTTGATTTGCAGTCATTTGTGTGTGGCGTTAGTTGAACTGCCATCCCCCCCAAAAAAAACAGAACGAGCTGGTGACCAGAGACTGTGTCCAATCCCTTGTTGCACCGTTACCACTTTGCCCTTGCCTCCCCTGGCTTGCTTCTTAGGCGGAGGGCAAACAAGTTACACCTCAATGTAATGCCAATGCCACCACCAACAAAATATTCCTACAACCATGGAACTCCGGTGCAAACCTTCACTGTAAGCTACAGCTTAGACCTGCAGGCACCACTTTATTGCCCAACATGAACATGCAAGGGAAAGAGGAAAGGGCGATGGGATCCAGAGCCGGCTTGTGGGCCGTGCGTTTGGTTGGGATGTGAGCCTGCTTTGAGGTTGGAGGTGGGCCCCTCATTGACAGCACTGGTGTACAGTGCATGGAGGACGAGGGACGTTGGTGGTGTGAAGATTATGAGTCAGGAGGGCACTGATGGATTAGTTTTGAGGACAGAGATGCTTTGGGTTATGGGAAGGTAATGTGAGGGCACTTTGGGGAGCCTATGATGCCTTCAATTTTGGCTCGTGCAACGCTCCAATTTTGCCTCGTGTTTGTTGAAGGATGTTGGCACGCTCACGTACTTTGCCGGTATCAAGTCCCGCGGCGAGCCCACCCAGATGATCGCCAAGTACGGCGGCGTGCAAATGAAGGTCAACCTGATCAGTTTCGAGGAGTGGGGAAAGTTGAAGTCGGACAAGATCCCGTTTATGCCCTTCATCACACAGTCCGACGGCACGATTATGCTCGAGACTGAGAACATCTGCAAGCACCTTGCGACAATGGGCGGCAAGTTTGTGGTGGACTCCAAGCAGGAGGAGCTCTGCAAAATCGCCAACTCTCCCCCAATGCAGCTGGCCGATCCCTTGTACAACCTGCCTGACGGCGGTGCTTCGCT
Organism: Eutreptiella sp. 'Long Island Sound 2002'; assembly: GCA_964036045.1. Classification (NCBI taxonomy): domain Eukaryota; phylum Euglenozoa; class Euglenophyceae; order Eutreptiales; family Eutreptiaceae; genus Eutreptiella; species Eutreptiella sp. 'Long Island Sound 2002'. The sequence continues at coordinate 4,012,086 of OZ038403.1, forward strand.
TGGAGTCCCTCCCCTTGCGAAGTGGCTGGAAGCCGTCACTCCGGTGCTCAAGGACCTGGTGGGCAAGCTGGGCGACGGACCGTTCTTTGCGGGCGAGGCCCCGGGGTATGGTGAAGCGTTCATTTTCCACAACCTCGACAATCAGTTTGCGCTCGCCAAGCACGAACTCACCACCGCGATCGGGAAGGAGGCCATGGCCAAGCTGGAGGCTTTCTACGCGAGGTTTGCGGCGCTTGACGGGATCGAGGAGTACCTGGCGGAGCGGCCCAAAGTGTGGGGAGTACCAGGCAGCAAAGGCAACCCCGTTGGTGGCAGTAAGGTATGTTCCAAAGGTCCAAGGGAGGAGGACAGTTTTGATTTGCATGTGTGTGAGAGGGGCACCTCCAAAGGGTACCAAATGTGGAAAGGTGGGGCCAACTGGGCAGCCCACGTTGCTCATTTCATATCATACGGTAATAACGAACCATGGAACCAAGAACCTCAAGTTCGACCCGACACACGGCGCAATGGCACCCAATTCCAAGTGCTCTTTAATGCACCATGAACACCAACTCAATTCCATTTCTGATCTCTACCTCAGTGCGCCCTTTTTGTAACAAGCTACTTGGTGCGGGTGTAAAACGTATTCGAAATATTCGAAGCTTTGTCTCAGCTCGAACTGCAATTGAGGCACAAGGTACATCCCTCTCTCGGCGCTGCATCTTTTGTGGACCCAACAACACAGACAATCCATTTGCACATAAAGCTGGACGCATTGTGGGATGAGCGAATGCGTGGTTGTCATCGGGACTTGTACGTACAAAGTTCCACTTGATTTGCAGTCATTTGTGTGTAGCGTTAGTTGAACTGCCATCCCCCCCCAAAAAAAACAGAACGAGCTGGTGACCAGAGACTGTGTCCAATCCCTTGTTGCACCGTTACCACTTTGCCCTTGCCTCCCCTGGCTTGCTTCTTAGGCGGAGGGCAAACAAGTTACACCTCAATGTAATGCCAATGCCACCACCAACAAAATATTCCTACAACCATGGAACTCCGGTGCAAACCTTCACTGTAAGCTACAGCTTAGACCTGCAGGCACCACTTTATTGCCCAACATGAACATGCAAGGGAAAGAGGAAAGGGCGATGGGATCCAGAGCCGGCTTGTGGGCCGTGCGTTTGGTTGGGATGTGAGCCTGCTTTGAGGTTGGAGGTGGGCCCCTCATTGACAGCACTGGTGTACAGTGGATGGAGGACGAGGGACGTTGGTGGTGTGAAGATTATGAGTCAGGAGGGCACTGATGGATTAGTTTTGAGGACAGAGATGCTTTGGGTTATGGGAAGGTAATGTGAGGGCGCTTTGGGGAGCCTATGATGCCTTCAATTTTGGCTCGTGCAATGCTCCAATTTTGCCTCGTGTTTGTTGAAGGATGTTGGCACGCTCACGTACTTTGCCGGTATCAAGTCCCGCGGCGAGCCCACCCAGATGATCGCCAAGTACGGCGGCGTGCAAATGAAGTTCAACCTGATCAGTTTCGAGGAGTGGGGAAAGTTGAAGTCGGACAAGATCCCGTTTATGCCCTTCATCACACAGTCCGACGGCACGATTATGCTCGAGACTGAGAACATCTGCAAGCACCTTGCGACAATGGGCGGCAAGTTTGTGGTGGACTCCAAGCAGGAGGAGCTCTGCAAAATCGCCAACTCTCCCCCAATGCAGCTGGCTGATCCGTTGTACAACCTGCCTGATGGCGGTGCTTCGCTTGGAGTCCCTCCCCTTGCGAAGTGGCTGGAAGCCGTCACTCCGGTGCTCAAGGACCTGGTGGGCAAGCTGGGCGACGGACCATTCTTTGCGGGTGAGGCCCCGGGGTATGGTGAAGCGTTCATTTTCCACAACCTCGACAATCAGTTTGCGCTCGCCAAGCCCGAACTCACCACCGCGATCGGGAAGGAGGCCATGGCCAAGCTGGAGGCTTTCTACGCGAGGTTTTCAGCGCTTGACGGGATCAAGGAGTACCTGGCGGAGCGGCCCAAAGTGTGGGGAGTACCAGGCAGCAAAGGCAACCCTGCGTAGCGCAGCCCCATGTTGGCATTTTCACCTCCATCCGCTCGCCCTCTTTCTACTACCAGCAGACCAAGTCCTGATCTCAGCCGAAAGCACCCTGGCGTGCAAACGAAATGGTCCGGCAGCTTATTCCCCTCCGTGCTGGTTTTCATCGGCTGTCTATCCCCGGCGCATCATCAACAGATATAGTGTATCAAGTGTTGTCCCGTCCATTGCGGTGACCTGTCATAGTTCCCCGCAGAGTTTTGCTTAACAACCCAACATCTCCTGGGGCGGGGTGGAGGGGGGGGTCTGACACCCCCCCCCCCCCCCTAATTTATTGGGCAAAATTTTCTCCAGGTCTTCAGCCAATCAAAAAATTTCTCTGGCGCAAGTCAGTTTAGGCCAAAAACTTCTTTAGCGATTTCGGCGCCTCTAACAACTCAGGGTCTCCTTAGGGGGGGGGGGGGTCCCCACCAGCCCCACCCACCCACCCACCTTGGACCCCCCCCTCAACCAAAACTCTGGTTCCCCCTCCCTTTCAACAGATAGCACCACATGGGTCACCAATTCTTGGCCAGAGCCAAACATGACCATTGGTGCCGAACGTGCCGACAGGCAAGTCAGCCTGAAAGACTCCAAAGACGGGGTGCATTCAGCCCCCAGCAGCGGTACCAGCCCGCGGTATCCATGTAATGTAAGCCATGAAACCCATGGCATCCAATCCATGGGCTAAGGTGGTATATCCTCTCTTTGGATACTACTTAAGTGATGTCAATAGACAGCTTGGGCAAAGCCGGAGTTTCCAGTTCTATCCTAGTTCAGCTTGACATATTGAGTGACATTTGTTAATGATATTGATTTTCCGTAGAGCTCATTGCAATTTATACCCCCACACCAAGTTGCATTACTCTAACCTGACATGGTGGCCCATTAGTCTGCCCCGATACGACGCAGGCCCTCTGTCATTCTTTTTATCTCTGCGCTACCACGCCAACGATGGTGGCAGTAGTGACTGTACATATGCTGAAGTCCAGACAGATGTAGGCTTCACAGGTGGCGGGTGCGCCGGTCCGGGTGTGCTGAAGGCACGGTGCAGTGGGCCGTGCTTAGCCAGAATGGGCCACTATATTCGTTTCCATGGGCGCAGCTTTTTGCCCCATGGCAGACTCAAACACACATGCCACTAGCGTCTGGAGGGGAACTTGTTCTTAGTAGTGATTGGCCCTGTATCAAAGGCCACTCAGCAATACCAGCCCTCTGCACCACCAAAACTCAGTAGGAACGTGCTGCGTCCAGAGTGTGGCTCAGTTGGATCCTGGTCCATCTGATCATGTCACAGGGCAGACGCTAGTGGCAAGTCTGGTCTCAAAGGCACAAAGTTGTGGTACGGTGTGCCTTGCTGGGATACCCGCAGCTACATTGTATCTCCTTCTGCCTATTTTTGCATGCTGTGTCTCTAATGGTCATGTTTGTTGTCCCCCTGCTGGGATTTACCATGTCTTTGTCCATGTCTTTGCTGAATATACCCGCCACCAATGGTGGTCCCCTTGCGCAAAACTACCAATGTCCGGAAATCAGAGCACTATGGACAGCTGCTGTTTTTGATGAAAATCAAAGCACAGCCCTGTCTGACTGTCGTTTTTGTGACTGCAGGTTGTGTGGTCAAGGTGACGTGTTGGTGTGCCGATTGTATTATTGTGTTTGCTCATGCCAACATTCTGCTTCAGACTGTATTCCACATCAATGTGTGTATTGGTTCATTTGTTGGTTCATTGATGTGTTTGATTCAGGAGGTTGATGAGGGAGCAGGCCAGCCAGCAAGTAGGCAGGCAAGCAAGCTAGTAGGGAAGTCAGCAAATAAGCATGAAGGCAAGTCAGCGCGCAGAATCAAACAAGCAAACAACCAAACAAACAATCCAATGGAGGAAGGCGCTGTGTTATATCTTGCGAGCATGCGTTTTACCGAGATTGCACTCGTAGTGTTCCTGAACTCTGGCAATTTCTTCAAACAATAAAACAATAAACAACGAAAATCAATTCCTCAATCAATCAATCAATCAATCAATCAATCTGCCATAGAAGTGAATGAGACAATGAATGCATGCATTAACAAACGAACGCACGCAAGCACACACGAACAGATAATTTGTTTTTTCATTTTTGTATGTTTGGTGAAGAACCAGTAGCAAGGGCAGAAGGGGCAGGGGTTGCCTGAAGCCCAGACAGGAAATGGTGAAGGCCAATGAGGCCATGTGCAAGATGCACCGGAGAAGCGGGAGAATGGGGAAGAGAAAAGTGACTGATGGGCTTTCTGGGTGTCTATTTTCTTCGGCGCCATCCCGCTCCTGCGCTGCCTGGGGTGCTGGTCGGCAAGCAACGTGCAGTGTTGTCTCCTCTCCCTTTCTGCGCTCTGCCCTCTCAAAACGAAACGCATGTGGTTCAGCCATCAGAGCGCATGACAACTCTTGGGGGTGCGGACCCCAGGTGGGGCATAAACTGATGGTGCCGAGTGACCGAGCAAGACGGAAGAGACCAATAATGCCGAGGAACCAACCAACCAACCACCACAGAATCTTGTTCGGGCCAGTCAGCTGTAGGTTCAGTCACAAGCTACAATACCTCGAAGATAAAGTGGCTGCAGCACAGAAGTCATTTTCCAATATTACCCGCTTGACTTCCGAGGTTGCCCCGGACATTTCTTGAGCGGGTTGGTTTGTTGTACCCCCCACCTTGCGCAAGCAGTGCCTCGTGGGTGCAGTCACCAGTACCCCCCCCCCCCCCATCCTTCCCCACCCCTTGTCCTTCCCCAGGGGGTGGGGGACCGTCACTTGCTCAACCCAAAATTTGTCGTTGCAGCTCACTGTGTTGTTGTGGCAAAACCACCACCCAAGAGTGCTGCCCAAAGCATTCCAGTGGAAAGTGGTGAGCATGTGCCAGAGTTCAAGGTCAAGTGGAGCAGGACCAAGAAAATTTACACCGAGCCGGTCAAGGAGTAGGTCTCCGTACTTTGGCAGCCCTTTGAACGTATCTTATGCTGAATTGTTTCATTTTATGCTGCAATTTCTGTGCCTGCAAATGTGCCTGTACGGTGGTAGTGCGGTCCCCCAGGGGGGGGGTGGGGGACCATCACGTGGTGACCGTCCTCCAGGGGGTGGCGGGGGACCGTCTTCCCTGGGGTGGGGAAGGACAAGGGGGGGGGGTACCCGATGAAACCGTCAACTTCGGTGCCCGTCAATTTTCGTGCCTCAGACCATGCCTTGCGCAAGGGGGGGGGCTTACGTCACAAATTGCGAATGAACAGTATCACAAAGGCTGCCACAAAGGGTGCCCCAAAGGGTATCACAAAGGGTATAACAAAGGGTGCCAAGTCTCTGAAGTTCTTGCTGTGCTCAATGCAACCTGCTGATTCTTCTCGGCCTTCATTCTTCTACGTGCTCCAGTAGCACTTTGGGATACCTGCGGGCGTGGCAGTTCCCGCTGCATCGTTTGGTTTCAGGTTTAGCTTGCCCTGCCTTCGTGTCACGTCCGTTACCACACAGAGCTGGGCGACAATCGTAGCACTGGAATGCTCTGATTCCTGATTCCGAGAGCTCTCTCAAGTACCATCTGGCCAGAGGGCTTTGCCACGCCAGGCAACTTTATGGTGGCCCTGTGTATCACATCATTTATTAGCCCCCCCCTTTTAACAACTCGGCACCACTGGGGTGGGGTGGGGGGTTCCCACACCACCCATTCACCCCCCCCCCCCCCGCATGGACCCAACCCCCACCCCCTTAAAAGATTGGGCCAAATTTTCTTCCGGGCTTTTGGCCAATCAAATTTTTTCTGTGGCGCCTTCTGCGCCAATTAGTTTTGGAGCAAAAAGTTTCTTTGGCGCCTTTGGCACCTCTAAAACCTCAGCACTGCCCCAGGTGGGGGTGGGGGGCGGCTGGACCCACCCATACACCCCCTCTAGACCCCCCCCCCCCCGGCGCGTGCATGCTCTGGAACACGCCATTCGCCCCCGGGTCCCTCCCTTTCCACAGCCCGCCTGGTGCTGACCACGCCATGCGTCACCGAGGAGGCATGCGTCACTGAGAAGGCTGAATGCAGCCAAGCGATGTGGAGCTGTGGTCCGCCTCCGACGTCATCAGTTGGTGCACCGCCCGCCTCTCGTCCCGCTTCCCCCGGGTCTCGTTCCTCGAGACGCTGACCCGAATGGAGCAGCTGCACCTCATCGACGGCCGCATCCTCCTCGAGATGGACGCCGGGGACTGGCAAGAGGCCGTGCCGTCCATCGGGGCCCGCAAGGTCCTCCAGAACGGGCTCCAGTCGCTGCAGCCCCGTAGCCTCAGACCAAACACCGCCTGCCAGCCCTTGGACGCCGCCCGCGCGTGGCCCCGGGGGCACAGCCCCACGCCGGCCGAGCGCGCGGCGCCCGCAGCCGGCCCTGGCGACCGTCCCCGGCCGCGCCACCGGCGACACTCGTACCCCGGCGCCCAGTCGACGCCGACCGCCACATGCCCGGGCCCCGCCCCGCCGCCTTCTCCGCGCGGCAGTAGCAGCGACGGCGCTCTGCAGCGCCACGCGCGGCGACTCACGTACCCCGGCGCCGAGCCGGCCCCTTGCCGCCCGCCGGCCAGCCTCCAGCCCATCCCCCCGGACGGTGGCGGTCGCCCGCCCACTCGCCGGGACCGGCGTGGCGCGTCCCCGGCCCGCACCCCGCCGTCCGGCACCTGCACTCCCTCCCAGGGCCTCCCGTCCCCGCCGCGCGGCCTCTGCGGCGCGCCGAGCGCCCCGCAGAGCATGCGGAGCGTCGCAACCGCCAAAACTGCCTGCAGCGTTACCAGCCGCCGGCTCGCCCCGGCGGACGCCGGGAGGCGCCCGAGCCGGGGGGCCGCGGCGGACTTCATCCACGCCCGCAAGCCCGACGCCATCCGCCGGGGGCTGGGTCGCCCGCGCTCCCCAGGCCAGGGGGCGCACCGCACGCGCTCCGACCGCACGTCTGTCTCCCACGCGGCCACCAGCGCCCCGAACAGCATGCTCTCGCTGTCGCTGCCCCAGCAGCTGTCCAGCTTCGGCAGCAAGTGCCGGGCCCATTTCGCCGGGTCCCCGGACCAGTTCCACAGCATCCGCAGCACGTCGGAGGCGGGCTCGCTGCGCTTAGAGAGCCGCCTGCCGACGGTGTCAACGGTCGTTGACACGGAGCGGTTCCAGGAGGAGACGGCGCGGAGCGGGGCGGGGCGCGCGCGCTCCGTCCGGTTCGACCTCCCGACCGTGGCCAGCGTGGGGTCCGGCGTTTCAGGCGTGCTTTCTCCCGCGCTGTCCGATGCTGAGCGACCCCCTGGGGGTTGGGGGCGTTCGGGGGGGGGTGGGGGGGGGGGGGGGGCATGTCCAGCCCCGGCGGACCCCCTCACCCACCCACACCAGAACGATTTCCTCGGGGAAAATGAAATGTCGTAAAAGGGGCTGGACATATGAGGCCCATTGTAGGCACCCAAACCTTGTTTTAGCCTCTGAGACCCCCCCCCCCCCCACGGTCTGAGGGCTGTCAGTAAGCGCGTATACGCATACACAGGCCCTTGTGCACGGGTAAACGCCGTGAGCGGACCGGTTCTTAGGGAAGGGGGCCTTCTGCCCCCTTCCCAAATATTGTCTCTTCACGTCTGCAACATGCCAACAGTGTCTACAATTGGCAGGCCGCGTCTACTTGTGGTGCACAGTGTCCACAGACTATACGCACATACGTTGCATATACGTACATAATACCCACCTGTACGAGGCTTTTTGGCGCGCGAGTCAGGCCGCCGGGTCACCCGCACCCAAGTTTCACCCCCAGAGCGCGCTCTTTTTCGCACCAAAGGTTTCAGTGGCGTATCAGGGGAAGCAACAGCACGTTGTGTGAATTTGTATGAAGACATGGTGGCTGCCTGTTAACAAAAATAGGCAGCAGGCAACACAGGCACTGTCCAAAGCGGACAAAAATCTCAAACATGTCGTCAGTACAGCATGCAAACCTGGGTGTTCTGAGTAGCCCTTTTCAAGGGCTTTCCGAATATGCCCCACATACCCCCCCCCCCCCCAACCGGACACTCAGCGGGTACAAATGAGACCACAAAGGCACCAACCCCTGAAAACGCTCCGTGTTGGCATGAAACCGTCCGTCCCAGAGAGATATGCGTACATATCTGGCGGGGGCGGTCAGCAGTCCACGGGCCTTGTGACCGGACACCCAGCCCCCCCCCCCCCCATTATGAGGGCAACGCCCTTGTCCGAGCACCAGCACGTGTTGTTTCTGCAACTTTTGGAGGCAAGGCGCCCCTGCGGCCGTACCAGCGGGCGCAACGTCGGCCGCGCCGCCCGCCGGCGCGGCTGGCAGAACAGCCCGCCAGCTCCGGAGCGCCGCAGCCAGCGGCCCGCACCGAGGGTACCCTCCTCTCGGCGCGGGCTTGGCAAGGGACGAGGCTCCACAGGAGGGCTCTGCCCCACGCATGGGGCGCCGTCATGCGAGCGCTGCCGGGCAACGGGCCAGGGAGTTGCCAACTGCTGCCGGTACGGACACACAGGCCACCCCAGGGCAACAGGAGCGCCAACGGGCCGGGGATTGTACGTCACGCGACCGGGCATGCGGAGCCTGCCACAGGCGGAGCGGGTCTCCGCGGCCAGAGGCATGCATGGCTGGCTGTAGCGGCCGAGTGAGTCCTTCTCTCGCGCCGTGTACACTGAGGGTGAGGCTTGGGGGGCGGCACGGTGGCTCTGCCACGTCCTGCCTCTGCGCTGACCCCTGTACGCACAGCGTGCAGGACCTAAATAGGCTGACCTGTTTCTGCAACTTTTGGAACCGTGGAATTTGGCGGTTCACTTTTCTGGTGGTCCATGAAGATCACGTTTTTCGCTGATTTGACGCCAGGGATGGTTTGTTAGGGACATTGGTTGCTGTCCTTACACCCACGTTCACCGCTTCTTGTCCTTCGGAGGTGGAGATGGGGGAATCACCTGACGACCAGTACATTCATGACGCAATGGTCACCGCTCGTGTTGTCTCACGGCGCGCACAACCAACGCCGCCTTGTCACAGCAACACACTGGGTGTTGTTTCCGTCAAATTTCGGAACTTTAGTGTTGCTCTCGCAAGGGGGGGGGAGTGCGCTGCTGCTGGTCGAGTCGCAGGGATGGCAGCACAGGCCGTGGCAGGTGGGCGGCCACAGGAGGCCATACCCCAACCCAACCCAACCCTCCCTCCTCCCTCGACCGCATGCCTGGCCGCACCCACCGCAGGGCATTCCACCCCCGAGTCGACGCACGGGGGTCGCCGACGTGCTCGCGAACCGCCGCAACGCATATGGCCTCGCGCAGAGCGCGCTGCTGCACAAGGGCTGCACGTCCATTGCGCTGACGCAGCAGCGGAAGTCCCTGTACGAGAAGCTCCTGCAGCCCTCGGCATTCTCGAACCTGCCCCTCATCGACTGCCAGTACGCGCACGTGTACGGGTACCAGCGGGCGCTCTCCCGGCTGACGTACGTCCTCTGCAAGTGGTACGTCGCGCTGCAGACCGTGGGCCGCTTGTTTGAGGTGTGCCGGGGCCTTGCGGTCCTGCCCCCGAAGGCCGTGCCTTCCGCCTCGTCGGCAATTCTCAGTAGATGTTTTATGTATCTACCTATTAACTTATTGATTTGGTTATTTCTCTATCAATTTATTTATTCATTTATTTCCTTCTTTCTTCATCTGCCTATTTATTTCTTCATCTATTTGTTCAGTATTTTCTCCATCCATTTATTTATTTATTTATTTCTTCATCTATTTCTTTCTTTCTTTCTTTCTTTCTTTCTTCATCTATCTGTTTTTTTCTTCATCGATTTATTTCTCTTTTTCTCCATCTATTTATTTATTTATTACTTCATCTATTTATTTATTTATTTATTTATTTATTTCTTCATCTGTTTATTTATTTTTTCCTCCATCTATTTATTGATTTATTTCTTCATCTATTTATTTATTTTTTCTCCATCTATTTATTTATTCATTTCTTCATCTATTTCTTTATTTTTCTCGATCTATTTCCTTATTTATTTCTCCATCTATTTCTTTATTTTTTCTCGATCTATTTATGTATTTATTTCTCCATCTATTTTTTTGTTTATTTCTTCATCTATTTATTTATTTATTTCTTCATCTATTTATTTATTTATTTCTTCATCTATTTATTTGTTTATTTATTTCTTCGTCTATTTATTTATTTTTTTCTCCATCGATTTATTTATTTAGTTCTTCATACATTTCTTTATTTTTTCTCCATCTATTTATTCATTTATTTCTTCATCTATTTCTTTCCTTCTTTCTTTCTTTCGTCGATCTGTTTATTTCTTCATCTATTTATTTATTTATTTCTTCATCTTCATCATTTATTTATTTATCTCTTTGTTCGTTTGTTTCTTCATCTGCATATTTATTTATTCATTTCTTCATCTATTTATTGATTCATTGATTCATTCGTTTTATTGTTACCACACAAGGACACCATATAAAGTCCTCTCCTCCGTGCCTCTCCTCCCTCTTGTGGTCCACCCCCCCCCCCCCCATTTGATACTACGTGAGTTGTCAAGGCCAGTGAACAAAGAACAGGCGCTGGCCGTGGGCCTGTTGGGGCCCGCCTTTGCACACAGTCCGCAGTCAGTGCAAAAGCCTTGTGCCCCCCCCCCCCCCCCTGCACCTCACCCCCCCCCCCCGCCGCTGGATGATTAGCACCTGGTAAAGGAGTGACCACTGACCAGGATGCACCCCCAACCCCGTAGAGTCTGATGTTCGCAACCCCAGCCGATCAGGGAGGAAGAGCCCAGAACAAAGGGGAGTATTGGCGCGCCGGGCATCTTTTTTTGACCGTTCCCCACCCTGCCTGTTTTTGCCCCCCCCCCCCCCCACCAAACAATCCGGACTACCTTCTTGCCGTCTCTAAGAATCTGGCCCATCCTTTGCACCCAGTTTATGACGATAGCAAGGGTGGTGGTTGGAAGTGGCGGGAGTGACATTTTGTGTTGTTGAATTCTCATATTTCGGCTTATGCAAGGTGCCTCGCAGGGAAAGGTTTGTGGTCTAGTGCGGCCTACTTGGGGTACTTCCCTAGGCGAGGATAACCTTCGGGCTAGAGATGGGATACGGAATACAAAGGTAGCGCGCCGGGCATGCGCCGGGTGCGCGCCGGGCAAACATTCCCCCAAACATCCGGGGACTTGAAGGCGCAGGAAGCGCGCGATGAGGACAGTGGGCGATGAAAGCCATGGGGAGCAGGCGCGGCCAGAGCTCAATGTGGACACTGCAACTGGACCATTGATGCCATTGATGCCGCTGCCGGATGGGGAGGTGTCCAAAGTCCGAAGGTGGTGAAGAATTGTCTCCTCTGGGTGCAATGGAGTTCTAGCGGAAATGTCCCACTCAGTAGCATCCACCTCCATCAGACCCCACGGCCCCCGGTCGTGCTTTTGGACAGATATGCCACTAGCGTCGGGCAGGGCAACTAGTTCTCAGTCGCTAATCGCCCCGTATCAACGGCCACTCAGTAATACCCGCCCCCCCCGCACCACCAGAACTCAGTAGGAACGTGCTGTGTCCTGCGTGTGGCTCAGTAGGATCCTGCTCCATTCGATCATGTCTGAGCTGGCGGACGCTAGTGGCGAGTATGCGGGGAGGTTGCGCAAGTGTGCAGGGAAGCATCAGAAGGGGGGGGGGGGGTCTGGGACCCAAAAGTTTGTGTACCAAAAATGGCCCAATCAGATTTTCCCGCTTGTAAATCACCTCGAAGAGATCTGCTGACTTTAGCGCCGCCGCCGGCGGCGGCGCCAAAGTGGGCAGACTGGGGTTCGAACCGCCGACCACACGGATGCCGGTCGGCTGCGTTACCACTCGGCCACTACTTGGATTCCTGCGAAGGGCCTCCCTGCTGCTTGGGGCCGCATCTGCCACTGACAAAAAACCCAAACTGTGTGAATCTGTCTGACTGCCTGCTTGCCGGCTCAGGGACTGATTGGCTGACTGTCAACCTCTCTTCGAGGTGCACTGCGGAAGGCAATAGAATTTCGTTTTTTCCCACGATGGTTCTTTTGGTCGGGGGGGGGGGGGGGGGGGGGGGGGCAGCCGGGCCCGGTCCTTGTATGCGACACCCCCCAGCCCCCCCCCCCCCCCCCCCCCCCCCGAGTTTTGAAACATAGCGGTGCAGGGGCCGTGGGTCCAACGGCGCCAAATTTTTTGTCCCATGCTTAGTTGAAGGGGGTACTATGCCTTTGGTCCTTAAGACCCTTAAGACTTTCCTCCTGGCAAAGACGAGACATCACTATTATCACATACATACCTCTATACCCCCATGCCCCCCAGACACACACACACCCTTGAGGTATGCATGTGGTAGTAGTAGGTCGCGCGTAGCTACCCCCCCCCCGGCTGAGCTGCCAATACCCCCCCCCCCCCCACCCTCCCGCCGAACCCCCCCCCCCGCCCCCCCCCCCCCCCCGCAAGTTTTGGCAGATAGCTGGGGGGGGTGTCACATTAGGACCGGTTGTAATCGCCCCCCCCCCCCCCGGGGGGGGCCTACTACGATGTACGGCCATTCTAATACTTCCCTCTCCCCGCCCCACTGCGACCGCTCCAGGTGTGGCACGTCCTGTGGTTCCTCGCGTGCGCCGTCCTGGTGTACCTGGTCCAGGGGTTCCAGGTCACCGCGGACACCCCGCGCAGCATCTACATCAGCATCCTCATCTTCCCCATGGCCTTCATGGTCAACGCCGCGTACCAGCGCCGCGAGGGCGCCCTGGGCCACGTCGCCGAGTTCAAGGCGAGCTGCCTCAGCCTCTACCTGAGCCACCGCTGCTGGCAGTTCGACGAGGCCGTCCCGCACGACTTCATCAAGTGCTCGTGCAGCGCCCTGGCCGGCCTCTTCGCGAGCGTGCGCAGGTGCCGGGGCGGGGGAGGCGGGGTTGAGGGCCGCAAAACTGTCGCAATTTTTCACGATTCCGCATTTTTGGCGATTTCGCAATGTTTCGCAATTTGCCGCAATTTTGCACGATTTCCCGCCTTTTTCCCAAATTGATTTCGGGCTGTCCCCCTCGCGTGCTTGTTGGTGCCCCGTGTGTCGCCGTGCAGAAGTGTTGCTCCTTGAGGCTTTGGGAGGGTTGGTTCCCGCAATTTTCCCGCAAATTTCCAGCAAATTTCCCGCAGTTTTTTTGCAAGTGGACATGACGCTCCCTGACGGCAATCTCCCCCCCCCCCCCCCCCCCGGCAGGTACCTGGTCGCGGAGTCGGAGGAGGAGAAGGTGGCCCGGCTGCAGGAGGTGTATGACACCTTCAGCGAGCTCTCGCTGGTGAACGACGTGCTGCGCATCTCCGGGCTCCAGCCCCCGCTGATCGCCACGCTGGCCAACAAGCTGCAGGCCATCGTCTGCACGTTCGAGAAGCTGCGCATGTTCAGCGACTACCGGACCCCCTCCGTCATCCGCATCTTCAACAACGCCTTCATTATCCTCATCCCCCTGCTCCTGGTCCCGTCCTGGGCCCATTTGGCGCTGGAGACCGCCCCCAGCTGCCAGTGGCAGGTGCGCCTGACCGCCCCCCCTAAGCCAGGGCTTTGCTTGAAGGGAGGTGGGGTGCCCCCCCCCCCCCCCAACGCTCCTCCTTCAACTCTTCCCGAAGGCACGTCCACAACCCCAATACCACCCCCACCCGCGTTCCCAACCGCCAGTGACTGCCCCCCAACCGATTTTACAGCGCGCCCCAACCGCTTTGTAACTGCTCTGAGTTTGCCCCCAGAGCGCCCTCCCCCTCAAGCAAACCCCTGCCCTTAGCCCCACTGCCCGTTGCCCACGATCGAACTCCGGTGACTCGCATCGCTTCGGGTCATGCGGCATCGCGGACTGTGCGTATTGCTTCGGGATCAGGCCATTGCGAAGGGTGGCGGACACGCTGCCGCCCGGGGGGGGGGTCAGGCCCCCAAAAAGGTTTGTGGGCCTCAAATCCCCTCGATTTCGGGCCCCTGAGGCAAAAAAAAATTTTCCTTCTTTTTTTGTTAAGGACAGCCCCCAAGGACCACCAACCACCAACCGCCACCAACCGCCAACCGCAGGTGTACCTGGCCGCCTTCCTCACCCCACTGCCCTTCATGGCGCTGCTGCGGGCGCAGCTGCTGCTGGAGAACCCGTTCCACGGGGACAGCGCGACGAACCCGGACGGGATCCAGCTCGAGGCGTTCCAGATGGTGGCGTACATGGCCGACGAGTGGATGGGCGAGTCGTCCGACACGTCGTCCGACGAGGAGAGCAACCGGCGGGACTCGGTGACGGTGGTCGACACCGAGGGCTGGGGCACCGAGATCGGCCTGTCGACGGAGACCTCGTGCGCGCGCACCTCGTGCGAGGCCTATCGCACGGGGAATTGGAGTGGGTGACGGCGGCGGTGGTGGGGGAGGGTTTGGCACAAGGCCTCGGTATTAGGTCGTTTGCCTTTGGCGGCGCCTATTGGCCCCTTGCTCTTGCTCATTCTGACCCTCTGTGGGTCCGAACGTGTTTTGGTCGTGTCAACGGAGCCCCCGGATGACTTGTCCTGTTTGACTACTCCGGGGGTCGGCCGTCCCGGAGACGGGGCTGTGGCCCGTGCCGTTGACCAGGTGGTGGTTTTGGGGGGGGGGGGGGGGGGGGTCATGGGTGTGGGACGGCGCGTCGGCTCGGACTCAAACAGGGGCAGAGGGAGAGGTCCCGTAGCGGAGTGGCGGATTGGCGGCGTGCTCGGATATCCGGGGCCTTCGAACGGAGACGTGCGGGGGGCGTGCGCTGACATGACCCTACCAATGGTGGACTGGCTGCGGATGTGTTGGGGCACTTGCCGCCATGTGGCCGCACAAAAGCCACTGTGCCCGGCCTGCCCGGCGGCTTTCTGCTCCAATGACGCCGGGGCATGGCCCCGAGTGGTGGGGGCTGCCTCCTTCGCCCACCCAAGGGTGCACGCCCTCTTCTCGACGGCACGTAGTTTGAAGTTGTGCGGTTGGCGGGAGGTGACCAAACGTGCGAATTCCATTCCGGTTCGGATGTGGTTGGCTTTGGTGTTTTTGACCCCCGAGACGATTCTTGAGCGGGTTGGTGGGTCGTGTGACTTGGGCTGGGGTTGAGGGCGTGCGCACACAAGGCCTCGAAGAACGCTTCAAGGCGTAGTGAATTGACCTGAATTTCATGTTGATTGAATCGAACTCCGGTGGACTCGCATCGCTCCGGGTCATGCGGCATCGTGGACTGTGCGTATTGCTTCGGGATCAGGCCATTGCGAAGGGTGGCGGACACGCTGCCGCCCGGGGGGGGGGGGGGGGGGGTCAGGCCTTAAAAAAGGTTTGTGGACTGAGAATCGACCGCAAATTTCAGGCCTTCTTTTCCCCCGAGGAAATCTGATGTGGGGGGGGGGGGTTGGCCGGGGCTGGCCAGGGCCCCAAACCACCCCACCCTCACGCCCGCCCCCAGGGGGTCACTGAGCTATAGCCTGTCTGGGGTCCCAGTCCTCCGTTGCTGGTGAGGTGCGATCACGTGACGTTCAGGGCTGTCCTTAAGAACTCTTTCTTGCCTTGATAAGAACGGCCCTTAAAGACAGCCCCTAGGGACCACCAACCGCCAACCGCCAGCCGCTAACCGCCACCAACCGCCCAACCGCCAAACCGCCAACCGCAACCGCAACCGCAACCGCAGCAATACTGCCTCTGTGGTGTTGTGTCTTGTCCATGTCTTGACCGTGAAGCAGAGACCGGCCCCGTGAACGTTCGTTTTCGTTGGCATTATGAACCCTCTTTTCCCCCTGAAGGGCAGCCCTGGTGACGTTCCCCACCATGTCCTCCTCCTCCTCCTCCTCCTCGCCGCCCGTTGGAGTCCCAGAATGCAAGGGGACGGTGCTCGCACCCCCACGACCTCGCGTGGGGGGAGGGGGGTGGGCTGACCGAGCAGGCACCCCCGATCCCCCTCCACCCCAGCGACGGCGAGAGCGGGCGGAGCGTTTGGGCAGAGACGCCGGAGCTCACCCATGACCATGGAGCATTTTGCGCCGCGTCCGGCGGCACCGTGGCGGCGCGACCCGCTGCCGTTCGCCGAGATGGCCACAGCCTGTGACCAAGCACCAACGGCAGCAGCATGCCGCAGCATTCTGGGTTCTGGGTTCCATTCCCGGGAAGAGCAAATTTTTGCCTGTCAGTTCTTCTCTGTTGTTGCACAGATTTTCGCTTTTTTGGTGGTGTTTTGACATGTCAAGTCCTGAGGATACTCAAACTACCGAGGCATCACAGGTTTTTGAAACCTGTGCCGCTTTCGGAAAATGATGGTACCCTTGACCAACAGCTTGAAGCATGCCGCAGCGAGGCAAAATTTTCTTGGGGACCGTTGGTGCTTGGCCACAGGGAGTGCTCTCGTTGAAGTCTGGATATCTCCGCATGCCGCTGCTGCTTCAAGACTACAGGCCCAACGTGTACAGTTTTTTTCCAGCCCCCCCACCCCTTTTTTTTCAATCCGGGAGCGCCCCAGGGGCAGAGTTTTGCTTAACAACTAAGCATCTCCTGGGTCCCCCCCCCCCCCCCCGCCCCTGTTCAGTGATTGGGCTGTCGGGTAACAATGACGGTCAGGGATGGAGTTTCGGTCACTTTTATTGCCACCCGGTCTATGTGAAGAAAAACCCCCTCACAAACACTCAGCGTCTCCTGGCGGGGAGGTCCCCCCCCCACAGCCCCCCTCCCCCCCTTTAGACCCCCCCCCCCCCACCCCCACCCCCGTAAGTAAAACTCTGCCCAGGGGTTCGCTCTGGTCACCCGCCTCAGACATTTCCTGCGACTGTTTAGTCCGGGACTCCAGCCCCCCCCGCGGTGTGCGCAAGGGGTTCTGGGGGGTCCGGAGGGGGCGGATTCGGGTTGCAAACTTCCCGCTTCATTCTGACCATTTCGATTCGATGCACGTCGCCGGGGCGATGCAGACAAACATGAGAGTCAAACCATCGGCGGCCCGCGGACAGGGCGTCCGGAAGGGGCGGGCCTTGAGACCCACGTGCCCACCAACCCTTTGAACACGCCGGCGTGCCTCCCCTCAGGGCTGTCACTGAGGCAAGGGGGGGGGGGGGGGGAAGCCGGCCTCGCTGAAAGCCAACTCGTCGGTTGGGGGCCAACCGACGGCGGTTAGGGGGCAACGGACGGCGGTTGGAGGGTAACCGATGGAAGTGTGACGGTGGGGCGGCGTCGTGGGACTGGACCACATTCCTGCGGGTCCCGATACTGCTTTCCTGTCACTTTCCTTTTCTAGCCATCGGTCTTGAAGCCATGGTACCGCGATGGTGGGGCTTGCCCTCCGTATGTAAATAGCAGATGTTCCCCCGGTTTCCTCTTGGGATCCACTTTACTTTGAGTTCCACGGCACGCATTCCGGATTCTCATTGTGACTTTGACCCCCCCCCCCCCCACCCCACGGTTGCATTGGAAGAGTCCCCAGAGGCAACCCCAGAAGTGGTTAGACAGGCAGTTGAAGGAGGACGTCAAAGCGGTTGGGGGCGGTTACTGTCCATTACAAATGCCATTGAAGCTGGCACTCGCCGTTGGGAAGACAGTGGCTGGGCATAGGCTGGGCACCCTGGAGGGGGGGGGGGGTACCCCCCCCCCCCTCCAATGCATCCCTGCCCCCCCACCGTTTGCATACTGCACGGGCGGTGAATCCCCGAAACAACTGGCAAAATGCCTGCACATTGCGCACTGCGCACCACCGACGCGTAACACTTGGTGGTCCGGAACCCCCTGGGCCCGGTGTTGCATTTCCCGCATCAGATGTGGTGGTGAGCATTCTCCAAGTTTCACGGTCTTGGGAAAGACTTCGAAGACTTCTGTGGAGCGTTGCTGGCGTCGGTGTCGGAGGGACGCCCAGGAAGGTTGATGGAAGACTTGGTGAGGTTGAGGGCGGTGACCCGTTGTACTGCCGCTTTCCTGGGCTTTCGCAGGAGGGGGGGACGGGGGGTAATATGCATCACACACTAGATGGGTCTGCTCTTGGCCGCAGACACTCCTGTGGCAATGGGTCTTCCGGTTGGGAAGAGTTTTTTTGGACAACTGCTGATGTCGAGTCTGGGACGCTCTTCCTGAGCCTGCGTAGGAATTGACGGGAGTCCAAGGTACCCCAGGTCCAGGTGGTACCAAAATGAATGAACCTCTCACAAAGGGGCGGCGGTGGGGGTGGAGGCCGGTGGCTTAATGACCTCAGACCACAGACTCATGTGCTAGCGCCACAGTTTTCACTGCGTCTCTGAGGGAATGTTAGTGTGCTGGGCGCGTCGCTCAAAATTTACCCCTATCCAACCGCTTGTCCAAGCGCCAGTAACCGCTTTTGCAACTGCTCTGGAAACCTCCCTTCAGCCCCCCTCCCCCTCAAGCGCATCCCAGCACACCCTGGGCAGGGGACGCGACCTTTCTTCTGACCCTGCGCTTTGGTGATGTGGGTGCCTCTTCCACTCGGATGCGGTGGTCAGGCTGTACATCTCGGCGTTGATGTAGTTCTCACCCAGTTTTTGCTTTTCACTGCACCCCACCCCCCCCCCCGCGTGCCCTCGCCGAAGCTCTCTGCCAAGAACTGATGACGTACCTCACCCGTGACCTCTTTTGTACAACAGCTCGGTGCTGCATGGAGCAAATTGAGCACTTGGATCACTTCATGGACCAACGGCTGAAAGTGTCTATGGCAGGGGCGTTCGGGCAATCAGTACCCGCCATTGAGCCCACTTGCCGAGGCATGGGACCCCATGTGCCTCAGAGTCTGCGAGATGCTCGTCGGGCGCTGGAACACCAACACGAATCTGGACTTTTTTCAGCACCATGCCTTCCAACGTCACTTTGTGTGGTTTTCAAGCACGCCTTTGTCTGTGGGTCAGAGGCAGGCTATTGCTTAGTCTGCCCCCCCCAACCCCAACCGCCAGAGGACAAAAAAAGTTTCTGTACCGAAAAGCGGCCTCAAATTTTCCGCCTCTGCAGTACATTATGTATTCCCCGGATGAAAAATTTTCTGGTGTGGGTGGCCAGGGCTGGCCTGGGCCAAACGACGATGGGGGGAAGTGTCACCAAGCAATACCCGGATGTCCTGATCTTTCTTTCTGGGGGCATACCGTGCATTCGCTGTGCCCAAAGTAGGCCATTTTGGACCCGCTTTCCCCGCTGAGTATCTTTAATACAACTAAAGATACTGTGGTGGCACCTACCATACATTTTTCTTTCGTGTGAAAAGGGTGCCCATGCACCTATACAGGTTTGGCAGTGCAAAGTACCCCGATGCCCACATATATCGGGCTTTGTGGCAAGGAACAGTGTCCGCATGCCCATATATAGGGAGCCTTTTGCCAGTGTTGAGTGTCCCTATGCCCATAAAGAGAAGGAGTCAATTGTTGTACCTGGGGCCAATTGTCGCACCGGTACGGGCCAAACAAGGCCACCCCGCGGAAGTTTCATCATCATCAATGCTGAAGGATTCGAGCATTTGGATTTTGAATTGGATTTCGACCTGGATGAAAGCAGCATAGGAACAAAGATTCACCAGGAAGTCCTCTTGGCACTACAAAGTGTATTTATGCCCATGTATAAAGTGCTTTTTGGGGGAACAAAGTGTCCCCATGCCCAAACATAATGTACATTTTGGCAGTACAGAGTGTCTCCATGGCCATGCACAGAGAGGGACAAAGACAGCAATCCGCCAGTCAGAATTCCCCTGGAGAGAAATCCGAAAACTGCCCAAACCAGACGAGCACACCGAACTCTACGAGTACCAACTCCCAGAAATGTACCGGGAAAAACTCATGTAGAGGCTCAACTCACCCGAGTTCAACATGCGCTATATAGAGGTCTCAACCATCAAAGGACTGTATGTCCTACAACAAGCCAAGCCCAAAGACCCAAAAGCAAGGGATCCATGCAAAGCGCAGAGGACCTGGTGTATGAGGTATGTACAGCACTGCAGGAAGAACCTCCAGCAGACAACACCACACTCTCTCCAATGGTCCCAGAGATTTTCCCCAACTCGGTACCACACATGCGCTTCCAAAGGATCACCACAGTGAACCCTGAAGTCTCGCTGAGCGACCTGGCCCTAAGGGGGAGCCTTAAGCGCAGTGCGCGTGCAGTGCGCGCGCAGTGCAACTATTTGGGCGTCTGGCCGTACTGGAGACCCATGCTTTGAGATCATAGGGGCATCATCGTTACCCTGTTGCGTAGGTTTTGATGCTTTTTCCACATTGGGGATATAGCATTTTTGGAATTTCACCCAATTTCACCCATTTCCACCCTTTTTCACACTTTATCTCTATTTGCCAGGGCTATTTGGACCATGTTTTTGTGCAGGATACTACCCATCTCTTTGAATTGTGCTATGCCTGTGATTCCAAGCCAAGTCGCATTCGAATTCGCCATCAAATTCTCGTCCGGCCGGTCGCATCAACTTACGAGGGTTGATGTGGCTGGTGAAGCGAAAGACCCGCCAGAGGGTGAGTAGTTCAACTCCGAATAATCTAGTAGCGGAAATTGCCTCCGCGGGGCTGTCGCCACAACGGTCGTCGTATTACGTCGACAAAGGTTTCGATGCACATACGAAAGGATGTACCCCCGGCCGACTGCCCCTCTACATTAGAGGATGTTGAGGGGGGCAACCAATACGCTGTTCATGGCTGTTCCAGATGTGCATGATGTGTGTTATGTGAAGGGAAGGTAGTATACAATTTTCTTGAGCTGGGGCAGTTTGGGTCACCTAATTCTAAGGGCGTTTCCAAGGGGCGTGTCTAGGGGCTCTTCTAGGGGAACATAGTCTAAAAGTGGCGCGCAGTGCGCGTGCAGTGCGCGCGCAGTGCAAGGATTCCCCCTAAAACTGTGGGATGGGGGCCGACTTTTCCTGAAGGACCTCACAAATGACCGTAGAGTGCGCTTTGGACAGTGGAGCACGCCTGCAGCAAAGAGAGACCCACCAGCACGGCCACAAAGCCCAGAGGAAGTGGTGATCTTCGCACCCTCTGCGACACCCATGGACTCCATCAGAATGTGCCTGGCCCAATTTGGGCATTTCGTCTCACTAACAACAACTCATGCAGGACAACCACGGATGGTGGCTTTCAGGGTCGTGTGGGTCCTGGCCCACGAGATGGTATTTGAGATTGCCACCGGAGAGGTGTGGATACATGGACAAGATGACGCGGCGCTCCTTGAGCGCATATCTGCACACCTCGCAGCGGTCAACGAAGAAACGGAAGAAAGCGACTGGTGGCGTTTTGAGCTGGGCAAACTCTATGGCAGTGAGGAGGCCATGGATTCCGAACACAACCGTCTCACACTGGGAAATCTGGCAAAACTGTCAGAACAAGACCAGTCACATCCCACTTCCCAGGAGATGCAAGAATGACGAGCACCACCCCGCACAGGGGTGGCACCCGAATAGAATGTGCACGCACGACTCCTGCTGCTTGCGCACGACATACATCCCAATCCAGGGCCCTGCATACACACACCGAATATTATATACTGGCTTCTGTACTTTGTGATCTTGTCTGCAGACCTGTCTTCTGTTGTGGAGGGCCCCACAGTGTCACTGTCCATGGGAGCGCCACACAGACGAAAGGAGCGCAGAGGAATAAAACACAGGAAGATGAGAATACACAAATGGCACATCAGCCAGGCAGGAAAACCATACCTATTTCTATTGTTACTGTGCCACTTATACCTACACAAACACCCACAACATACACCAACCACACGCATCACGGGCCCCTATGACGATCGCCCATGGACTACCACACAAATCCATACAACACTGCTCCCCTGGGACTACCACGCCCGCCTGATTCGACTGAGCAACGATGTACACCCCAACCCAGGTCCACCAACACCACGAACAGACACGTGGTGCATGATGTCCCTCAACGTAGGGGGACCACACTTGTCCGTCAAACGGTGGCACTCCCTACTCATGGAAATCTCACAGCACAGACCGCACATCGTAGCCCTGCAGGAGGTGCGATTCAAAACTGGTCAGCACCACATAAGCCGGGCAGCCAAAGTCGTGCCCGACTACCTCCCCATCACGCACACCCACCGCAACCCCGATACCATGTTTTTGGTCCACAACACGTATGCGAAGTATGTCACACTGTACCCTGCACCACACAGATATGCCACATGCGTGAAGGTAGCGTTACCCGGGACACCAGCTTTCCACTGTGTCAACATGCATGGTCCTTTCACCATAGCCACCAGGGAAGATCTAGACCATTGGATCTCCGACATCCCGGCCGTGGGAATACTCATGGGAGATTTCAATGATACAGTATGGGCAACAGACAAAGGACGAAAACGATGGTGGCACGACAAACTGTCCTGTGGAACCATGCACGACCCGGCCATGGCGTACCACCCCAATGCCCAGGCAAACACACTCCACACTAGGAAGACAAAAAGGCTGGACGCCATCCTGGTTTATGCAGACACGTGGGAGTCTCTGGGAGTCTCGGGCTACGAACACATTATACTGTCACACGCAGGTGACCATAAGGCGGTCCTTCTACATATCCCCGACTGCATGTACACGACCACCGCACCGGACAAAAAGTCCACCGGTTCAGTCGCCTCCCGGCCGTCCGGTCTCTTTTTAGAGTTTCACAGACACATGCGCCAATGGGCAAGGGCGCACCCCGAGGCGGACAGTCCCATGCAACGACAGGCAGATATATACGCAGAGATCAAACTTTTTGTGGACTCTCATCCACCCCCCCCCCCCCCCCCCGCAAAAGGTTAACGAGGTAGAAGAAAGGCTGAACAGGGCAGTCCAGCGCAAGCAGTGAAAGATCTGTGTGAGTACCAGGGACGGAATCGGAACATACGTGCCCACAAAGATCTACGGCGCTTCCGCCGATCAGCTGTGAATGGGGGGGAAACAATTTTTCCAAACAACAAAAATGTGGTTACTCAGTCCTTTCCAGATCACCTCCCCACAACCCACTCTGAACTCCGCGAAACGCCACCTGCCCTGCTTTGCGGGTAACCCACCGTACGACACGAAACAAACCACACAACTCATGCAATCGGTACTGCAGACGCAACCCGGGCACAATGCAGCGCCACCGGCGTGGAAAGCTTTCCTGCGTGCGCTGCGCCAACCCAAGGATAAATCAGCAGGTCTTGAGGGCTTCTCGCCACATCTACTGTCCCACCTCCCACAGGTCCTGCAGTGGGACTTGTATCAGGCAGTGATACATGCATGGACGTCAGGTCACGTGCCACAAATATGGCTCCAGTCTCGCATCAGTCTATTGTATAAAAAAGGCCCGACGCGCAGTGCAACCAACTACCACCCCATCTCAGTGAACCACTCGATGTATGTAATTTTAGCCAAATTGATATTAAACGCCATACAACATCTACTGGACGCCTCGCTGTCCCCACATCAATACGGCGGCCGCAAAGGACACACCCACACCAAACAAGCCATACAACTCCTCACCACTTTGTCCGCATCCGATGATCCGGTCATATGTTTGCTTGATATCGCCAAGGCCTTCCCCAGCACACCCCACGACTCAATACATACAGCACTAGAGCTTATTGGTACCCCACAGTCCATCCGCACACTCATCAAGTCAATATATCAAGGGTCCACGAACCAGTATCAAGACTATCAGTACAAACTGACACGAGGCATCAAAGAAGGGTGCCCCCTCTCTCCCTCTTTGTTTGTACTTGTGTACGAAGCCTTTCATGCCACCCTGTCTGTGGAGTTTCCTGATGTCCAATTTTTCGCGTACGTGGATGACATTGCGATTGTTGCGCCCAATGTGCACGTTTTGCGCCGCGTATTCCAACGCATTGACAGCCTGTCTCCAATTGTTGGTTTCAAGGTCAATAGAGACAAGACAGATTTGTACCACTGGTCCGCGAAGCCACAACTGTCGACGGTGCAGTGGGGGCGGGACGCAATACAGGTGAAGGCCCCGGCTTTCAAGTAATGACCCAGATCTGGCTCACCCAGCATACCAAGCAGGAGTGCACGCAGACATACTGTCCAAGGCACAGGCGGACGTAGCCCTTTTTGGCATCTCCCACTGCACAATTTTGAACGAGCACAGCTGCCGAACTCAATCTTAACACCGCAATGGGTGTACCACTGCCTGCTGGTTCCAGACGATCGATTTTTCCACCGACTGGACAAGGTGGGAAAAAGTTTTGTGCTGGCAGCCAAGGGAATGGACAAAATACACAACACATCACACGTAACAGCACCCAAAAACGCAGGGGGGATGGGCCTGCCCCAGGTGTATTGGGCATACAGGGCAAGGTATATCACAGTGATGCAGGACACACTCCTGTACTCCGCAGACCGAACATGATCCGACGCATGGGCCAGCTACCTGTTCCACACAACGTCACAACACTCCGGAACTACGTGCACGCATTACAGCAACTCAGGGCATACACCACAGTGACAATCACACAACAGCAGGCACAACCACAGGGGGGGTCGGGACTTTTTGATGAAGAAAGCGACGACGACGTCCATTTTTGGAAAACAAAAGAAAGGGTGGTGGGACGCGAAGAATACACACACAAGTACGTGTGTCCAAACGCCACACGACACACACCGGAAGACGGACAGGTACCGCCTGGTTTTGTCCCCTGCACGATAAACGGTATCCCATGCTATCACAACCAAAAACCACGCAAAGGTACAGCATGGCACGGTGACGGCAGTAAGTTACGGGATCACCAAACCGGGGCACCAAGGGCAGGGGCAGCAGCCACCTGTGGACCGCTGCAAATTCATCTGCAGAGTGACAGGCCCACAGGACTCATACCGAACAGAATTGCAGAGATCAGTCTTGGTCACTGCCCGATCCCGACTAGGGGGCTCCCTCACACTCGATAACAAGGCAGTGGTGGACATTGGCCCCTGATCACCGGACAGGGAGTGCGCAGACATGGGCTTGCGAAAACAGCTACACACGAACCTCGCTGACACGCCCATCCCACTCCTCTGGATCGCAGGCCACCAACACATACACTCAGCGCACACACATCAACAAAAGGCTGACATCAGACGAAACCATGAAGTTGATGCACCAGCAAAAAAGGCCGCAGGCCTCCCCTTGCCGGACATCCCACCCCAAGATGTGTCTGACATACACGTAGGAGGAGGCCCAGCGCCAACCCCTACAAAGAATGGAGTGGAGTGGATCCTCAACAGACGGATCGTGCCTGTTTTCACAGGAACCCACTGGACTTCCTGGCTGCCACTCAAAGGCACGCGAAGGGCATATTGGCTGCAGTGGCTATGGGGAAATGTGAGGTGGGAAGGGTGTGGGCACCCATGGAGCGAAGACACGGCCCCATGTGCACTGTGTGGCACAACACATCGCACCACAGTACATGACAGACTGACACAATGCCCAGCCTGGAACTCAGCTTTTCTGGACCTGTGGCTGTCCACATGGGAAGACTGGAGACCCCACATCTCCACCTGGCTGGAAAACGTGGACGAAACAGACTTGCACCACCTGGGTCGACTACGCATTCCGTCAACCCTCATCGACCATATCCCCGCAGAGGAGAAACATCACCTGAGGTGGCGAGTGGCGTGGCATCACTACCACATGCTACTGGGGGTGACAAATTTGCGACGTGAGCTGTCTATGCCGCCCCGCAACGAGACGGACGATCCCCCTCTCACGTCGACAGCGGAGACACCGTGGTTCTCAAAGTTAAAAGCACGCAGGGTCACACCGAATCCAACAACCAAAAACTTGAAGGAACAGTGTCAGTACAAAGTCCAGAAGAAAAAACGCAAAACGGCACAGACGACTCCAGCCCACACGCACCAGCAGCAGGCACGGGCTCTCCTAGCCAGACCACTCACACACGCCACAAAAGTGGAGACCATAAAGGTGCTCACCAGCACGCCATCAGCAGCTATTTCTTTACATACCCAACTGGAGAGGCACCTGGGCCACAGGGTAGAGGACTTGCCAATCCACAAAGATGTGGGACATGCCCTCTCCCAGACTCTAGAGGAGCGACGGATTCTGGCGAACACCCTCCTTCAGAACAGACACTACGCGGGGGGTGTGCATCGCAATTTGCTGCGCCTCATGCAACATCGCACCCAAGAGTACACGGCATATAAACATCAGGTGCGAAAGCTGTATCGTACTGCAGCACGCGGCCCAGTGCCCCGACAGATGTCCAGATGGAAGGCAAAAACCTTACAGAGCATGCACCAACGACAACCCTGGTTTGAGGGGTACACAGAAACCAAGGAACACTTTTTCAACTCCGCAGCATTCCACGCCACATCAGCATATACTACCAGGTGCAGGGATGAATGGCACCACTACATCAGGCACACACTTCAGGTCTGTTGGGAACTCAAGCGAGAATGGTATGAAAGTAAGGTCGAACAGATGAATATCTCTCAGGGCAGAAAACGTGGCAGACCCGACGAATGGAAGGCACAATGGGCAATAAAACGCCCACGTGCAGGAGGCCACTGAACTGGACCTCCCCACTTTTTCACACAGCAGTCATGTTTCACATGTTATCCCCCTTTGTTTTCTTTTCAATGCCTCAGTGGCGTGGCAGTCTCTGATACTGCATGAGTGAGTGACAGACAACAGGTGAGTCTCAAATATACGTCCCGCCACTAATGGTGGTATGCGACCCAGGAATCGCACGGGATAACATATGTTGTACTTACACTGTCATTACTGATCCGGCCCGTCTGGCCGAGCACTTACAATGAACTTGTGAGTCTGAGTCAAAAAAAAAAAGAATTAAACCAACCCTCCATGAAGAACAGCAGGCCAACAGAAACAGCAACATTAACCCACCAAGAAACTGCATTTTTGCAAGTTTTACAAACATACAAAAAAGATTTCTGGCCAATAATGTCACAGTGCTTTGCAGGAAAAAAAAATCCCGCAAAATTCTGTTAAGTCGATTTGTTTGCTTGTTTTTTTCGGGATCTTGCCGCAATTTTGCATAATGCAACTTCGGTCAGCCCCACCCCCCCTCCCCAAAAGTTAGGATTCTGTGAATCTCCGGGATTTCCAATTTGCTTCCATGGCCCTGCATGTTTGGGGGTTTACACCAGACTCTCAGCAACCAGAGTCCAACTGTGACATACCGACCAAGGGCCGATTGTTTTTCAAGAAAATTTCCACCTTTCATGCGTTTCAAATGAGCACACATGCACAAGAACAAGAAAAAACTTTTGAGGGTCTGTGACCAAGCCACAAAGCTAAGTGTGACCATGACCAGGTTTTGTGGTAAATGGTGGTCCTCGCCAATACGTTAGCTGAAATGTTGGGCTTTCTTCGCTGACACAGGGGTGGGGGAACCATCCCTTCTCGCTCTTTGGGTCACCAACAACACCCTGGCGACGGCTTAGCACAATTTATTTCATGCCCCATATGAACCCAAACTCGGTCCCTCCTGGTCAGGGGTCAGCTTTGGCAGCTGAACCACGCCACCTGGTCACGGACCTTAAGTATACCCGTAGCGCCATCTTGGATCGCCACATAGGGGGCGTTTTCGCACAGCACTGGCACAGCGCGGGCACAGTGCACACACAGCGCCAATTATTACGTTGTTTATCTTGGGAACACCCCTGAAAACCACCCACCTACAGAAGCGTGCATGATCCATTCAACAGCATCGGGGGTGCAGAATTCAGGACACTGGGACCGGTGGCTACCGGTGGTGGAAAATAGCCGACTTTTTGCACAGCGCGCGAACAACGCAGGCACAGCGCGCGCACAGCGCACGGTGCGCCCCCATACGCCGTGTCCCTTGCGAAAGCAAAAATTGACAGAAACAATCATTTGTGGGATCATCGTAGCACTGGACAGCTCTGAACCTTGATCCCGAGGGGTCACCTCGAGTACTGTGAAGTGAGCAGGCTACGCCAGCTCATCTTGGTCTGGGCCAAAAAAAAAAAGACAGAAACAACACCGGGTGTTGCTCTGCCAAGGGTGTTGCTCTCGCACGGGGGGTACCGCACACACGCCCCCAGTACACATGGAACGTAGGCTCAAAATCATTCAGCCCAATGACACAATGCTGCTCTCCTTTCCATTTTGGCCATTGCTGTGTTCCCACGTTTCGGGCTCTTTGCTCCTCATACGTGCCCTCCTTCCACACTCTTGCTTGGCACTCCACCACCAAGCCTTCCCTCCTGCTTCATAGCATATCCCCTCGAACACCAGAACTGATGCAGCGAGAATGATGGTTGTGCCTGGACCCCCAGTCATGCTGTAAGGATATGTCGAAAGCTAACCCAGACGACCCAACAAACATTCGATAGCCGTGCTTGTGCGCAACCCATACCAATTTGCGGCAACAGGGAACAGCAATGGTGCCCCGAATTTTTTTTGGCCTTTGGTAAAAGGGTGGGGCATGTGAAACCACCATAACATGCCTATACCCAGATGGGAAATTTGAATGGTGCGCTCTGGTTTGGCATAGCTGACGAGAGTTTCTGTACCCTCCCCCCCCCTTGTAATAGCTACGCCCTTGTAATAGCTACAGTAGGCGTAGGGACCGTATTAATTTGGTACCCAATTTTAATTTGGTACAAATGTAGTGCAGCCGCATAACACATGGGTTTGGTGACAATTTTGCCAGCCACATAGGGTCATGGACACATTTGTTGTTAGTGTTTGCCCACTGGAACCCACATAGCTCTGATTTGGGGGATATTTGTGCACTATACGTTGGCGGAGGTTAAGGTGCACTCATACCATGCATTCTCTCACGTGTATGTCGGTAGTTGTATGTGTCGTGTGCAAGCCACGCCCTTGTAATAGCTACAGTAGGCGTAGGGACCGTATTCATTCCGTACTTTGGCGTAGCTATTACAAAGGGGGGGGGGTACACTCAGATTGACTTGACCCCTGCCTATCTGTCACGTATATTGTGTGTGTGTGTGTGTGTGTTCTTTGTGCTGATGTGCCTGGTGCGCTTTTAGCCCCTCCTTCTTTATCAAGTACAATGGTCTGTTGTGGGTCACTCTGCGACATTCTCAGTGCCTCTTTGTCCTCGGTGTCCTCCCAAGAACTGAAGCTCGACTTCCATCCCCGTAAGACTGGTGCCTTGTGGATGTCCGAAGAGTCTTCGAAAACTGCCACTAGTCAGCCCTCGTCGTGCACCTCGGAAGGGAGTTGGGTGATACTGGAAGTCGGCCGCCGTCAGTCATGCCAGTCAGGCCGCAGCTGGTCCCTACCAGAACCCGAGAGGCGGTCGCGCAGCAGCCTACGAAGCGACACTTCCCCTCGCACGCCCAAGAAAAGTGTTTCCTGGGGGGCCACGGTGGTTCGGCGATTCGAGCCCAAACCCAACCTGCTGAGGACGCTTTTCCGACGCTTTTCCATCGGCAGCCGAAACAGCAACCAAGTGCATCCCCACCAGTGGATCATGCCAGTGGTGCCCAAAGAAAACTGACCAAACCAGCTTTGAGAAGCGCTGGTGCTCTCTGTTTCGCGGTCGTTTTTTTTCTGGATGCCAATGTTCATTCGGAGACTCAGATGCGCATTGCCTACCAGGACCAGTACGATCTCCAATCCCCAAACACTCGGCACCGTTGTGCGTAATGAGTACAGTCCTACTGGAGCATGAACAAACATAATCTGCCGCTCGGGATCTTTGAGCATTTCGCCCAATCACCGTGCCACCAGTGCGTTGGCCCACGTATTGCGAACCGCGCCACACCTGATGGTTTTCTCAGAGGTCGCGGCCCATGCCGGACCGGACTCCCCGAGTGCACTCCCGCAGCACACGTGTTCCCTTGTGCGGGCAGATGCGGTGGCCCATGTGCCCTGTCCCCTCCCCCTGGCACGCCGTGTTTTTCTACAACTCACAGGCTGCCCGACACATGGCACACACGCAGCTGCCGTACCTGTACCTCTAGAGATATGCAGAACAACTCCAGAGTGCAGTCTGAATTTGGCAGCCTTTGGTCCTCAGGTGGTGGATGAAAGTGTCTGAACCAGCTGCTGTGACGACGTTTGGCACGGCCAAGTCCTGCAGCTGCTATGATTATTTTATTCAAGATCGATGCGCTGTCGCAGCCCAGTGCATCGCCATCTGACCAGTAGCACACTTTTAGATTTTTGGTCCTCCTTCCTACCCCTCCTTGTTTCCATGCAAACAGGGCCAGCATTCGTGTGCATTTCATCCCCCCCCCCCCTCCCTTTTTGGACTACTCCGTCTGGAACTCGCTTGCCGCATCCCAGCTCGAGCGGACCTACCTCAACACAAGCTCCGTCCCCCCCTCTGGTCCGTCACGCCGGGCCACCTCAGCGGACGCAGAATGGCTTCCCAAGCTGCTGGCGCGTTTCCTCCCCCGAAACCGGTCATAGCCACCCAAAGTGAAGCAATGAAGCAGTGAAGCAGTGAAGCAAACAAGCCCATCAGCCCCCCTTCATCTGGTCCATTGGTCCATCGCCTACCAGTGTTTTGTTTTTGCAGTGCCAGTGCCAGCTCCACAGTGAATGAATTGTATTTTGCCCCCACCCCCACCCCGTGTATGTGCCACCGATTTTTCTGATGTGTTTTCTTAGCTCACCTGAGTTTTTTCGCCTGTGGTGTGTCTGTTTTGGTCTGCTGTCAGTGCATTGTGTTCCTGTTTTCTGTTATTTCCTGTCAGTTCTGGTCTGCTGCAACCCCCGCCCCCCCACCACCGCACGGGGGGAGGCAGATTTAGGGGTTTAGGGGTTTACAGTGACCAGGGAGTGTCCCTTTCGTCATATATGGCGATTGATATGAAGCAACCAACAATGCAGCAGGACTGATGGCTGCGCTACGTGCGCTCCAGATGCATCACTGGGGAAAGACCTCCATCTTCTCCTACTCCGAGTAAGTTCTGCTAGGGGTCAAGGGAGCAGCAAAACGATGGAAAATCAAGGGCTGGGTAGGGTCGTATGGACCTTTCAGTAATGTCCCTATCTGGGAGACGATTAGAATTTGAGAGGGAGCGACGATTCAATGTGAAGAACCAAGCCTTTTCCCCAGTCAGTCGTGGTGTCTCAGGCAGAAGGGCGCTTGTTTTTTTTTATTGCAGTTGCTGGCTCCAGCCGTCAGGACTTCCATCGGATACGTACTGATGATCCCCCTCATGCCGTCTGTCACGGGCAGTCGACACTCGCACACATCCCCTGCCGACTTGGCTTACCTCCTGCCCCGCCTGCACCCGGGATCGGAGTAGTTTGGGCAATTTCCTGCATGAAAATGCGCCAATCTGCTCCCGGCGTGTCACCCGGTGTCTCAACTTCGCGATTTCGAGTGATAGCCACCCAAAGTGAAGCAATGAAGCAGTGAAGCAGTGAAGCAAACAAGCCCATCAGCCCCCCTTCATCTGGTCCATTGGTCCATCGCCTGCCAGTGTTTTGTTTTCGCAGTGCCAGTGCCAGCTCCACAGTGAATGAATTGTATTTTGCCCCCAGCCCCACCCCGTTCATGTGCCGCCGATTTTTCTGATGTGTTTTCTTAGCCCACCTGAGTTTTTTCGCCTGTGGTGTGTCTGTTTTGGTCTGCTGTCAGTTGATTGTGTTCCTGTTTTCTGTGATTTCCTGTCAGGTCTGGTCCGCTGCAACCCCCGCCCCCCCACCACCGCACGGGGGGAGGCAGATTTAGGGGTTTAGGGGTTTACAGTGACCAGGGAGTGTCCCTTTCGTCATATATGGCGATTGGTATGAAGCGACCAACAATGCAGCAGGACTGATGGCTGCGCTACGTGCGCTCCAGATGCATCACTGGGGAAAGACCTCCATCTTCTCCTACTCCGAGTAAGTTCTGCTAGGGGTCAAGGGAGCAGCAAAACGATGGAAAATCAAGGGCTGGGTAGGGTCGTATGGACCCTTCAGTAATGTCCCTATCTGGGAGATGATTAGAATTTGAGAGGGAGCGACGATTCAATGTGAAGACCCAAGCCTTTTCCCCAGTCAGTCGTGGTGTCTCAGGCAGAAGGGCGCTTTTTTTTTTATTGCAGTTGCTGGCTCCAGCCGTCAGGACTTCCATCGGATGCGTACTGATGATCCCCCTCATGCCGTCTGTCACGGGCAGTCGACACTCGCACACATCCCCTGCCGACTTGGCTTACCTCCTGCCCCGCCTGCACCCAGGATCGGAGTAGTTTGGGCAATTTCCTGCATGAAAATGCGCCAATCTGCTCCCGGCGTGTCACTCGGTGTCTCGACTTCGCGATTTCGAGTGATAGCCACCCAAAGCGAAGCAATGAAGCAGTGAAGCAGTGAAGCAAACAAGCCCATCAGCCCCCCTTCATCTGGTCCATTGGTCCATCGCCTGCCAGTGTTTTGTTTTCGCAGTGCCAGTGCCAGCTCCACAGTGAATGAATTGTATTTTGCCCCCACCCCCACCCCGTTCATGTGCCGCCGATTTTTCTGATGTGTTTTCTTAGCTCACCTGAGTTTTTTCGCCTGTGGTGTGTCTGTTTTGGTCTGCTGTCAGTTGATTGTGTTCCTGTTTTCTGTGATTTCCTGTCAGGTCTGGTCCGCTGCAACCCCCGCCCCCCCACCACCGCACGGGGGGAGGCAGATTTAGGGGTTTAGGGGTTTACAGTGACCAGGGAGTGTCCCTTTCGTCATATATGGCGATTGGTATGAAGCGACCAACAATGCAGCAGGACTGATGGCTGCGCTACGTGCGCTCCAGATGCATCTTTGGGGAAAGACCTCCATCTTCTCTGACTCCGAGTAAGTTCTGCTAGGGGTCAAGGGAGCAGCAAAACGATGGAAAATCAAGGGCTGGGTAGGGTCGTATGGACCCTTCAGTAATGTCCCTATCTGGGAGATGATTAGAATTTGAGAGGGAGCGACGATTCAATGTGAAGAACCAAGCCTTTTCCCCAGTCAGTCGTGGTGTCTCAGGCAGAAAGGGCGCTTTTTTTTTTTCATTGCAGTTGTTGGCTCCAGCCGTCAGGACTTCCATGGGATGCGTACTGATGATCCCCCTCATGCCGTCTGTCACGGGCAGTCGACACTCGCACACATCCCCTGCCGACTTGGCTTACCTCCTGCCCCCCCTGCACCCGGGATCGGAGTAGTTTGGGCAATTTCCTGCATGAAAATGCGCCAATCTGCTCCCGGCGTGTCACCCGGTGTCTCAACTTCGCGATTTCGGGTGATAGCCACCCAAAGTGAAGCAATGAAGCAGTGAAGCAGTGAAGCAAACAATGGCCCATCAGCCCCGCTTCATCTGGTCCATTGGTCCATCGCCTACCAGTGTTTTGTTTTTGCAGTGCCAGTGCCAGCTCCACAGTGAATGAATTGTATTTTGCCCCCACCCCCACCCCGTGTATGTGCCGCCGATTTTTCTGATGTGTTTTCTTAGCCCACCTGAGTTTTTTCGCCTGTGGTGTGTCTGTTTTAGTCTGCTGTCAGTTGATTGTTTTCCTGTTTTCTGTTATTTCCTGTCAGTTCTGGTCTGCTGCAACCCCCGCCCCCCCACCACCGCACGGGGGGAGGCAGATTTAGGGGTTTAGGGGTTTACAGTGACCAGGGAGTGTCCCTTTCGTCATATATGGCGATTGGTATGAAGCGACCAACAATGCAGCAGGACTGATGGCTGCGCTACGTGCGCTCCAGATGCATCACTGGGGAAAGACCTCCATCTTCTCCGACTCCGAGTAAGTTCTGCTAGGGGTCAAGGGAGCAGCAAAACGATGGAAAATCAAGGGCTGGGTAGGGTCGTATGGACCTTTCAGTAATGTCCCTATCTGGGAGATGATTAGAATTTGAGAGGGAGCGACGATTCAATGTGAAGACCCAAGCCTTTTCCCCAGTCAGTCGTGGTGTCTCAGGCAGAAGGGGCGCTTGTTTTTTTTTATTGCAGTTGCTGGCTCCAGCCGTCAGGACTTCCATGGGATACGTACTGATGATCCCCCTCATGCCGTCTGTCACGGGCAGTCGACACTCGCACACATCCCCTGCCGACTTGGCTTATCTCCTGCCCCGCCTGCACCCGGGATCGGAGTAGTTTGGGCAATTTCCTGCATGAAAATGCGCCAATCTGCTCCCGGCGTGTCACTCGGTGTCTCAACTTCGCGATTTCGAGTGATAGCCACCCAAAGTGAAGCAATGAAGCAGTGAAGCAGTGAAGCAAACAACGGCCCATCAGCCCCGCTTCATCTGGTCCATGGGTCCATCGCCTGCCAGTGTTTTGTTTTTGCAGTGCCAGTGCCAGCTCCACAGTGAATGAATTGTATTTTGCCCCCACCCCCACCCCGTGTATGTGCCGCCGATTTTTCTGATGTGTTTTCTTAGCCCACCTGAGTTTTTTCGCCTGTGGTGTGTCTGTTTTGGTCTGCTGTCAGTTGATTGTGTTCCTGTTTTCTGTTATTTCCTGTCAGTTCTGGTCCGCTGCAACCCCCGCCCCCCCACCACCGCACGTGGGGAGGCAGATTTAGGGGTTTAGGGGTTTACAGTGACCAGGGAGTGTCCCTTTCGTCATATATGGCGATTGGTATGAAGCGACCAACAATGCAGCAGGACTGATGGCTGCGCTACGTGCGCTCCAGATGCATCACTGGGGAAAGACCTCCATCTTCTCCTACTCCGAGTAAGTTCTGCTAGGGGTCAAGGTAGCAGCAAAACGATGGAAAATCAAGGGCTGGGCAGGGTCGTATGGACCTTTCAGTAATGTCCCTATCTGGGAGATGATTAGAATTTGAGAGGGAGCGACGATTCAATGTGAAGACCCAAGCCTTTTCCCCAGTCAGTCGTGGTGTCTCAGGCAGAAAGGGCGCTTTTTTTTTTATTGCAGTTGTTGGCTCCAGCCGTCAGGACTTCCATGGGATACGTACTGATGATCCTCCTCATGCCGTCTGTCACGGGCAGTCGACACTCGCACACATCCCCTGCCGACTTGGCTTATCTCCTGCCCCCCCTGCACCCGGGATCGGAGTAGTTTGGGCAATTTCCTGCATGAAAATGCGCCACTCTGCTCCCGGCGTGTCACCCGGTGTCTCAACTTCGCGATTTCGAGTGATAGCCACCCAAAGTGAAGCAATGAAGCAGTGAAGCAGTGAAGCAAACAACGGCCCATCAGCCCCCCTTCATCTGGTCCATTGGTCCATCGCCTACCAGTGTTTTGTTTTTGCAGTGCCAGTGCCAGCTCCACAGTGAATGAATTGTATTTTGCCCCCACCCCCACCCCGTGTATGTGCCGCCGATTTTTCTGATGTGTTTTCTTAGCCCACCTGAGTTTTTTCGCCTGTGGTGTGTCTGCTTTGGTCTGCTGTCAGTTGATTGTGTTTCTGTTTTCTGTTATTTCCTGTGAGTTCTGGTCCGCTGCAACCCCCGCCCCCCCACCACCGCACGGGGGGGAGGCAGATTTAGGGGTTTAGGGGTTTACAGTGACCAGGGAGTGTCCCTTTCGTCATATATGGCGATTGGTATGAAGCGACAAACAATGCAGCAGGACTGATGGCTGCGCTACGTGCGCTCCAGATGCATCCTTGGGAAAAGACCTCCATCGTCTCCGACTCCGAGTAAGTTCTGCTAGGGGTCAAGGGAGCAGCAAAACGATGGAAAATCAAGGGCTGGGTAGGGTCGTATGGACCTTTCAGTAATGTCCCTATCTGGGAGATGATTAGAATTTGAGAGGGAGCGACGATTCAATGTGAAGAACCAAGCCTTTTCCCCAGTCAGTCGTGGTGTCTCAGGCAGAAAGGGCGCTTTTTTTTTTATTGCAGTTGCTGGCTCCAGCCGTCAGGACTTCCATGGGATACGTACTGATGATCCTCCTCATGCCGTCTGTCACGGGCAGTCGACACTCGCACACATCCCCTGCCGACTTGGCTTATCTCCTGCCCCCCCTGCACCCGGGATCGGAGTAGTTTGGGCAATTTCCTGCATGAAAATGCGCCACTCTGCTCCCGGCGTGTCACCCGGTGTCTCAACTTCGCGATTTCGAGTGATAGCCACCCAAAGTGAAGCAATGAAGCAGTGAAGCAGTGAAGCAAACAACGGCCCATCAGCCCCGCTTCATCTGGTCCATTGGTCCATCGCCTACCAGTGTTTTGTTTTTGCAGTGCCAGTGCCAGCTCCACAGTGAATGAATTGTATTTTGCCCCCACCCCCACCCCGTGTATGTGCCGCCGATTTTTCTGATGTGTTTTCTTAGCCCACCTGAGTTTTTTCGCCTGTGGTGTGTCTGTTTTGGTCTGCTGTCAGTTGATTGTGTTTCTGTTTTCTGTTATTTCCTGTCAGTTCTGGTCCGCTGCAACCCCCGCCCCCCCACCACCGCACGGGGGGGAGGCAGATTTAGGGGTTTAGGGGTTTACAGTGACCAGGGAGTGTCCCTTTCGTCATATATGGCAATTGATATGAAGCGACCAACAATGCAGCAGGACTGATGGCTGCGCTACGTGCGCTCCAGATGCATCCTTGGGGAAAGACCTCCATCTTCTCCGACTCCGAGTAAGTTCTGCTAGGGGTCAAGGGAGCAGCAAAACGATGGAAAATCAAGGGCTGGGCAGGGTCGTATGGACCTTTCAGTAATGTCCCTATCTGGGAGATGATTAGCATTTGAGAGGGAGCGACGATTCAATGTGAAGAACCAAGCCTTTTCCCCAGTCAGTCGTGGTGTCTCAGGCAGAAAGGGCGCTTTTTTTTTGTTATTGCAGTTGCTGGCTCCAGCCGTCAGGACTTCCATGGGATACGTACTGATGATCCTCCTCATGCCGTCTGTCACGGGCAGTCGACACTCGCACACATCCCCTGCCGACTTGGCTTACCTCCTGCCCCGCCTGCACCCGGGATCGGAGTAGTTTGGGCAATTTCCTGCATGAAAATGCGCCAATCTGCTCCCGGCGTGTCACTCGGTGTCTCAACTTCGCGATTTCGAGTGATAGCCACCCAAAGTGAAGCAATGAAGCAGTGAAGCAGTGAAGCAAACAATGGCCCATCAGCCCCCCTTCATCTGGTCCATTGGTCCATCGCCTACCAGTGTTTTGTTTTTGCAGTGCCAGTGCCAGCTCCACAGTGAATGAATTGTATTTTGCCCCCAGCCCCACCCCGTGTATGTGCCGCCGATTTTTCTGATGTGTTTTTTTAGCCCACCTGAGTTTTTTCGCCTGTGGTGTGTCTGTTTTGGTCTGCTGTCAGTTGATTGTGTTCCTGTTTTCTGTTATTTCCTGTCAGTTCTGGTCCGCTGCAACCCCCGCCCCCCCACCACCGCACGGGGGGAGGCAGATTTAGGGGTTTAGGGGTTTACAGTGACCAGGGAGTGTCCCTTTCGTCATATATGGCGATTGGTATGAAGCGACCAACAATGCAGCAGGACTGATGGCTGCGCTACGTGCGCTCCAGATGCATCCTTGGGGAAAGACCTCCATCTTCTCCGACTCCGAGTAAGTTCTGCTAGGGGTCAAGGGAGCAGCAAAACGATGGAAAATCAAGGGCTGGGCAGGGTCGTATGGACCTTTCAGTAATGTCCCTATCTGGGAGATGATTAGCATTTGAGAGGGAGCGACGATTCAATGTGAAGACCCAAGCCTTTTCCCCAGTCAGTCGTGGTGTCTCAGGCAGAAAGGGCGCTTTTTTTTTTTATTGCAGTTGCTGGCTCCAGCCGTCAGGACTTCCATGGGATACGTACTGATGATCCTCCTCATGCTGTCTGTCACGGGCAGTCGACACTCGCACACATCCCCTGCCGACTTGGCTTATCTCCTGCCCCCCCTGCACCCGGGATCGGAGTAGTTTGGGCAATTTCCTGCATGAAACTGCGCCAATCTGCTCCCGGCGTGTCACCCGATGTCTCAACTTCGCGATTTCGAGTGATAGCCACCCAAAGTGAAGCAATGAAGCAGTGAAGCAGTGAAGCAAACAACGGCCCATCAGCCCCCCTTCATCTGGTCCATTGGTCCATCGCCTACCAGTGTTTTGTTTTTGCAGTGCCAGTGCCAGCTCCACAGTGAATGAATTGTATTTTGCCCCCACCCCCACCCCGTGTATGTGCCGCCGATTTTTCTGATGTGTTTTCTTAGCCCACCTGAGTTTTTTCGCCTGTGGTGTGTCTGCTTTGGTCTGCTGTCAGTTGATTGTGTTCCTGTTTTCTGTTATTTCCTGTCAGTTCTGGTCCGCTGCAACCCCCGCCCCCCCACCACCGCACGGGGGGAGGCAGATTTAGGGGTTTAGGGGTTTACAGTGACCAGGGAGTGTCCCTTTCGTCATATATGGCGATTGGTATGAAGCGACCAACAATGCAGCAGGACTGATGGCTGCGCTACGTGCGCTCCAGATGCATCCTTGGGAAAAGACCTCCATCTTCTCCGACTCCGAGTAAGTTCTGCTAGGGGTCAAGGGAGCAGCAAAACGATGGAAAATCAAGGGCTGGGCAGGGTCGTATGGACCTTTCAGTAATGTCCCTATCTGGGAGATGATTAGCATTTGAGAGGGAGCGACGATTCAATGTGAAGACCCAAGCCTTTTCCCCAGTCAGTCGTGGTGTCTCAGGCAGAAAGGGCGCTTTTTTTTTTATTGCAGTTGCTGGCTCCAGCCGTCAGGACTTCCATGGGATACGTACTGATGATCCTCCTCATGCCGTCTGTCACGGGCAGTCGACACTCGCACACATCCCCTGCCGACTTGGCTTACCTCCTGCCCCCCCTGCACCCGGGATCGGAGTAGTTTGGGCAATTTCCTGCATGAAAATGCGCCACTCTGCTCCCGGCGTGTCACCCGGTGTCTCAACTTCGCGATTTCGAGTGATAGCCACCCAAAGTGAAGCAATGAAGCAGTGAAGCAGTGAAGCAAACAACGGCCCATCAGCCCCCCTTCATCTGGTCCATTGGTCCATCGCCTACCAGTGTTTTGTTTTTGCAGTGCCAGTGCCAGCTCCACAGTGAATGAATTGTATTTTGCCCCCACCCCCACCCCGTGTATGTGCCGCCGATTTTTCTGATGTGTTTTCTTAGCCCACCTGAGTTTTTTCGCCTGTGGTGTGTCTGTTTTGGTCTGCTGTCAGTTGATTGTGTTCCTGTTTTCTGTTATTTCCTGTCAGTTCTGGTCCGCTGCAACCCCCGCCCCCCCACCACCGCACGGGGGGAGGCAGATTTAGGGGTTTAGGGGTTTACAGTGACCAGGGAGTGTCCCTTTCGTCATATATGGCGATTGGTATGAAGCGACCAACAATGCAGCAGGACTGATGGCTGCGCTACGTGCGCTCCAGATGCATCCTTGGGGAAAGACCTCCATCTTCTCCGACTCCGAGTAAGTTCTGCTAGGGGTCAAGGGAGCAGCAAAACGATGGAAAATCAAGGGCTGGGCAGGGTCGTATGGACCTTTCAGTAATGTCCCTATCTGGGAGATGATTAGCATTTGAGAGGGAGCGACGATTCAATGTGAAGACCCAAGCCTTTTCCCCAGTCAGTCGTGGTGTCTCAGGCAGAAAGGGCGCTTTTTTTTTTATTGCAGTTGCTGGCTCCAGCCGTCAGGACTTCCATGGGATACGTACTGATGATCCTCCTCATGCTGTCTGTCACGGGCAGTCGACACTCGCACACATCCCCTGCCGACTTGGCTTATCTCCTGCCCCCCCTGCACCCGGGATCGGAGTAGTTTGGGCAATTTCCTGCATGAAACTGCGCCAATCTGCTCCCGGCGTGTCACCCGATGTCTCAACTTCGCGATTTCGAGTGATAGCCACCCAAAGTGAAGCAATGAAGCAGTGAAGCAGTGAAGCAAACAACGGCCCATCAGCCCCCCTTCATCTGGTCCATTGGTCCATCGCCTACCAGTGTTTTGTTTTTGCAGTGCCAGTGCCAGCTCCACAGTGAATGAATTGTATTTTGCCCCCACCCCCACCCCGTGTATGTGCCGCCGATTTTTCTGATGTGTTTTCTTAGCCCACCTGAGTTTTTTCGCCTGTGGTGTGTCTGCTTTGGTCTGCTGTCAGTTGATTGTGTTCCTGTTTTCTGTTATTTCCTGTCAGTTCTGGTCCGCTGCAACCCCCGCCCCCCCACCACCGCACGGGGGGGGGCAGATTTAGGGGTTTAGGGGTTTACAGTGACCAGGGAGTGTCCCTTTCGTCATATATGGCGATTGGTATGAAGCGACCAACAATGCAGCAGGACTGATGGCTGCGCTACGTGCGCTCCAGATGCATCCTTGGGAAAAGACCTCCATCTTCTCCGACTCCGAGTAAGTTCTGCTAGGGGTCAAGGGAGCAGCAAAATGATGGAAAATCAAGGGCTGGGCAGGGTCGTATGGACCTTTCAGTAATGTCCCTATCTGGGAGATGATTAGCATTTGAGAGGGAGCGACGATTCAATGTGAAGACCCAAGCCTTTTCCCCAGTCAGTCGTGGTGTCTCAGGCAGAAAGGGCGCTTTTTTTTTTTATTGCAGTTGCTGGCTCCAGCCGTCAGGACTTCCATGGGATACGTACTGATGATCCTCCTCATGCCGTCTGTCACGGGCAGTCGACACTCGCACACATCCCCTGCCGACTTGGCTTACCTCCTGCCCCCCCTGCACCCGGGATCGGAGTAGTTTGGGCAATTTCCTGCATGAAAATGCGCCACTCTGCTCCCGGCGTGTCACCCGGTGTCTCAACTTCGCGATTTCGAGTGATAGCCACCCAAAGTGAAGCAATGAAGCAGTGAAGCAGTGAAGCAAACAACGGCCCATCAGCCCCGCTTCATCTGGTCCATTGGTCCATCGCCTACCAGTGTTTTGTTTTTGCAGTGCCAGTGCCAGCTCCACAGTGAATGAATTGTATTTTGCCCCCACCCCCACCCCGTGTATGTGCCGCCGATTTTGCTGATGTGTTTTCTTAGCCCACCTGAGTTTTTTCGCCTGTGGTGTGTCTGTTTTGGTCTGCTGTCAGTTGATTGTGTTTCTATTTTCTGTTATTTCCTGGTCAGTTCTGGTCTGCTGCAACCCCCGCCCCCCCACCACCGCACGGGGGGGAGGCAGATTTAGGGGTTTAGGGGTTTACAGTGACCAGGGAGTGTCCCTTTCGTCATATATGGCGATTGGTATGAAGCGACCAACAATGCAGCAGGACTGATGGCTGCGCTACGTGCGCTCCAGATGCATCCTTGGGGAAAGACCTCCATCTTCTCCGACTCCGAGTAAGTTCTGCTAGGGGTCAAGGGAGCAGCAAAACGATGGAAAATCAAGGGCTGGGTAGGGTCGTATGGACCTTTCAGTAATGTCCCTATCTGGGAGATGATTAGCATTTGAGAGGGAGCGACAATTCAATGTGAAGACCCAAGCCTTTTCCCCAGTCAGTCGTGGTGTCTCAGGCAGAAAGGGCGCTTTTTTTTTTTATTGCAGTTGCTGGCTCCAGCCGTCAGGACTTCCATGGGATACGTACTGATGACCCTCCTCATGCCGTCTGTCACGGGCAGTCGACACTCGCACACATCCCCTGCCGA
Source organism: Eutreptiella sp. 'Long Island Sound 2002' (assembly GCA_964036045.1). Classification (NCBI taxonomy): domain Eukaryota; phylum Euglenozoa; class Euglenophyceae; order Eutreptiales; family Eutreptiaceae; genus Eutreptiella; species Eutreptiella sp. 'Long Island Sound 2002'. The sequence goes on from OZ038403.1 coordinate 4,053,537, forward strand.
CTTGGCTTACCTCCTGCCCCGCCTGCACCCGGGATCGGAGTAGTTTGGGCAATTTCCTGCATGAAAATGCGCCAATCTGCTCCCGGCGTGTCACCCGGTGTCTCAACTTCGCGATTTCGAGTGATAGCCACCCAAAGTGAAGCAATGAAGCAGTGAAGCAGTGAAGCAAACAATGGCCCATCAGCCCCCCTTCATCTGGTCCATTGGTCCATCGCCTACCAGTGTTTTGTTTTTGCAGTGCCAGTGCCAGCTCCACAGTGAATGTATTGTATTTTGCCCCCACCCCCACCCCGTGTATGTGCCGCCGATTTTTCTGATGTGTTTTCTTAGCCCACCTGAGTTTTTTCGCCTGTGGTGTGTCTGTTTTGGTCTGCTGTCAGTTGATTGTGTTCCTGTTTTCTGTTATTTCCTGTCAGTTCTGGTCCGCTACAACCCCCGCCCCCCCACCACCGCACGGGCGGCGGCAGATTTAGGGGTTTAGGGGTTTACAGTGACCAGGGAGTGTCCCTTTCGTCATATATGGCGATTGGTATGAAGCGACCAACAATGCAGCAGGACTGATGGCTGCGCTACGTGCGCTCCAGATGCATCCTTGGGGAAAGACCTCCATCTTCTCCGACTCCGAGTAAGTTCTGCTAGGGGTCAAGGGAGCAGCAAAACGATGGAAAATCAAGGGCTGGGTAGGGTCGTATGGACCTTTCAGTAATGTCCCTATCTGGGAGATGATTAGAATTTGAGAGGGAGCGACGATTCAATGTGAAGACCCAAGCCTTTTCCCCAGTCAGTCGTGGTGTCTCAGGCAGAAAGGGCGCTTTTTTTTTTATTGCAGTTGCTGGCTCCAGCCGTCAGGACTTCCATGGGATACGTACTGATGACCCTCCTCATGCCGTCTGTCACGGGCAGTCGACACTCGCACACATCCCCTGCCGACTTGACTTACCTCCTGCCCCCCCTGCACCCGGGATCGGAGTAGTTTGGGCAATTTCCTGCATGAAAATGCGCCAATCTGCTCCCGGCGTGTCACCCGGTGTCTCAACTTCGCGATTTCGAGTGATAGCCACCCAAAGTGAAGCAATGAAGCAGTGAAGCAGTGAAGCAAACAATGGCCCATCAGCCCCCCTTCATCTGGTCCATTGGTCCATCGCCTACCAGTGTTTTGTTTTTGCAGTGCCAGTGCCAGCTCCACAGTGAATGAATTGTATTTTGCCCCCACCCCCACCCCGTGTATGTGCCGCCGATTTTTCTGGTGTGTTTTCTTAGCCCACCTGAGTTTTTTCGCCTGTGGTGTGTCTGTTTTGGTCTGCTGTCAGTTGATTGTGTTCCTGTTTTCTGTTATTTCCTGTCAGTTCTGGTCCGCTACAACCCCCGCCCCCCCACCACCGCACGGGGGGGGGCAGATTTAGGGGTTTAGGGGTTTACAGTGACCAGGGAGTGTCCCTTTCGTCATATATGGCGATTGGTATGAAGCGACCAACAATGCAGCAGGACTGATGGCTGCGCTACGTGCGCTCCAGATGCATCCTTGGGGAAAGACCTCCATCTTCTCCGACTCCGAGTAAGTTCTGCTAGGGGTCAAGGGAGCAGCAAAACGATGGAAAATCAAGGGCTGGGCAGGGTCGTATGGACCTTTCAGTAATGTCCCTATCTGGGAGATGATTAGCATTTGAGAGGGAGCGACGATTCAATGTGAAGACCCAAGCCTTTTCCCCAGTCAGTCGTGGTGTCTCAGGCAGAAAGGGCGCTTTTTTTTTTATTGCAGTTGCTGGCTCCAGCCGTCAGGACTTCCATGGGATACGTACTGATGACCCTCCTCATGCCGTCTGTCACGGGCAGTCGACACTCGCACACATCCCCTGCCGACTTGGCTTACCTCCTGCCCCCCCTGCACCCGGGATCGGAGTAGTTTGGGCAATTTCCTGCATGAAAATGCGCCAATCTGCTCCCGGCGTGTCACCCGGTGTCTCAACTTCGCGATTTCGAGTGATAGCTACCCAAACTGAAGCAATGAAGCAGTGAAGCAGTGAAGCAAACAACGGCCCATCAGCCCCGCTTCATCTGGTCCATTGGTCCATCGCCTACCAGTGTTTTGTTTTTGCAGTGCCAGTGCCAGCTCCACAGTGAATGAATTGTATTTTGCGCCCAGCCCCACCCCGTGTATGTGCCGCCGATTTTTCTGATGTGTTTTCTTAGCCCACCTGAGTTTTTTCGCCTGTGGTGTGTCTGTTTTGGTCTGCTGTCAGTTGATTGTGTTCCTGTTTTCTGTTATTTCCTGTCAGTTCTGGTCCGCTGCAACCCCCGCCCCCCCACCACCGCACGGGGGGAGGCAGATTTAGGGGTTTAGGGGTTTACAGTGACCAGGGAGTGTCCCTTTCGTCATATATGGCGATTGGTATGAAGCGACCAACAATGCAGCAGGACTGATGGCTGCGCTACGTGCGCTCCAGATGCATCACTGGGGAAAGACCTCCATCTTCTCCTACTCCGAGTAAGTTCTGCTAGGGGTCAAGGGAGCAGCAAAACGATGGAAAATCAAGGGCTGGGTAGGGTCGTATGGACCTTTCAGTAATGTCCCTATCTGGGAGATGATTAGAATTTGAGAGGGAGCGACGATTCAATGTGAATACCCAAGCCTTTTCCCCAGTCAGTCGTGGTGTCTCAGGCAGAAAGGGCGCTTTTTTTTTGTTATTGCAGTTGCTGGCTCCAGCCGTCAGGACTTCCATGGGATACGTACTGATGATCCCCCTCATGCCGTCTGTCACGGGCAGTCAACACTCGCACACATCCCCTGCCGACTTGGCTTACCTCCTGCCCCCCCTGCACCCGGGATCGGAGTAGTTTGGGCAATTTCCTGCATGAAAATGCGCCAATCTGCCCCCGGCGTGTCACTCGGTGTCTCAACTTCGCGATTTCGAGTGATAGCCACCCAAAGTGAAGCAATGAAGCAGTGAGGCAGTGAAGCAAACAATGGCCCATCAGCCCCCCTTCATCTGGTCCATTGGTCCATCGCCTACCAGTGTTTTGTTTTTGCAGTGCCAGTGCCAGCTCCACAGTGAATGAATTGTATTTTGCCCCCACCCCCACCCCGTGTATGTGCCGCCGATTTTTCTGATGTGTTTTCTTAGCCCACCTGAGTTTTTTCGCCTGTGGTGTGTCTGTTTTGGTCTGCTGTCAGTTGATTGTTTTCCTGTTTTCTGTTATTTCCTGTCAGTTCTGGTCCGCTGCAACCCCCGCCCCCCCACCACCGCACGGGGGGAGGCAGATTTAGGGGTTTAGGGGTTTACAGTGACCAGGGAGTGTCCCTTTCGTCATATATGGCGATTGGTATGAAGCGACCAACAATGCAGCAGGACTGATGGCTGCGCTACGTGCGCTCCAGATGCATCCTTGGGGAAAGACCTCCATCTTCTCCGACTCCGAGTAAGTTCTGCTAGGGGTCAAGGGAGCAGCAAAACGATGGAAAATCAAGGGCTGGGTAGGGTCGTATGGACCTTTCAGTAATGTCCCTATCTGGGAGATGATTAGAATTTGAGAGGGAGCGACGATTCAATGTGAAGAACCAAGCCTTTTCCCCAGTCAGTCGTGGCGTCTCATGAACAGTTAGTTGACTCCACATTTGTCAACCTGTTTCTATGTTGTCTCCTGCATGTCTTGTTTGTCTGTGAAACTGTTTGCATGGTTTGTAATTATTTGCACATTCAGTGTACCCCTGATGTATGTCCTTTCCTGCATCTTGCCGCATGCACAAATTGCCTTGTTGGGGTGGTTGTCTTCAGTTGCAGGCGTCTTTCTTGGTCGGTGCTCAATCCAGCACGTCTTTTTTGAACCATTACTCCGTACCATTACTCGGAACCATCCCTTGGGAGGGGGATATGGGGGGTGGGTGGGGTGTGTGTTTGTGATTACCCACTCCTTTCCAATTGTCCCTCTGCCAGCCGATTGATGTGGTTACATATGCGCATTTTTTCCCAAACGACAAATTACGTTCAGTAGTTCAGTAGTCTGCGTGGGAATCTTGTAGCCTGTGACCGTACACCAATCTCCTTGAGTGATGTGAAACACTTTTCATGACTGTAGGTGGCTGTGCAGTCGAATATCCTCTGCACCTCACACGATCACGCAAGCAACTGGACCGTTGGAACCTAATAGTTCACGTTGTTGTCTCTCTTGGGCCACCCCTTGAACCACAGCAAAGCCAGCAGATGGGACAAACTATATACCATTGTCAGGAAAGGATGCCCACTGACCAAACAACAGGCACAGCATATGATGCACATAGGAGAAACCATACAAAAGGCACATGAGCTACGAGAACGATTGCAGACACAGGGATGGTGGGTGGGACTGACGTACAGTGGTATTTCTGATGGAAAGACATGATCCATGCATTGGACCCACAACCCTTCGCCAAGGTAAAGCGACAGGAGCACGGGTACAGCCGAAAGACAGGACTGTGCAAGCGACATAATCCTAATTTCCGAACTTTCTGCGCTGCGTATTTCAGTGTAAATTCATTTGTGGAGTGTACATAAATTCCGAAAACTGTCCGCTTGTTTCACAGTCTCATGGCCTACTGAGAAGTCTGTGTGTAGTGCCTGTTTTGCTTATTGCTCAACAACAAGCTTCCGTTTGGGAGGTGACAGTGATTGGAACGTTGGCTTGGGCTTTGGTACTACTGCCCATCATTACTAATACACAGCTGCGGTTACATCAGCAGCACTATAAATGACAGCAGCAAGTGCAACAACTGCAAGAGGAACAGTATTCGGCAGAATGCTGTTCCGCAGGTTGTGCTCCAGATTCGCGTTGTGCAGCAGATTTCTTCAGTCGACACTGAAGCAGGTCACAACCCTACCCTGGCATATTACCCCTAAGGGAACATTATATGGCCCTATATATGGGATATATATGGGATGGGGTATATCATATTCCATTTCCTTGTTAGGAACGTAGGATGTGGGATGGATAAGGCAATCTTGGATGTTTAGTAGTTATATCAATTAGTGGATGATAGGGTGGATTTCTCATATGTGCATATCAGGTATTTCATTGGCTATGTGTACCATATGTGTTTGCAGGATACTATTCAGTCAACACAATCGTTATGTCTTCTATGCCAAGCAATGTTGCTGCCCATGCCACTGCGACCTCTGCTCCTGACCACCCGGTCTGGTTTCATGGTAGCAGAGGCGAAAATTTTTCGTCTCTGTTGGGCGTTTGGCATCGCGGAAAGCGATCGGTCCAAGCCATCGTGGACCAAATTCAAGTTGAAATCTCCTCCCCGGGAGGGATAGCTGAGGGTGTCCAGGTCCCCACTCTCAGGACCTCCTCGGCCCTGACCCCATCGACCGGGCAGGGGCCGCAACAACGGGCCAAGCCCCAAGTGGCTACAAATCCTAAGTTTCTGAAATCCCCGAATGTTCCCATCGGGGCCCCCCATCCTCGAGATCCAGCTGGTGTACCTGGGATGGTTGGGGGGGAAATAGACGGCCACCCTCAGAGAGCGATAAGAGGACCACAATTGCCTATTACGGGCTCGGGAACCGTTATTAGCGCCGAGAATCGGGCAATAATCGACTCATCTACTGGGGTGATCGAGCGTACGAACGCTGCACCCTCACGCACTGCCGACTGGGGTACGATGGCTTCGCCAATGGGCCCCATCGTGGTCGACTCTGGCACTCCTCCGTCGCTAGGGGGGTTGCCAGGGCCTCAGGTCAGAAAAAACCTGTTTGCGGCAGGGCCCATCGGCGCTATTGTTGACCAACTCGACGCTGAAAACCGTCGAGTCATCTCGCTCACACCTGATCCCCATGGCCATCTGGGTCCCATGCTTGTGGAAGAATCCCCGGCGCCCCACTATATCATGGTGGAGGACTCTCCGGCCCCTCAGTGCATTGTGGTGGAGGCATCCCCGGTGCCTATGAGCGGCGTCAAAGACCGCCCGTGTCTTGTCGTGGAATCTCCGGAGACTACGGAGGACCGGGCCGGTACTACATCTCCAGTGCCTATGAGTGGCACGAAAGATCGTCCATCCCTAGTGGATGATTCTCCGGCGATGCCGAAGGTTAACAATCTGTGCTGGGGGGGAGGGAATCCGGTGGAGGGAGGTTCAGCAACCCTCCCAATAAACTTGGTCTCTCCCCCCACAACTACATCTCCTTTGGAGGACCCCCAACCGCGGGTACTGCCCAATTGGGGGGGGGATCCAGAGGTTGCAACAGGCTCGGAGCCTGTTTTTGCTTCCCATCCGAGAATCCAATCACCTGTGGTGGTTCATGAGTCACCACAATATATTGTGGTGGACGAGTCCCCGCCGCCACCGCCGCAGCCTAATACTTTTGGTCCCGTTTCCCCTCCGCCGTCACCCCGCCCCCGCCAGGCGGCTTACATCGAGCGAGTGCAAGGAATCCCGCACCTGATTCGGCCATCTCGTGGTGGGGGTTCGGGGGGGGGACATTCCTCTAGTGGGGGGGCGCCTGCACCAGTTGCTGCGCGCCCCACACCCCCGTCTCACCCTGCGGGGGGGCCCTCTGGTCCCTCCGTGGCAGGGGGGGCTGCTGGGGGAGGCGGTGGTGGGTCATCTCCTCCTCGTTGAGGGGGGGGTCCATCGTTTCGACATTCTGTGGGCCCTGCTCAAACACGGGGGGAGGACGAACTACAGCACACCTGTGGCTGTCCCCGGTGTGTGGTGCACTATGAAACGTGCATCCAATCTCTGATGGCTGAGGTGAAGGACCTGCGCACTCAAAATCTAGAGTTGCAGCGATCCCAGCAGGAGCTTTCTCAGGCAGTAGCCTCTACCGCTGGCATCAGTCAGTCCTACGGGGACCGGATGACCCAAATTTTGTCTACTTTGGCTAAGTTTGACGCGGTGGTTCAGGGCTACCAACGGGATTCTAAGGCGGTGGAGGCTAGTGTGTCGGATCATCTTAAAATTTCTAACAGCAACACGGCTAAATGCTTTGGCGCAGTGGAGACGCTCGCTACGCGTTACGCCGCCTTTGCATCTAGGATCGATGCGTGGGACCACTGGTACTCCACGCCTGCAGAACCCGTTGCGGTGGTCTTGCCCCCGCCATCGGCGCCTCCACCCGTTTCTGATCCTGAGCCGGCGGCGCCTACGGCGCCCATGGGCGCGCCATCCGGTCCATCCGGTGGTGGGTGTGTCCTTCCTTTCTCCGTCCACCCATCCCGCGATTGCATCTACCATCCGAACGCTTGTCCGGATTCGGGGTGGCCGAGGGGGGGGGAGGAACACCACGAACACCCCCACCACCAAGAACCTACTTCGTGGAGGGGAACCGCCGAAAAGCAGAAGGAACCTGCTATCCCCGAGTGGAGGGCGGCGCCTAAGGGCGAAGAACACCCCACGGAGCCTACGGCCCCGTGGGCCAATGCGGAGGAGAACACCTCTTCGTTGGGGAACATCAATCCCCCCACGAAAAATGTTTTCACTTCCCCCGGGAAACCTTCGTACACGCCCTCTCATCCTACGGACACGTGTACAGTTTCTCCAGTGAAGGTTGCACCAAGTGCAAGTGGAGGTGCACCCCCAACCATGGCTCCCCCCGCTTACCACCCGTACCAAATGCCTATGGTGCAAAATAGTTACACCAAAGCGGTGGAGGATAGTGACATGCCTAAACCGCAATTTAATGGGCAGTTAGAGAGCTACGACGAGTGGGTGGAGAAGCTTCAACAATGGTTGGGGGTGTGTGATCCCATATACCGAAAAACCAACGAGGCAAAAATGATTTTGAGTACCTTGCCCCCATGGCTAAAAGGGATCATCAACGCACGGGTTTCCGAGGCCACCCACCACACACGAACGGCCCCCACCCCCAAAGAGTTGTGGGACTTTTTGGAACAATGTTTCCACGAGTATGACCCCTCAAGGGCCGATGAAAGGTGGCGAGCCCTCACTCCCAGGGTGGTTAAAGGGCAAGTGACCCTCATCGACCTTGAAGATTACTATGCTCGTTGGCAACGTTTGTTGCCTTTGAGCAATGAGACTCGCCCCCACGTGATCCGGGAGCAGCTCCTAAGCAAGCTCCCGTGGATCAAGGAGAAGGTCGTCAAACAAGAGGCTAAGAATAGCCCGGACAGCTATGTGGTGGATTTTAGTGGCCTTGACCCTTCGCCGGGTCGCGCCCCATTCGAAAAAGAACTCAGGAACTGTAGCGCTCAACGCTGCACTACGGTTCCTGAAATTGTTTCGTTTTCTGGGCCGGGGGTGATAGTTGATTGCAAAGACCCGTATCTACAGGAGTGGATCTTGCATCTCAACAACACACCTCACACACGCGGCTACACCATGAAAGTGGAGCAACGCAGGCCTCGTTTGAAGCCTGAGGAAATCTACGCCCTCGCCCATAAAAGCGTATCGGAGAGGAAAGCTCTCGAACGCCTCAATAAGGGAGACAAGACGACGGTGATGTACACTCATCGCCCTTCTCACAATAAAACCGCGGTGAATGCGGTTAATGCGGATGCTACGGCGGGCCCTAACACCTCCGAACCCGCTGACACCTCCGTCAACGCCGTGGGTCACCCTAAACCTCCGGCGAAGAAAACTGTCGACCCCGGGGCTAAACCGCCACCTACCTTTTGGGTTCCGTGTTCCAAACATTGTAAAACACGTAAACAAACGGAGGTGGACATGTCTTGGATTGATTGGGGTGCCACCAATAGCACCCTTTGGACGTGTAAGCCTAATTCTCCATGCAATGACACTCATTGGAGCGTTGCGGGTAAGTCTAAGGGTGGTAAGCCTAAGGGTGGCGATAAGGATGGCAGTGGTAATAAGGGTGGCGGCGGCAAGGGCGATAAGGGAGGAAAGGGAGCGCCGTACAGGCGCGGACGTTGGTAGGAGTGCCCGGAGGCGCCCCCTTCGAAAGAAGAAACCCTCGGGCACCCCTGTGACACTACGGTGGCTCTCGTTCCATCGAGAGTCATGAAGGGGCATATAGTGACTAGTGAGATTCAAATCGAACTTTCCGTTCAGGTTGTTTTGCCCAATGGAGTATTCAAGGCTCTCCGTGTTTTGGTGGATTTTGGGTTCCAAGCGGTCGCTTTGGCCAACCCCAATGTTTTTGGAGACCAAATCTCCGAAAAATATGAATCCCCCCAACGGAGGCGCCTACTCCAAGCCGATAATGAGACGCCTTTGCCGGGGGGGGACGAGCAAATAGACGTCATAATTCAATTTACGGGGGTTGTGGATGGTAGTGTTTCACTTCCTCGTGTTGCCCAATATGGCGTGTCTCCGTACCTTGTCCCGAATTTACCTTGGGATATGGTTTTGGGGCACCCATGGGGTTGCGAACATTGCGTGAGCCATTTTGCCCGTTTCAATTGTTTGTACTCTCACCATCCAGTGCACCCCCGTTTTTGGATTGAGGACTTCCGTGAAGCTCCACGAACCGGCAAGCCATTTTTGGTTAAACCCATTCATGGTAAAGTGTCACGTCAGTCCGTGTGGGGCATAACCGTTCCCATCATTGGGGCGGTCACTCCTATGCACCCGGCCCCGGCAATTGTGGTTACGCCCCCTGGTGGCGAACCGCCTAACCGTGTTGAGGCCGAGAAACACATATCCTATGCCTTGACCGCCTCCTCCGTGGCCCCCGTACAGGATCGGGCTTGTGCTTTGGAGCTCGTTGAATTTGCTCCCGAAACCCTTGCCCGTGATGTTCTACCCACACGGCGTGATGGGTCCATGTGGACTCAGTCTGACTATGGCCTCACGCCATATTGGGCCGCGCGCGTCAAAAAACAATTTGGCAAAAACCCCGACCTGGACGCCTTCAATAGGGTCCCGGCTATGGCCCAGGCTACCCGTTGGGTTTCGCCGCTTGAAGATTTCTTTTCCACTCCCGCGGACCCCTCCAAATTGTATTGGATGTGCCCTCCCTATCATCGGTTTTCCGATTGTGTCCGGAAAATTCGAGAAGAAAGACTACGAGCCATCGTCGTAGGGCCGAAGTGGACACATAGGGAGTGGTGGAAGCCCCTTATGGAAATTACTTTGCAAGGGTACCACCTTCCTGGGCCGGAGACTAAAGCCCGTCTCTATCAAAATGACCACCTCACACCCCTTCCTCAACGGGGTTGGTCCACGGTGGCGCTATATGTGGACGGTGGTATTGCGGAGGAAAATGTGGCGGCCACTAAATGTCATGTGGCCTCCGTTTTGGCGCCGGCCGTCCCTAACCCCAATACGGATGACGAGCCGGGCATGACCTCGGAGGACGAGTCGGAGGATGAAAGGGTGCCTAACCATTTGGCTTCGGTGCGCACCCTCACATATCAGTCGACCCATAAAAAACTCCTCGCTCCCGTTACTCTTGACCCTACCCCCGAAGATTTGGAGGCGCAAGAATGCGTGCGTTCACGCATTGTGAAAATTGAAAAAGAGTTATTGGGTGGGGTGGCCACTACCGTTAAGCGCTACCGAAAAACTAATGGCGCCCAACGATTGTTGGCGGTGGCGGTGTCACCACCCAAGCACCTATTGTGTCTCCGGAGGTGGAGCTCATGAGGAAATGCATCCTCGCGGACTATGAGCGGGATGTTTTTAGCGGAGAGGTTCGTCTCCGTCCGGGCCAGGAACACCCTAAGGTCCGTGGTACGGAGCGGTTGGGGTTTGCTAAGCTTGACCTATACCCGAACGCTAAACCCAAGTCCGTGAAGCCTATACGGTTGGTGGGGGAGCGTGCCGCGGCGGAGCAAGAAATAGTGGAAGACTTTTTGGCTCGTGGCTGGATTGAGCCGTGTCCTGCCTCCGAGTGGGCGTCCAACGGTTTCGTTGTGCCCAAGAAGGAGAAGGGAAAATGGCGCCTCGTCGTGGACTATCGCCAACTTAATGAGGCCACCTTGCCCGACGCACACCCCCTCCCCCTCATTGAAAACATGTTGGAAAATCAATCCAAACACAAGATTTTCACTATTGTGGACTTGAGTAAAGGGTTCCATCAAATTCCCCTTCACCCTGAGTCCCGGGCTAAGACCGCCATGAATTTGGCGGGTAAAAGATACCAATGGCGTGTTATGCCTATGGGTATCAAGAATGGGCCCGCTATTTTTCAACGGGTCATGGACCACGTTTTGCAGGGTTTGGATTGTGCGGACGTATATATTGATGATATTATTATTGGTTCCTCCGGTGAGACGGAGGAGGAGCTATTGGCTAACCACGACCGCGACGTGCGTGCCGTGTTGGATAGGCTAAGGAAAGAAGAGTTGGTTGCTTCGGTTAGCAAAACCGATTTCTTTGTTCGTTCGGTTGAGTTTTGTGGCCATGTGTTGGAAAATGGCACACGCCGGCCGGCGCCAGGCAAAATGTTGGCGCTTGAGCGTTGGGAAAAGCCGGATAATGTTCGGGAGCTCCGAGGGTTCTTGGGGCTCGCCAACAATTATTCGGGCTATGTCCAACACTACGCCTCCATAGCTACCCCTTTGATTGAGATGTTGAATAATTTGCCTAAGCATAAGAATGCGAAAAAGGTAGGCCTAACATGGAATGCTTCGGCTAACGAGGCCTTTTTGAAGCTCAAGCGTGCTATTACGGATATTGTTCCCCTCCAACTAGCCGATTGGGATAAGGACTTTGTCCTCACCCCGGACGCTAGTAATTGGGCGGTGGGGGCGGCCCTACAACAGGAAGGTCCCGATGGTGCTCTACGCCCCCTTGCCTTTTTCTCCCTCAAATTGTCAGGCAGCCAATTGAATTGGAGCCCGCGGGAGAAAGAATGCTACGCCATAGTGGCGGCGCTTCTAAAATGGCATGGTTGGGTGGGGAACAAGCGAGTGGAGGTCCGTACGGACCACCGTAGCCTTGAAAATTGGGCTACGGAGGACCTCAAAACCGTGGGGGGTCCCTCTCCACGCCAAGCGCGTTGGCATGAATTGTTCTCCAAATTCGACCTCCATGTGGTTTACACCCCGGGGCCCGGGAACCCCGTGGGTGATTTCTTGTCCCGTTGGGCATACCCTGCTAAACCGGCGTTGGGCGATGTGTCCATACATGGGACGGCCCAAGCGGCCGGGGATGTGCGGGACATGATGGCGGCCGAGAAGGAGGAACTTGTCGCCCGCCCCCTTGTATTTAGGGCGGTTGTGGCGCCCGTTGTTACTAGGTCTAAGGCGGCGCCTCGGGCTCAAGGGGCGCCCGCATGTGATCCACCCCCTCTGGCTTCGGCTCCAGTGGGGGGGGGGACGAAGCAAAAGAAAAAACTTCGGAGACTGGAGCGAATTGCCAAGATAAAAAAATCTTGGAAGTCCCACAAGAAGGCAACTCCTATACATGGGGAGGATGCTCCCAATGTTTTTGAGATAAATTGGGCTACACACTACCCAAATTGTGAACGCTACAAAAAAATGTGGCAAGATGCCTTGAATGGGAGCTTCCAAGATGGGGTGAGGTTGGTGGATAACAAGCTCGTCCGTAATGGACGGTGGTGTGTTCCTACGTCGCTAGTGCATCGTTTGGTGGCCGAATACCACGATGCACTTCACTTAACTACCTCCAGTGTGGAAAAAGACTGGAAGGAGATTAACCATGGCGTGGAAGGTGAGGGGTTGTACAAAGCAGTGGAATTGCAATGTCAAGCGTGTCCCTCATGTGCCATCCACACACATGACACCAAGCGCAAGCAAGGGTACATGACCCCTATGCCTATACCTATGGAGCCCATGGACTCCATAGCGCTTGATGTGTTTCACTACCCTTCCACCTCCCATGATGGAGAGGTGTATGACCGAATGCTCCTATGTGTTTGCCGGCTTTCCGGCTACCTCATCTCGATCCCTATTCCTAAACCCCGTCATGAAGACAAGGATGAAGGGCTAACGGGGAAAAGAGCGGCCCATTTGGTAATGGAACGCTGGGTTGATAGGTTCAGAGCCCCTCGTGAAATATGCTCCGACCGCGGGCCACAATTTGTGAGCCAATATTTCCAAACCCTTTGTTCTAAGATTGGTGCCCGCTCAACTATGTGTCTCACGGGTAGACACCAAGGAAATGGCAAAGCCGAAAATACTGGCAAGCAGCTAAGGCGCGCCACATCCATCCCACCGCTCATTTCCCCAAAGCCATTTAACCCATATCATCCGGCGGGTTCCTTTGAGCGGGAGCGAAGACGCCCAGTGTGTACCTGAAAATAGGTCATAGTGTCTCCTCTCTATGACCCATTTTTTGGCTGGGGTGGGCGCAGGAACCCCATTGACAGCAATATCACCTGGGTGGGTAGGCATGTACTTAGGGAGAGGTAGGCCAGTTGCCATTTTTGCCAGACGGTCGACCTCATTGTTACGTTTGATTTCTATTCGCTCTTCCTTGGTTTTGGCCTTGGCTATATCCCTGTGGCTTGGGACCCACCTCGACCGGAGGGGCTTGTTTTTTGTTTCCTCCAGGATGGTGGGACGTAAATCCATATCGGAACACTCCCTATGGGGAGGATGTAGGGCGTGGTCCACAACTGCTTTGTTGTCATAAGTCAGTTCCTGATTTCTGCTAGCCAAAGCCCAATTAACTGCAAAACTTTGTAGTTCTGCCCTGTATGAGGTTTGTGGTCCGGTCACTCGGGTAATGACCTGCAGTGGACTGCAAGTGATGGCTCCTCCTGCTCTATATATTGTTCTTCCTCCCACTTCGTGAGTTAGTTTACTCCCGTCTCCATACCATATATCGCCTTCTGCCTGCTTTCCATTGGTGTAGCACTTTATTCCTGCCACCTCCACATGAGTAAATCCTATTGGGACTACCCCGTCCGTGGGATCATCATTTGCATTGCATCGTGTTATGTATCTTCTGGCTACTTCAGGTATGCCCATTGCCACTTCTTGTTGCGTAATCCATTCTTCATCCCCGGATGTCTGCTCATCAATGAGATTTGCGGAAGTGGGCGGTCTTCTGCGCGGGGCTAGCACCAGTGTAGTGTTTCCTCCTATTTGGGACAAGACTGTGACGTAGTCACGAAGAGGTGTCACCATGCGTTCTATGGGTTGTGCCGCCAATCTGGACAATCTACCAGTGGGTTTCCGCAGCAATCCTTGAACAAGGGTGGCGTACCTAGTTCTATAAGCCCAGTATATTTGTTCTGGTGCCGTTGCTAAAGCCCTTACCTTGAAGAAGGGCACTAATTGGGTGGAGGTTTTGCCCGCCGTTGTACGAGCGTGGCATGAGACTACAGGTCCTTCAGGTTATACGCCTAACGAGATTGTGTTTCGTAAACACAACCGTACTAAGGGGCCCCCTCTTGCTGAGCCTAAGGGGGTTGCCCAAGACGCCGCTCACTACTTCCAGCGGCGTGAGGAGCTTATTGCTCTTGCACGAAGGGCTATGATTCAAGTGCAAGAGACAATGGCTCATAAGTATAATAAGAGGAGGAGGATGTCCCCCAATTTCTCAAAAGGGGACCGCGTATGGGTCCGTCGCCAACGCAGCAGGAGTGCCCTCCCAATTTGAGGAGGACACTTATAATGTCAAGAAAATATTGGGTCACCGTACTCACCGCAAGAGACTTCTCTTCAAGGTGCGTTGGGAGGGTTATACCAAAGACTGGGATACCGAGGAGCCCGTTGAAACCTTCTTACCGTCCTACAATAAGGTTTGGAGAGATTACTTGCAGAAACAGAATCTCACCCAAACCATTGACCTCCTCGCCCACCTTGGTGGACCGCTCTCATGAGCGTGCCACGAAAAGAAAACCCTAACCAATATGGGGAGATATTATTGTTTGGGGAAAGGAGGAGAGAGCGAGAAGCGGTGGGAGACAGGAAAGAAGCGTGAAGATAACGTGCATGCACGGCGCGCCCCTCGGTTACAAAAATCCCCACCGGAGCAGGGCGGTGGGTACCGCATGTTTACCCCACCGTCTACCTCTCTCACCGCTAAAGGCTTGAGAGTCCTTGGGGTGGGGTGGCGTGGCATATAGCCTGGGGCGGAAGTGGGACGTGTTCTTTCGGGGTCTTAATGCCATTCAAACCCCTATCCTTGGGTCTTACTGGAGCACTCCTACCACCACCAGGACAAAGTCCTGCCCACGATGACGCCCCCCGTCAAGGGTGCTAACAACGTGGCAAGCACTTCCCGAAGACTCTACCGGGTTGTGCGCATGGTGGTTCTTGCAAGGTTTCGGAGTGCCGCCCCGTACCGAAACCACGACCCCACGACCGTCCCTGACCCGTGACCCAAGCCAACGAGCTAAAACATTTGCTCAAAAATGGCGAAGGCTTGAAAACTTCGTTGGGTTGGCGGGTACAACCCATTTTCCCTTTTTGTACTGGGCGTGATGGTTTTCCACCGATTTGCCCTTGTGCACACGAGGGTAAAGTATACAAGGTACGAAGTACTCGTGTGGCTCACATTACATGAAAAAAATTTTGTGGCGTGCAAAATTGCCACTACATACGGCGAGGACTTAAGCCTAGAGGGAGGGATCGTCCTCTACGTACAAGTATTCTAATATGAATTGCAATGGGTGCCTTTGCCCCGTCACTCCGTGAGTGGGTGGGGTCTTCAAAGGCAATGGCGTTGCGGATTTGGGCCATCTCCGCCGCCTGGGTATTTATCCCCGGTCGCTATGCGTGCCCGGGTTGGGAGTGGGTACCCTCCATTGCCATTGCATGGGGCCGCATGCTGGCTGGGTGTTTTGTTCATGTCTTTCGTGAATTTCACGGGGGATATTCCTGCCTGCAACGAAAAGGCAACAAACAACATGAAGAAAAGGACGAGTGTGCACATGCATATAATTATGAGAGAATATATATGTTGATATTTTCTCTAGAGTTCCCCACGAGTGGACTTGGATTTCCACAACACCCGGGAGGTCCTCTATCCCAACGCCCAACCAAACGGGTTGGGATATGGGCGTGGCATGTTTTTGTGGAGGCCCGTGCGTGGACTTGGGTTTCCACAACACACACGGACCTCCCTCTCCGTGACACACCAAAACCGGGTGTGCCCCGTGTCCGTTTGATCACGTGCGTGTGTGTGCATGCGCTTATTTTAATTACGGGAGTATATGGTTGCCTATTACGTGGGTTATCACCCGCCCCCCGATCAAGCAAGACCTAAATTGACCTACCTTTGGGTTTTGTAACCGTGTACACCGTAGCAAGTTTACACACGGAGGTGTAAACATGCACCGTCATACACGGTGTATGGGGGTAGGGGGAGTAAAGGCTCCTTCGGGGCGTGTCATCGTGCCCCCGGGGAGCTGGGTGGACTGATATACCAGTGGGACAGTATGGGCGACCTCCACAGGTTTGCGCACGGAGGTGACCCCCTGCCTTACTGCCCGCCGGTAACACACCCACCGTCAAAGGTAACGCTCAAGCTAACCTAGGTGTCTATACGCACGCCCCCAAGACACACACGAACACCAAGCAACAAGGTGGCATATCTATACACGTGTTCTATTGTGAGTATGTTTACCGTTTGTTGTATGTACGTGAGTGGTTTGTGGAGATTTTTGTTTGTGTAAGCGTGTGGCACCATGTGCTCCAAGGCCGCCACCGCGAGGCCCACACCCTGTGATGCCCTCCGGGCGAGTGTGTACCTCCGGGCCCTGCCAATGGATGTGCGCGCAAAAGTATGTCTTGTGTATGTCAGCGTGCATCGCTCTATTATGTGTATATATGATATATATGCGTAATATGGCTCCTAGGTGGTGGGTTAGTAGTGAGGTCAGTTTATTATTATATGGTTAAGAGGTTTGTCTATTCAAGTGTGTCTACTCACACCCTCATCCCATCTCCGTACCTCCTCCTTTACCCTCTACGTGGTGCATCACGTGTGACACACATGCTATCATTAAGGATCAACAAGGACACGGCCCTTGGCTGAGCCGTGCCCACCATCACGCGGGCCACAACCGTGGCTTCTCCGAATCAACGAGGCTCGCCGGCCTTTCTTGACACTTGTTTTTGTTTGTGGCGGGTCTGTTTACAAGTGGGCCTTTGGCTAGGCCTTGTCTGGACATTTTCAAGCAAGTTGACAAGCAAGCTTACATCTTACAAGCAAGAGCTCACTGATTACTGCAAGCGTTAGACAAGCACATCAAGCACATCAAGCACATACAAGCCCTCATAAATGGTCTGAGGCACGAAGGTGGAAGGTGTGGGCATCGTACCCGTGTTTTCATTTGTGCCTAGTGTTTGCGGCGGTTTACCCTGAGGCCATCGTGACCTCTTCCCTCTATTCAGTGAGCTACCGCGCGCACGGTGGGGCCATCGTGGCCGTGTTTATTAGTGGCCTAAGCATGCACAAGGCAGAGGCAGGCACAAGGCAGTGCTGCATCGCAAGGCAACGGCATGACACTTGTGATTGTTTCCTTGACCTCTATCTCTGCTTTCCCACGTGTTCCCTGTTGCGGGCACAGTCCTAAGCTACTGTCAGGCTCTCCCGTCGCTGTTGGTGTCAGTTCTTTCTCAAAAGTAAAATTTTGGCACTGTCGCGTCGCGCCGTTTTGCAGGTACCATTACCTTCAGGTTTGGTTAAAAGTGTGATTTCACTTTGCCTTTAGTTTTAATTCTGAAGAAAAATACCAATTTTACCTGCTGGACCCCACAATGCCTTATGCGACACGCGGGGACCAGACTCTGCGCGCAACAGCTCGCGATTTCGCCTACTACTTATTGCGGGATCTGCGGGATCCCGTTGATAAATTTGCGGATTTTGGCGGTGGTTCGATTCCCACCGATCGGAGCTACTTCAGCGGCCGTGCGGCCGGCTCCGAGATTGCCTGCGTAGGTTCGATTCCCTGTGAGAGGGAATCCTGCTCACCTGCCATTTGCTGCTGTTTGTGACTGCTACGTTCTTCTTGGGCATATACTTCCTGCCCGTGGCAGTCGTTTTAAGTGGGGGGGTGAAGCAGGTCACAACCCTACCCTGGCATATTACCCCTAAGGGAACATTATATGGCCCTATATATGGGATACATATGGGATACGGTATATCATATTCCATTTCCTTGTTAGGAACGTAGGATGTGGGATAGATAAGGCAATCTCGGATGTTTAGTAGTTATATCAATTAGTGGATGATAGGGTGGATTTCTCATATGTGCATATCAGGTATTTCATTGGCTATGTGTACCATATGTGTTTGCAGGATACTATTCAGTCAACACAATCGTTATGTCTTCTATGCCAAGCAATGTTGCTGCCCATGCCACTGCGACCTCTGCTCCTGACCACCCGGTCTGGTTTCAACACCTTTTGGCATGACAAGCATTGGCAGAGGCACATTTAAGGGTGTGCTCACAACACCAATTTCTGAGCATCAAAAGAGGAACAGCTCTGCATGGATGCAATACACTATCACTGTGCTCCAATAGCTGCGCACACTACAACAGTGAACATGAGGCACGCCACATGCACCCTTGAACAGCCCATTGGTGCAGTGCTAAAGTGAGGCTACAGAGGTTTACTGGAGGCCCAGGAGGTCAAAAATGGGTCAAAATGGATCAATGAGGGACCAAATAGGATGATCCATTTCTTATATCCTCTCAAAAGGTCTGGACAAAGGCCTTTTCTGACACAGAAAATAGGTCAAAAATGGACCCCCAAAAAACCAATGTTGGACCCAAACAAGTGTATTTGGGGGAATGTAAGTGCGCCGGGCGCGCGCTGGGCGCGCGCTGGGCATCTTTTAGGCCACAATGCCTCCCAACGACACTGCACTAAGCAACCACTGTGGTTCCTGCCCGCTCTGGGGACCCCGAGAAGGCTGGGCACACGCCAGGCAAACAAACCCCCCTTTAGCCCACTTGCAGTCCACTTTGACCCCTTCGGTTCGTGCAAGGTGCATGGTGACTGGTGTGCTTTGCACATTTTGCATCGTGAAGAACCACACTCTGATTGGGTCTGGTGTTGTCCAGTGGGGCTGTGTCTTCCACGGTCAGACTGGGATAATTTCGTAATGCCTAACAGGCAGGAGCTGGTTGGAAGCAACCGGAACCACCAAGGATTCTGCGCTGTTTGAGTACATGCTGTGACTGTGGGGTGGATTCAGGGCTCTGCACAACGGTTGTCTCACCCCCCCATCGACCCGCCAAATCTCAGGAGGGGGGAATTTCACACTGATTGGCTATTGATAACACTAAATATTTGTTGCTTTGTGCTGTTGGCGCACAGGATGCTTTGGGGGGCTCTACCATGCTGCTTTTTTGCTCTGCTGGTGCGCCTCCTTCCACTACATTGTGCAGCATATTGACAAGATCGCCAAGATGGCACCGGCAACAACAGCAACCATGGAGTTACTGCGCTGCACGCCATGGGGATGGAAACTACGTGACCCTGAACGTCACAGAAAATTCAGAGATGAATACCCTTCATGGTGCTCAGTACCCGCGAAAGTCTATTCTGCTTTATGGTTCATCCTGCCCTTGTGCTGTATGGGCGGCTACCTGATCCTAGGCTGGTCCCTAAAATTCGCATTCTTTTGCGAAATCTTTCCGGTGGCCGTGGCTTTGCTCCTCGGTATCTGCTGTTGCTGGAGTGTGACTAAGCCCTATACAGAGCTGCTGCTCACTGTTGCAGTGTGCCTGATTGGGATCTGGAGCAGTGCGAAGTGCTACATCCTTCCGGCGTATTTCAATGAGTCTCACGTTGAAGGCAAGTTCACTGCTCCCGATTACAGTGAGACTCAAATCGCTGCAATCCGGAACGTTACCATGGAGTTCGCCAACATGCTTGTGATTGCTGGGCATGTGCTTTCCTCGATGCCCCAATTTGTCGCAATGTTATATTTGTCTGCCAGCCAAATCGTCATCATTCTTCTCTGGGCCTCTCATGCCTGCTGCCTGTTGCTCTGTCCGTACTTGGACGCCAGCTCGACCATTGTTGGCGTGGGCGTGATGACCATTTTTTCGGTGTTCTTTTTCTTCGTGTCGTTCCAGTCCAGGAAATTCCTTCTACTGCATTACTTGGCCTCCGACTGCTTGGAAAGAGAGCTGAAAATGAGTTTCGAAGCCTCTCAAAAGGCGGACAGCATCCTGAATCACACATTGAAGAACAAGATGGCCGATGCCGCGGGGGAACTGGAGCTCTTTTTGAGCACCTATGACGGGCCCCGTCACCCTTTTCAGAAGATTCTGACCTCCCTACGCCGAGGGATGCAGATGTGCCAGCAGCGGCAGGCGTACCTGAAGCTCATGGCTGGAGCCTATCAACCTCGCAACGTGCAGTGTAGCCTGTACACTTTCGGGAAGTCCTTGGCCTCAGGGCGTCAGTAAATACTCGAGCAATTCAGCGCTGTGTGGGCCAAATTTGACACCGTTGCATGCGAGATGATCCTCGAAAATGCCCTCAGCAACGCTTTCAAACACGGCTGCCCTCAGAATCCCGACGTGTCCTTCACGATTTCCGCTGGCGAGCGTTGCAACGAGTCCCAGCAGGTCCCACTCGTGTTCCGCGTGGCGAACCGCGCCCACCCCGACCGGCCGCCAATCACGGCGGATTTCATACAGAAGCTCGTGGATCAGGTCCCAGAGAATACCGGGAGCAGGGCTGTGCCGGCGCTGTCAGACCAAGTTGGGGTGTCCCACTGCCTCGCCATTGCCAAGGCCTGTGGATTTGAATTGAGCCTGAAGCAGGACGACGATCTTGTCACATTTGAGGCCAGGGTCATGGCAGGGCATATGGAGCCGCCCACCGATGTTCCCCCCGACCGCGTGTCGCGCCCCCTGCCCCCGGGTCTGCGCTTTCACGTCCTGGACGATTCTGCCGTGGCCCGACGCTTGGTCACCCACCAGCTCACAGCGCTGGTGTTCCCGCAAACCGTGAAAGCGTTTGGCGCGACGCAAGACGAGGTGCTGCTGTTTGTGCTACAGTCAGTTGCAACAGCGGACGTGGTGATCATGGACGAGCACCTGCAGTACTCGGGCACGGAGTTCCGGGGATCCGACCTCATGCAGCAGTTTGTGGCGGCGGGATTCCGCGGCTTGCTCTGTGCCCGCTCCGCGAACTGCTCGGAAACCGACATACGCAAGTACCTGCAATCGGGCGCACGCTGTATTCTCGGGAAGGAAATGTCCGGGAGCGAAATGGTGGACAGCATTGCAGATGCCTATCACCGGATGAAAGACGCAGAGTCCGCACCAATTGCAGCGTCGTCACGCAGTAGCACAGTCTCGGACGTCGGGGTGTCCTGATACAGCGAACTCGCATAATCTTCTGCAGTCCTGCATGCACATTCACTGTGCGGCGACCCCGTTTCGTCCACCGTCCGGCGCCCGAGTTCCATCGGATGCGTACTGATGATCCTCCTCATGCCATCTGTCACGGGCAGTCGACACTCGCACACATCCCCTGCCGACTTGGCTTACCTCCTGCCCCGCCTGCACCCAGGATCGGAGTAGTTTGGGCAATTTCCTGCATGAAAATGCGCCAATCTGCTCCCGGCGTGTCACCCGGTGTCTCAACTTCGCGATTTCGAGTGATAGCCACCTAAAGTGAAGCAATGAAGCAGTGAAGCAGTGAAGCAAACAATGGCCCATCAGCCCCCCTTCATCTGGTCCATTGGTCCATCGCCTGCCAGTGTTTTGTTTTTGCAGTGCCAGTGCCAGCTCCACAGTGAATGAATTGTATTTTGCCCCCACCCCCACCCCGTGTATGTGCCGCCGATTTTTCTGATGTGTTTTCTTAGCCCACCTGAGTTTTTTCGCCTGTGGTGTGTCTGTTTTGGTCTGCTGTCAGTTGATTGTGTTCCTGTTTTCTGTTCTTTCCTGTCAGTTCTGGTCCGCTGCAACCCCCGCCCCCCCACCACCGCACGGGGGGAGGCAGATTTAGGGGTTTAGGGGTTTGCAGTGACCAGGGAGTGTCCCTTTCGTCATATATGGCGATTGATATGAAGCGACCAACAATGCAGCAGGACTGATGGCTGCGCTACGTGCGCTCCAGATGCATCCTTGGGGAAAGACCTCCATCTTCTCCTACTCCGAGTAAGTTCTGCTAGGGGTCAAGGGAGCAGCAAAATGATGGAAAATCAAGGGCTGGGTAGGGTCGTATGGACCTTTCAGTAATGTCCCTATCTGGGAGATGATTAGAATTTGAGAGGGAGCGACGATTCAATGTGAAGAACCAAGCCTTTTCCCCAGTCAGTCGTGGTGTCTCAGGCAGAAAGGGCGCTTGTTTTTTTTATTGCAGTTGCTGGCTCCAGCCGTCAGGACTTCCATGGGATACGTACTGATGACCCTCCTCATGCCGTCTGTCAAGGGCAGTCGACACTCGCACACATCCCCTGCCGACTTGGCTTACCTCCTGCCCCCCCTGCACCCGGGATCGGAGTAGTTTGGGCAATTTCCTGCATGAAAATGCGCCAATCTGCTCCCGGCGTGTCACTCGGTGTCTGGACTTCGCGATTTCGAGTGATAGCCACCCAAAGTGAAGCAATGAAGCAGTGAAGCAGTGAAGCAAACAATGGCCCATCAGCCCCCCTTCATCTGGTCCATTGTTCCATCGCCTACCAGTGTTTTGTTTTTGCAGTGCCAGTGCCAGCTCCACAGTGAATGAATTGTATTTTGCCCCCACCCCCACCCCGTGTATGTGCCGCCGATTTTTCTGATGTGTTTTCTTAGCCCACCTGAGTTTTTTCGCCTGTGGTGTGTCTGTTTTGGTCTGCTGTCAGTTGATTGTGTTCCTGTTTTCTGTTCTTTCCTGTCAGTTCTGGTCCGCTGCAACCCCCGCCCCCCCACCACCGCACGGGGGGAGGCAGATTTAGGGGTTTAGGGGTTTACAGTGACCAGGGAGTGTCCCTTTCGTCATATATGGCGATTGATATGAAGCGACCAACAATGCAGCAGGACTGATGGCTGCGCTACGTGCGCTCCAGATGCATCACTGGGGAAAGACCTCCATCTTCTCCGACTCCGAGTAAGTTCTGCTAGGGGTCAAGGGAGCAGCAAAATGATGGAAAATCAAGGGCTGGGTAGGGTCGTATGGACCTTTCAGTAATGTCCCTATCTGGGAGATGATTAGAATTTGAGAGGGAGCGACGATTCAATGTGAAGACCCAAGCCTTTTCCCCAGTCAGTTGTGGTGTCTCAGGCAGAAAGGGCGCTTTTTTTTTTATTGCAGTTGCTGGCTCCAGCCGTCAGGACTTCCATGGGATACGTACTGATGATCCTCCGCATGCCGTCTGTCACGGGCAGTCGACACTCGCACACATCCCCTGCCGACTTGGCTTACCTCCTGCCCCCCGTGCACCCGTGATCGGAGTAGTCTGGGCAATTTCCTGCATGAAAATGCGCCAATCTGCTCCCGGCGTGTCACTCGGTGTCTGGACTTCGCGGTTTCGAGTGATAGCCACCTAAAGTGAAGCAATGAAGCAGTGAAGCAGTGAAGCAAACAAGCCCATCAGCCCCCCTTCATCTGGTCCATTGGTCCATCGCCTACCAGTGTTTTGTTTTTGCAGTGCCAGTGCCAGCTCCACAGTGAATGAATTGTATTTTGCCCCCACCCCCACCCCGTGTATGTGCCGCCGATTTTTCTGATGTGTTTTCTTAGCCCACCTGAGTTTTTTCGCCTGTGGTGTGTCTGTTTTGGTCTGCTGTCAGTTGATTGTGTTCCTGTTTTCTGTTATTTCCTGTCAGTTCTGGTCCGCTGCAACCCCCGCCCCCCCACCACCGCACGGGGGGCGGCAGATTTAGGGGTTTAGGGGTTTACAGTGACCAGGGAGTGTCCCTTTCGTCATATATGGCGATTGGTATGAAGCGACCAACAATGCAGCAGGACTGATGGCAGCGCTACGTGCGCTACGTCCGCATCAGGTTTCTCCATCCCCTTCCTCTCCTGCTCATGTGTTTCCTGTGCTGTCTTGTATGTTAGCATTGTGTACCTCCAGTGCGGCATTGCATTTGGCGGATCAATCTGGAAAACATTCAGATCACAGAATCCCCAGATCCATCGCCGTTCTGTCACATTCACAGAAGGATGTTTCAAATATGCCGGCCATTTCCCATGTGGACTGCCCACTGTTGGAACCGTTTAAGGTTTATTCGATTTTTTGCATAAGTGCAGCAATATTGATGTATTCCCCCACGCCTCAGAGCGCGGCCATAGGCCATAGGCCATTACGCCGCTGTTTGAGCGGCATGAGCTCATTTTATATGAAACGCTTCGCTCTGGTGGGGAATGTCTTCCTCTGATGGCAATTTCAGGATTCCGAACCGATCCTGGTTCGCAGTCACCCCCATCTGTAGGGATTTCAGGTACTGAAGCGGGCCCCACAGCACCTGAGCTGGACAATGATACGTCCCGATCTCAGATTTCGCAGCTAACTTCTGCAGAAAAGGAATACTTCAGCCCTGTACATAATATACAGGACGGTGATGCTCACAGTGAGCCCTACAGTGAAGATGAGGGTTCAGTGGGTTATAGCCAACCTCCTGACGAGTTCATGGGGCGTTTTAAGCTTTCCAGGGATAGGTCCGGTCAGGAAATTACAGGTCATGCAGACAAACAACACTGCCTGAACCTGGCTGTTGACGCCCTGGAGACGGCCTCGGGTATTGCTGTCGCGGAAGCAAAAAGCCCGTGTGGATAATCCAGCGAAATCTGTGTCGGTTGGAGTGACTGGCGTGGGCGCCATAAGCCGTGTGAAGTCCACTGTTCGTCCCAAGAGGCGGAAATGGTGGCAAATCAGAGGTTTGCATAAAGCTTCTGGCGTAGCTAACCAGGAGTTACCCCCTTCCATGATTAGGAACGGTCGTTATGCAATTCATACTGATTGGTACGGTCATCTGCTCCAGTGGGCAGGCCCTCAATTTCAGCCCAAGGTTTTTCCCCTTGCCGCACCTGGGTCGTGCTATAGACACAACGGCAAATGGGTTAACCAGCCGAAAGGGGGTAAGGACGTGAACGGTGGGTTTGCCATCCCATGGCGTGATGAATCTTTGTTTTTGATGCCACCGATTGGTGATTGCCATCGGATGGTAGAGAAAGTTCGTTGGGGGGGGGGGGTAGAGGCATCGCAGTGGTGCCTGTGTTAAAGGGACAGCCATGGTTCTGGTCCCTGGGGGAAGTTGCCATTGACTGGTGGGATTTTCCTGCCAGTCAGAAAATTTTGGTGGATGAATGGGGAAAAACCCATCGACAAGGTCCACTGAAATTCAGGGCTGTCATATTTGACTGCTTGGGAGAACACCAGGATGGCCTGCATAAGACGGGCTGGACTTCCGCCCATACAGACAAGAAAAAAAATATTCGAAGACAGTGGCATCAGCCCCCGGCCAAGAGACCCGTGGGTATGTCCAGAAAAAAATGGCGCGCCACTGTGCTCCAACAGGCCAAGGATGGATTCTTACCTCTTCCTCCTGAACCTCCTGATTCTGAATTTTCGGAGGATTCTGTGCGTGTTTCTGCGATGAATTTCTCTTTTCTTGATCCTGTGTTGGATCCTGCATCCATTCTCCATTCAACTCCCATCCTTGCACATGGTTCTTCAATGATCGGGGCGGTCCAGGAGCTTCTGCGTGAAGTCCAGACACCAGATCATCAGGTAGAACTCTCTTCTCCTCCTTCAGAACATGAGTTGAAGAAAATTCAGCTTGACAGTGTCAACCAGAGGTCATTCACTGCTGAGGAGACGTCCCAGCGAATATGCCATTGGGATGCCCAGGTCAACACAATCAAGTTGCATTCTGAGCCTTAAGCGCAGTGCGCGCGCAGTGCAACTATTTGGGTGTCTGGCCGTACTAGAGACCCATACTTTGTGATACTAGGGGCCCCTAGGGGCATCATGGTGACCCGTAGCGTAGGTTTTGACTTCTGATTTCGTCCCCCTTTGTTGGGGACCCCCGAGAATGCAAGGGTGACGTAGCATTTCCGCCCTCTTTTGGCCCCCAACCTTCCGGTGCTATTGAGGAAACCGGGACAATCTTTGAATCCACGCTTTGTTGCGTGGTGCATCATGGTGACCCTTGGCGTAGGTTTTGACTTCTGATTTTGTTCCCCTTCTTTTGGGGACCCCCGAGAATGCAGGGGTGACGTAGCATTTCCGCCCTCTTTTGGGCCCCAACCTTTGTTCTCATTTGGGATCGCGAAGGGCCGAAAAGGAGCAAGGGGCATTATATTGATTATGAGATTGGCTCCATGGATGGTGCATACAAGGGGCGCCTCCATGTGGCATGGCCATTTATCGGTCGAAAGACGTTGACCGAGCGGCAAAAGGAGTACAACGATGTTCATGGTTTCTATAGGGCACGCATTGAGCACTTGTTTGCACGCATGTGGCACTGGGGCATCATAAGGAACATATGGAGGGGATCCGGTACGGAGTTGCATGAGTACGTGCGTGTACTCTTGCATTTGTAGCAATTTTTGATTCGAAGACAGGTACGGTACCCTCCATATGGTCCATGGGAACACGTACCTGCACATGTATGGACCGCACCTACACAGGAGGACAATGATGATGAGGATGTTGTGGGTGATGATGGGGATGTTTGTGCCCTTTGTTGCACCAAGTTTGACCCTGAAAAGATGTCCATGTGTGACAAGTGTGAATTGCAATATTGTACGGATTGCATTGACACGCACACATGTGACAGTGTGACATTTCTTTGATTCTGCAACTGTGTCATGTTGTGCACACAAGTTGCGTATTCTCAATGTGTACTTAGTTGACAATGGACCAGAAAGACAGTTGTGTGTTGTTGAGGGTGGCGACCAATGCGCTGTTCATGGCCTTTCCAGATGTGCATGATGTGTGTTATGTTCAGGGAAGGTGGTTTGCAACTTTCTTGAGCTGGGGCAGTTTGGGTCACCTAATTCTAAGGGCGTTTCCAAGGGGTGTGCTTGGGGGCTCTTCCGGGGGAACATAGTCTAAAAGTAGCGCGCAGTGCGCGCGCAGTGCAAAGATTCCCCCTGTGTTAAAGGGACAGCCATGGTTCTGGTCCCTGGGGGAAGTTGCCATTGACTGGTGGGATTTTCCTGCCAGTCAGAAAATTTTGGTGGATGAATGGGGAAAAACCCATCGACAAGGTCCACTGAAATTCAGGGCTGTCATATTTGACTGCTTGGGAGAACACCAGGATGGCCTGCATAAGACGGGCTGGACTTCCGCCCATACAGACAAGAAAAAAAATATTCGAAGACAGTGGCATCAGCCCCCGGCCAAGAGACCCGTGGGTATGTCCAGAAAAAAATGGCGCGCCACTGTGCTCCAACAGGCCAAGGATGGATTCTTACCTCTTCCTCCTGAACCTCCTGATTCTGAATTTTCGGAGGATTCTGTGCGTGTTTCTGCGATGAATTTCTCTTTTCTTGATCCTGTGTTGGATCCTGCATCCATTCTCCATTCAACTCCCATCCTTGCACATGGTTCTTCAATGATCGGGGCGGTCCAGGAGCTTCTGCGTGAAGTCCAGACACCAGATCATCAGGTAGAACTCTCTTCTCCTCCTTCAGAACATGAGTTGAAGAAAATTCAGCTTGACAGTGTCAACCAGAGGTCATTCACTGCTGAGGAGACGTCCCAGCGAATATGCCATTGGGATGCCCAGGTCAACACAATCAAGTTGCATTCTGAGCTCAATGATGAGCAGTTTTCCAAGTTCTTGCATTTCTCCCAGACTGTTGCTGAGCCCACGCCAGAAGTGTTTCCTGCACACGACAGATGCATGCGCGTTGTAATTGAGGCCGATTCTGTCATGCCCGGCAGTGAAACGTATAGGCAGTGGGTATATGAACGTTTCAAGGACACGGTCTTTAGGGAGGACGGGAACACGTGGGATGAAATCACCTCGAAGAGAGGTTGTTAGATCAAGTGCAGGCGCGAGCGGCGTATACCCCCCTTTTTTGGGGTCATTCGCGCAGCATACCCCAAGGCATGATATTGGATGTCCAACCCCTTGTAAAATCATTATTTTGCCCAATAAGACCATCCCCCAATGGATTTTTTGATTCTGAGGCCTCTACCCCCTAAAACTGGATATCACTTTTTGGGGGGGGGGGTGGGGGTGGGGGGTGGGGGGGGGGTCAAAAGTTTTTGCTCAACAGGCTTAAAGCAGTGGGGAAGCTGAATGCTGTAGCATCGCCGCCGGTCCACTGGTAACGCAGCCGACACATGCTTTATAGTCGGTGGTTCGAATCCCGGCCTCCTGACTTTTGCAGCGGCGGCGCCGCTGCAAATAATCAGCGCACCAGGGTTCGAACCGCCGACCTAAAAGCTGGCGGTGGCATGCATTACCACTCGGCCACCACCGATACTTGAAGTGAGTACGGTCCCGACTGCTACATAAAGTGTCTGCTACTAACAAAAAACCCAAAGTGTGTGTTTCCGTCTGCCTGACTGCTGGCCTGTCTAACTGACTGATTGGCTGACTGTCAACCTCTCTTCGAGGTGCACTGCCGAAGGCAATAGAATTTTCGAAAAATATTTCTGCACGTGGTCCTGAGGGCATTTGTACTTTACAGCCCACACCAGGGGCAGTCCCTAGGGCGTATAAAGCCATCAGAGCTGTTGGGGAGCGCAAGGAGGCACTCAGGGCGAAAGTGGACGAATTTTTGAAGAAGGGGTGGATTCAGCCCAGCCATTCGCCCTGGGTTAGTCGAGGCTTCCTCGTGCCCAAGCCTAATGGCAAGTGGAGGCTTGTCATTGATTACCGCTATGTGAATACTCAGCTCCCTGGGCATGAGTTTTTTAAGATGTCACAAACTTTATCAGAGTTCTCACAGGTCGCAGATAAGAGCAGGCTATGTACACAGATGCTGTGCATACTATCTACATGACCTTTTCATACTTGAACTGCGCTGACCGGTGTTGGAGACCGTGTGTGGGTGTTGGTGTTGATTTGGTGGAGGTGCATGAGTGTTGGTGTGAGTGTAGGTTGTACTTTTGGCTTTCATTAGGCCACTGGTTCACCAAGGTGGTTCCAGGAAAAATTTATCGAAGTGATAAGATAATAGACTGATAGACTTTGTAGAAAACTGATAGAAGTACCTGGTACTGGTAGGTTAGATAACATACAAAGGAGAAGTTTTAGAAATGCCAAAAATTAGAACTGGCATCACCTGCAGAAAGTTGTCTGAAAACGCTGTGGCTGTGACCCCTCTGTTCACTACATTTGGAAAACAACCCCGATTTTTCACCCTAGGGGAAAATCAGTGCCGGATCCATACAATGCAGGCAACAAACTAGCAATCAAAAGCAGGCAATGGTGACATTGCAGTGCAATTGATGCAGTGCAGGGAAGTCATTCTGGAGCAGCCAATATCAGATATATATGAAAAGGAAGAGCTGCAGAAAAGGATGTGAGTGTCTGTGTTCTGAGCTGTGATGGTGGTAGCATTGTTTGTCGAGTGTGTGTAAAGAATGTTGACTTAGAGCTGTGGCGTGTGTTGCCGTGATGGAGTGTCTTGTTGTGAATGTGTTCTGTGAAAGCAGGGTGTGTTTGATCTGGCTCCTACAACATATACAAGTGAAATCTGAGCCAAGGGCAGCAATTATTGCACCTCTGAGAGGTGTTTCGGCACCTTTCTTCGCAAAAACAATGCTTTGGTGACCAACTCAAATTTTTCATCAGTAAATCAGAACTTGAATCTGCACATGCATCAGTAAACACACTCGTTGTATATATGGTTATGATGTAACAAGGTCTTCTGACCAGTAAAAACTGTTGCTGTCGTCAATAGCCTTTAAGTGGCTGTTTGCAATTAGATATTCTGTATAATCCTTCACGTACAAGATCTTTTGGACTTCCATCGTGGTGAGGCGACGAACGTCAGTAAATTGAGCTGCCTCGTTGTTGTTGCTGAGACAAAATTCACCAATAGCATTTACATACCACGATACTTTAATATCCTCCTTTGGTTGTACGGATAGCTTTGGCGTCGGCATTGTCTCGGTGGTCGTGCTTTGCGGCATCTGACTTTGATCATCAGCAAGGGAAGTGTTGTTGTTGGTCGGCTTTTCTTTATGACTAGAATTCGAAGCTGTGACTTCCGGCAATGGCTTTACCTTCCATATATTTGACGGTGAACTCGCTGGTTGGTACTGGTGGACTCGGGGCGCACTTTGAAGCCGTGTTCTGCAATTCGGAGAACCTTTTTTGTACCCAAGTCGTCGTTCATACTTGGAGGTGCTTGATGGAGACCTTCGACTCGTTGGTTGGTGCTGCTGCTTCGCTGTTGGTAGCGTGCCTTGGTTCTGTGTAGCTTTTTCGCTCACTTGCGTGCGAGGCAGTGTGCTGACAGGCCCTTCGGTCGTGGTGGTTTGCCTTGCAGCACGGGTCAGCAGGGTGTTAAACACATTTCCGGTGTCGAACTTTGAGCTCGGCAAGTAGCGTGCTGGTTGCGAGACAAGAGCTGTGTTGTACCCGTTCCCTGACGGCTTCGGCTTTTGACCAGCAATGTGTTGGCGAAGCGTTGGTGACGGCGTTTCCATTTCCGCTGATTTTTCTGGCGTCGAGTTTGAAATGTATTCATCATTGTCCTTTGGTTGCGACACAAGAGTGGCGCCGTACCTTTTCTTGGATGGCTTCGGCTTTTGACGAGTATCTTGTTGGCGATGCGTTGGCGAAGGTGTCACGTCGTACGTGCTCCTGAACGGCTTTGGCTTGTGACCAGCAACTGGTTGGCGATGTGTTGGAGACGGTGTTGCTATCTCCTCTGTTTCTGCTGGCGCTGGGTTTGAGCTACATTCATTATCATCCTCTGGTTGCGAGACAAAAGCTGCGTCGTACCTGTTCTTTGACGGCTTCGGCTTTTGACCAGCAGCTTGATGGCGGTGTGTTGGTGAAGGCAATACCTTTTTGGCTGACTTGGTTGGCGCTGAGTTTGAGGTGGACTCGTCATCGCTGTTTTTGTTCGAGTCATTGACAGGCACTGCAAAGGCATCAAAAGGGGAAGAGCATGGTTGAACGGCGGCTGTTGCAGTATTGCAGTTGTCTTGCAGCTTATTATTTGGCGTTGAAAGTGGGCGTGGAAAACGTGACTGTTGTCGCAGGAGGCGTTGAAGTTGTATATCTTTTTCCAAAACTTCGAACAGAACCCAGTTTGACCACAGAGTTGTAACCACGACATTCTGCAGGCTTTGAAGGACAGAAGCGGCAGGCGGCGGTACTGTCAGCTTCTGCTGCTCTGCAGGCGTTTTGATCGGTGGATCGTTCAGCATTGATCGCAGGCGGAGCCTGGCCTGGATTTTGCGAAAACACTGCAGCCAGGTCTGCAGGTTGATCAGGCATTATAAAATGCTGTCATCGAAAAAAAATAGACACTCAGAAAGTGTGTTCCTCCCTGGGCATGAGTTTCCACTGCCGGTGATCGAGGACATGCTCCTCAGGCAACAGGGTAACCGCATGTGGACCCTGCTGGACCTTGAGGATGGCTTCCACCAAATGCCACTCAGTGAGGACAGTCGGCAGTATACTGCCTTCTACACTCCCTGGGGGGTGTTTGAGTGGAAGGTACTCCCCATGGGAGTCAAGGTAGGGCCACAGGCCTTCCATATCATCTTTACCTATTTTGCCTCCTGATCTTAGACCTAAAATTTTATTAGAACATGATTATTTTGCTTCATCGGATCTAAATGTTCTATATAAAAGAATTGTTAACTGTAATAATAGATTAAATTATTTGAAAAAATGTTTAGTTACTGAAATTTTAGTAAATAATATGAATTGGTGCTCCGCCTAAAGATCCTGCGCAGAAAGAGGTTTGTCGCATTTTGGGATTTTCGAGAAACAGGACAGCTCCCAAGTCAAACCACAACAAAAAATTGAGGGTAAGGGTATGTGGACGTATAAATTACAATGAGCTATAAGGAAAATCAATCACAATTCAGAATGAAATGCAACATGTGGGGTTAAGCTGGAAATTCAAGCTCTGCCCAAGTTGTCTATTCACACGACTTGTCTTCGTCATCCAAAGAGAGGATATACCACTTTACTCAATGGACACGTTCCATCTGGCTACCTAATGCAATGAATGCCTTGTGGTACCTATTTGATTCAATGGGTTTCGTGGCCTGCATTACATAGACAGAGAAAGCGAGGCAGCATCAGTAATGACAAATTGTCGATTAGTTTAGGTGGCGGATGGCAGTCACAATGAGACAGGTCACGAACCTCATCTGACCCGGATATGCTCTTTCTTAGTCCGGCTATAAGGATTGATCCGTCTAGGGGCTTAGACTAATACTTCAACCAAAAAAGCGTTGAAAGATATAGTTCGTCATTACCAACCTTTTACTCATACTTTCTTGCTATCACTAAAACAAAGCTGAAACATCAGTTATGTAACATGACTAGAAATCACCTACAAAAGAATCAATATTCCATGACGGCAATATGCTCAAGAATCTTACCGCCTAGCATATGCACACCATGTTCCTAAGCAGGACATAGCCCACAGAAATTCAATGAGATATGAAGCTAGCGGGAATACTGATTTGTGTAGAAATGCCCTAAATGACTTAGATCACCAATGCAAATAATTTGCACGAAGGAGTGAAAATGTAGAAGTGTGTTGATCATGTAAATTCGGAAAAGAAGATGTCTGGGCTGTGGCAAAGTGCTAAAGATGACAAAAACCAATGAATTGTATGTGAATGTACGGACTGGGTTCACGGGTAGGCCCCTGGGGTTGGTTGGAAACGAAGTAGGTAGCTAATAAGTGAAAAAAAGTTTGGAAAGGTCGGATATTTCCTCGGAACGCCGTTCAACTCCAATGCAAGCCAACGGATATTCTACACGACTTGATGGTCGCCACTACCTCATACAAGAAATGGATCATTGGTAGGTTGTCTCAGACAAGTAGAAGTAGTAAATCGCCAAAAAACGCTATCGTAGTTAAAGTGTGTTCTGTAGCTTACCGGAAGACAGATTACGGCGAGCCCCTTGCCCAACAGGCGGTTGTACAAAGCCCTCCGTGCGGGGGCCTGTCTTTCTACATGAAGAGTGCGTTCCGCTCAATTGAATCCCGGGATTCAGGCTATCCTGTTGGAGCTTAACTCCGTCATCTATCTCTACCGCAAGAGAACGGGTCTATCCCACTGCAAGGAAAGTACTTATGTAGGCGCGCGAGGGCCGAAGCCCATTACTGTAGGCATTCGATACCTTTCGATAATCCTTTTCAATGAACCTACCATAGTGCACCGCTGGTTTCGGTGGCTACCGGCGTAGGAGTGTTCACTAACACACCGCGGAATGCATTAGCCAAGTCACCAAGCTTCAACCTGTTCACTTGTGTTACACAACCAAGATGTGGCGGGGTGAGACCAATACCGGCTCCCGTAAGCGGACATTGAGTATCTACATGAAGGAAATGACTTATAAATCGGCTCGTAGGCAAAAATTTGATGGAAGTGGTACAACAGCAATTCCTCAGAGTGTGAGAACCAAATTAAACAGGGAATAATCAAACGACTAATGGTATGTGTTTGTGTGTGAGTAGCATGTGTAGTGTGATGAGGAAGGGAATGTGTGAAAAAGCCCATTAAGTCTGTGATGCATCTGATGGTCTTGTTGGGGAGGGAAAAGAATGTGATGTTGTAGACTGCGGACAGTCAATTGAGCACTCTCCAACTCGGTAATTTAGGCTTTACCAGGCGATCTAGCGAAAGTTAACGAAGCAGAACGTACCCGGAGTGGTTCGGTAACAAATTTGAGGATAAACTAGCTCTTTAGACCAAATGACCTAGGTGAATGATTGCGAGGGTGGAAAAGAATATTCATTCCTCATAACTTGCGTAGAGTGGATACGAATTGATTGTTCGTCGCTGCATTCCAAAACTCGGGGTCTAACGAGCAAATGTGCTCATAGAACTATGAAGAGCAGATCAATTACGGACCATATTGCATGTTGAGCCTTATCATCAAGCCGTTGCAATGTGGAAGTAATGTAATAAATAAAAAATGTAAGATTTGCAATGGGAAATGCAATGAATGAGTGATCTTTCTAAACAAAATGATTGGAGTGCAATCCGAATGGAGAGTAGAATGCGTCACTAGTCAAACGCTTGCCTTGACGGCCATGCAGTGAAAGTTGAGATGCATGGTAGATTGAAATTAGGACAAATCACTTCCTAGCTCAAATGGAACTGTGCTCAAATGAATTACGTTGACAAATTTAGGCTTCCAAAAAGGGTCTCAGCACAAGCCAAGGTGGCGGATCGTGACAAGAAGTCATGTAGTCTATGCAGAGTCTCAGCAACCCCAGAGAGGGCACGGACTGTGCTCAGAACTACATTGAACTATGTCAGGCGGTTCGGTAACAAGTCAAATGAAAAAATAAATGATGGTGTACACACCTTCCTACACTAGCTAGTTAGCTAACAAGCTAGCGAGTGTAAGTAAGAGTAGGTAAGTTTTGCAAGCCTCTTCCGCGGCCATATACCATCACCAACCTCTCTCATTGAAGGATGGTCACAAAGACCCCGAGAGAGGCCAATGCAAATGGTTTGGTTGAATGCGGTCTTTTAATGTTTTACTGGGGTGCTCTTGCATTGAGTCTTCTTTCCGCCGTCTGCTCACAGCTCACAGCCGTCAATCGCCTCCG
This sequence comes from Eutreptiella sp. 'Long Island Sound 2002', assembly GCA_964036045.1. Taxonomy (NCBI): domain Eukaryota; phylum Euglenozoa; class Euglenophyceae; order Eutreptiales; family Eutreptiaceae; genus Eutreptiella; species Eutreptiella sp. 'Long Island Sound 2002'. The sequence goes on from OZ038403.1 coordinate 4,088,040, forward strand.
TACTCCCTGGTGCCCAACCACGCCCGCGTCTTCTTTGTCCCCATGACAACGGGCCCGGCCGAAGCTAGAGCCACTCAGCCTGGGGAGTCAAAGGGAAAGCCTAAGACGGTGAATGTGGCGGTCGCAACCGGTATGTGAATGTTTGTGGCCAAGTTTCTTGTGTGGCCGAAAAAGACAACAAAATGTTTCATTATCTATTGTGTGTCTAAGTAATTCCAAGGTATCTACCTCTCTACCTAGGCTAAGCCTTGTCCGTATGAATCAAAACTGATGCGAACAATCACAAACTGCAATATCATTCAATGATTCAATGTTAAAAAAACCAAAGATTCCCGAATGGTTTAGTAAAACAATGATGCAGAAACCTTTTTTTCCTTCAAAATGCCCAACTTGTGCGCCATTTGTCTGTTCCATGCTTTTGAGTGTCAGAAAATGATTGTATGCACTGTCCTCAGATTTTCGAAACATATTTGATGTTGCCCCAACTCAGTGTAGGTTCAGAGAAATAGAAGTCCGGGGGAGACACATGAATCTCACTTTTAACACATGCTGAAGAGGCATCAACAAAGAATCAGGAAATCGAACTTCTGCACTATCATCCCCTTTCCAAACATGTCGAAGGATCATAGATCTGCAGCCTAGACACCATTACCTTTCCGAAACAGCTTGGATGACGGTTCAACTCACCAGAGGCTCTGAGGAAGGTCTTTTTGTTGTAGCATCATGACCCCAACTGTGAAAACATGCTGTCATGTACCAGGTTGACCACCATGGGAAAGATCCATTCTCCTTCACAGAAATTCAAAGTAAACATGTTTTGTAATCTCTATACTCCAATGTTTGTAAAACACCTTGGTCCAGGTTCAAACTCACCATTGTCCAAGAGAAATGAACAAAACTCCACAACCAGTTTTCTTGATTTTTCACCAAGTGGTTTGTGTGCTAAATTGTGGCATTTTTCCCATAGCCGTCCCCATTTTCTGAAAATGAAAGTGACTCGGGGTTAGCAAGCACATACTTCAGTGTTGTTTAGAAAATTAATATCAAACCTCAAACCTCTTTTCTCATGGAGATACGAAAGAAGCAGAAAAGGCACTTTTGAGGGGTTTTCAATGTGTTGTTCATGGGTGAACCTGTTGGGATGAGGAAAATAGAAGAAAAATTGATTGCAAAGAAATGAAACATGCAATAGAAGCGTAACACTGTCTACTTTCTATACATGCTGGTTCAAATTTTTTCAGCGCAGTGGCGCAAAGGTATGCGTAAAACACCATGGGGTGTTTTAGAGGGTTGGGCAAAACGTGATTCATGGTTCATCTTGTGAAAATAACGGAAAAAAGTCTTGTTGAGTTAAGACGAAGTGAAGAGCTTATATTGAAGCTGACACTGTCTACTTTACAATGGCCCTTTCGTTGGCGTGATTCAACGCACTACGCGTGAAATGGTGTAGGCCGTTTTCGACGTTTTTGGCCTCTTGCTACACCAATGAATGAGAAGAAATGTGGAAGAATTAAAAGCTTTTGGACTCCAAGGAGGGTCAACTGTGACTGGGGTGGGGAATGAGAGTCACGGACCGTCTCTTCAGTCCCTTCCCTTGACTGAGGGCCAGCTGGAGGTGCCGTAAGCAAGGACAAGCAAGGCTTGGTTAAGCCACTCATCAAGCATGCAAAGTATGGCGAAGAAAAGGAACACAATCAATGGTCCTAGGCCTCAAAGCCCGTCAAGTGCGCCTCTGAAAGCTCGCTCGCAGCGCTCCTGCAGCATTTCGTCGTCGTATAAGCCGTCGTTGTCGTCGCTGAAGCTCTGGCAAGGCGCCTTGTGCTGCAGAAGTTCACCAAGTTCTTGAAACTTATTATTAACTTAAAATCCTTCCAAAACTTCACCAAATTCACTGAAAAAAGCCCACTGGATGCCTTATCGAACTCTTCTGCAGCCTCTGGTGTCGTCACATTTGCGTGAAGCGCGCTTGGAGCTGCGCTCTCCCAGTTTTGAAGGTAATTTGAAGGCTTTTTGCCCATAGGAGGAAGTATACCTTGAAGACTTGAAATCTCTTGAACTGTTCAATAATTTCAAACAAAGAACTCACTTCAGTTCAACAGCGTACGCTGGCCCAGCTTCCGCGTGTCGTCCTCGTCGTCGTCGTCCTGCTCCAACGCAGATTGCTGGACTGTTATATGCTTGGACTTAGGGTGCACATAAAACACGTTTTCCTTGTCTTGCACTTCAAAATCAAATTTTTTTCAATGTATTTCTACATTGTAATTGATTCCCTTGGCAAGCACACAGTACAGGCAACAACAAGAAGACGAAGAAGAGGAAGACATTGAGCTGGACCAACTGCGGTTATGGTTTTGAGCAGCAGTAGCGCAGCAAGCGCGCGAACGCGTGATCGCGCACTGTAGTCTGCGAATACACATGAAACCTCGGGATGTCAGTTGCTCTGAAGGAAATGGTGTATGATATCTCGATATCTTTGAACAAGGTTTTTGTCTTCGATCACTTTCTGAGTGTCTATTTTTTTTCGATTGACCCTCAGCATTTTGTTGATGGATCCACCAGTAGTCCAGGCTATTCGGTGATTGGAGAAAATCCTGGGCTGTTCAAGTTCTGGAGCCTTTCCCGCAGTTTTCGAATCATCATCTCAATTCCCGAGTTCAAATCCACGCTCGCAATCTTCCAATTGACGCCAAGCCACCTTTTCGTTCACCCCGAAAACACCATGAATTTCACCCTATTTGGAAGCTCCAAAGCCGCCGATGATGGCCTTTCAACGCTATTCAACTATTCTCCGTCACACCTCTTTCAAAAACACCAAGCCTCAAATTCGCCGTTGCAAACACGCTTTCCGTCACGCCAACTTGAAGCCATTGAAGGCAAAATATTTGACACACGCCAACGCATTTTCGTTCCCGAAGTCTACCGCCGACTACAAGACTACTCAGAGTTTTACCTGGATGTGGAAGGCACCGATATTCAATCCGCCTTCGTTGGGAGCAACTCCACGGAAATTCTAGATCGAGGTAGGGTCTCTTCCGTTGCGCACAATAACTACAATGAGCTCGAAAAGCTTTTGTTCAAGCACAAGCGTTTCTACCTAAAGCCGTATGAGTTGGACTATTCCCAAGCCGAAGCCAAGGAGTCTCCGCCCACCGCCACCCCGTGGGCTAAACAATTAAGAACCGTGCTAGATAAAGCCAAAGAAGAGAACAAAGACCTCAAAGGATGGTTCGTTATTCCGGCGTGGGACGCTCAAGTGGTTGCCGCCACCTTTCGCATGCTAGGCTCAACTTCCGCCCTTTTTCCTCTTCTTCCGTACATTTCTAGCGTGATATGTATGCACGGGGCGCAACTCCGGGACGCCTACAAGGTCAAAAGGGACGGCAAAGACTCCTACGAGTTCCGCACGAGCGGCCATCAAACGATGCCGTATGTTGCCTTGCTCCTAAACACCTCTTCCTTTGACGGGTGCCGATATGAAGACATCAATTTTAAGTTTGAACCTTTCCGCTTCGCCGCCAAGCACGCCCATCCAACGGTGCGAGACCTCCGGTTGCACAAAACACTACGTTTTGAGGTGAGCATAGAATTCCTTGATCACATTGAGCCTTCGCCGCCGGAAGAGAGAGATAAAACTAAACCAAGGCAACGCAAAATTGGAGACGCCCGTGCTTTCATGAAGTTAATGAACGAAATGTTTGTCCCCGCGCTAGCAAACGTATCGGTGAACACCAAAAATGCCTACTACCCGTTTGGCCACATAGTCCCTGCCGAGAGCCCGCATTCGGCCTACTACCGGTTTGATTGGGAACTCCCATCTCGCTTTGCCGACGAGCTCATGTTTAAGGTCCGAGAGCGCGCCCAATTCCTCACCGGAGAACTCCTTGCAATGGACATGCACGCTTTGCCGACTACCGAAGTGTATCGAGCCGTGATCGCTAGGGACCGAAAGGAAAGAAACAAAGACCTACAAGCTCCGGAAATGCTCACCATGATGATCGCCAACCTGCCCGGTGGACGGGGCGCCTCACCGCCCCTAGGAGCGATGTTCCGGTCTAAAGATTCCTTGGTCGTGGCGATTGACACCACCCACGCGCCGTGCGACGTCATGAAGACCGGTGTCCAAACGTTAGCTATCCGCTTCTTCCACTCATGCGGCATTGTCCTCTTTCATGGCATAGATGGGCAATTAGTGCGGTTCTCGTCACGATCCGACGGCAACGCGAGGTCCGCGCCTTCGGGCGCCCCCGAGCGAGCCCACGCGACGCCGGCCCCGCCCTCATACGACTCATCTAAGGCCCCGAAGACCGCCGTGCTCCTAGTGGCCCCAAGATCGGCGCACGCTCTCGACTTGCGCGTCCAAGCGGGGTTTCTTGGCCCGTACGTGTCGTTCGAGCCCACGCGGCCTCCCTACGAACACCAACAAGCCTACCTCGTGGTCTACGAAAAGGGGGAATCCGCGCTGCTAGCGCATGATTTCAAATATGGAGACGCTGCCTTTGCCCCACTACACCGCAACCTCATCGCCCTCGAGAAGATCCTCCCCGCTCAAGACCCGGATGTGGCCGAGCACGAGCAACCCATAGTGCAGCGCCTCCAAGCGGGGGCCGCCTTGGGGTCCACGGCCTTCGTGTCCCAACTTGTCACCGCCCTTCGTGAAAGGCCCGCTACGGGGCTGACTGAGCGCATCAGCGAGTGGAACGCGGCACCGGAGGACGCCGGCGCCGCTACGCCAACGCCGGGACCAAGCCGCATCGAAGAGATGTCCGAGACCAGCGTCCCGCTGCTTGCTCCACTAGGAGGCGAGGCGACCACCCTCCTACCCCCCGACCACGGTGCCCCCACCCCCGCCTCGGATATTCAAATCGACCCCCGCCTCCCCGCTGGTTTTTACTACGTCCGCGACGTATTCTCCGAAAGCCAAGAGGAAACGGTAAAAAAGATTCTCCACGACAACACGTGGGAGAAGTACCACGGGCGCTCAGTCCAACACTTCGGCCACGCATACCTCGGCCCGAGCAAAGTCGCCGCCACGTCCCCCATCCCGGAAGAGTTTTCCTCCATCCTCCAAACCTACAATGCCGCGCTGGAGCGGCTAGGCCTCTCACACCCTCCTCCCAACCAAATCACGGGCACAATGTATCTCCCGGGAGAGGGCATCGGCTACCACGGGGACGACCCCTTGCTAGGCGACCCAGTGTCCATTTTTGGTTCCCAATCGGACACCACAATGTTCTTTAAGAACCCCTCCAACGGGGACTCCTTTCGCATCCGCCTGTCTGCCCGCTCTCTCCTGGTCCTCACGGGGGCCGCACGCCATGAGTGGCACCACGGTATACCTCGACGGAGAGAAGACGAAGTGTTTGGGCTAACCGTCCCTCGTACCGTCCCTCGCCTCGCTCTAATCCTCCGACACATACCACAGGCAAGCTAACCCACGAAAGCCAGAGGGCCGGGTACCCGCCTCCTGCACTGTCCAGCCCCCTCTACCTGAACACAAAAGGGCCAAGATTCAGTGAACCACCGGCCCAGTCACGGCTTCCACCATCACAGGCAAGGGGCTAGACGACGAGCTCACCTCGGCCGGGATACCGGCCGACCAAATTCAGCACTTTCTTTGCCTTAGCCAGCCCAGCCAGCCCGGCTCCCCAGTGCCCCCCCAGCCCCCCCCTATCCCGCCCCCCCCGAGGTCCAAAACGCGCCTACGGAAGGGTTACCAACGGCCTCACCGCCCCCCCATACCCCTCCCTTCAGAACTGCGTTTTCTATCCCACAACTTGCAGAAGAAACCCATAGTGAGCAGCCAAATTCTCCGACACCTCAAGAACGACTTCGACATCCTCTTCCTCCAAGAAATCAATCACGCCCCCATCCTCCCCCACGTATACGCCTACGGTTCGGGCACTAAAGCCACCATCGTTTCGAATATCAGCCAAGACAAACACTCCAGAGGCGAGCATGGTTCCGTCTTGGTCTGTTCCCCCCGGCTCTCCCGCTTCGTTACCCCCCTTCCCCGACTAGATACAGAAGGGATGCTGGCGGCAGCCGTTCTCACTCTCCCGGGGGCCCCGCCCACCTTGCTGGTCTCGGTATACGCCCCAAGCACGGACGTCCACCGCTCAAAAATTGAAAACATCCTACGGCCACTCATGCATCAGTATCCTAACCACGTCCTCAGTGGGGACACCAATTGCATAATGTGCCCTGAACTAGACGGATCGAACCTCCAAACGGACAACGAATGGCCGTGGCTTCGCAGACAGATCACGAGCGACCCGCCGCGCCTCATCGATACCTTTCGGCACTTTCACCCGACCGAGCGGTCCTTCTCCCGATACCCCACCCCGTACAGGGCAAGCAGTAGCCGCCTTGACCATATTTTGCTCTCCCCGGCGGCCTCGGAATTTTTTGCCCCCACCTCTGCAACCATCCAAACCGACGACAAAACGTCAGACCACCACCCAGTCACGTACACCTCTCAAGTCCCCCCTCACCCTTTTACCGAAGCTCCCACAACTAAGAGGAAAGTTTTCCGAAAACTGACGGAGCGGGAACGCTCCAAGCACCACGACTCCCTTGCCCCCCTGGCGCGGTGGTGCGAGTCTACCCTCCCCCGCTTTGAGTCCTTGTCCTCGGCGGACATCGAGCTTTTCACAGACGTCGTGCTGGAGGAAGTGGCGACCAGCTACCACAGTATCACCACGCCGTCACGCCCTACCTCCTCGGCTCTGGTAAAGAAAATCAAAGAGTCCCTGCAAACCCTGCCCCCCCCCAGCCATCCCAACTACCCCGCTTCCATGGACACGCTCAACAAACTCGTCAAGGAGTGGGAAACCAAAGTGAACAAGGCCGCAACCACCAAAATCCATCGGTGCCTAGTGAGGAAAACTAGGATCAAACGCACCATCAACGAGGCGCTCAACCCCGTGGAACGAGGTGAAATAACGCTGAAGCGCCCGGGCACCACACAGCTCGTCTCCACCCCCAAAGAAGTGGGCTCTATTTTCTCTTCTACACTCCTCACCCTGGGGGGCAGCCTCGAATACGCACCGCCGAACACTCTAGTGGATCGCCTACTCGCACACTCCCCCGCCTGCCCCGAACCCACAAAACACGGCCTCCTCCCTGACATTACCTGGGAATCGTTACGCAACACGCTTAAGAGGTCCAAGCCCAACAAGGCGGGGGGGCGGGACTTCACAAACAACTACACTTTGCACGTCTCCCCCCCCCCTATCCAACAATTCATTTGGAAGGTATGCAACTACTACCTCCACCGGCCGTTGCCCGAGAAATGGCTCGAAGCCAACATTATCTTGCTTTTTAAGAAAGGGGACGTGATGAACCCGGTAAATTACAGGCCTATAGCCTTGCTGAACAGCGTTTACAAAATAATTGCAACACACGCCAACCGAGAGCTACTGGCAGCGGCCATTGAACATTCCATCATACACCCCACCCAGTTCGGCGGGCTTCCGAACCGCAGATGCCAGGACCACATTTTCAACCTCTTATCCACGTTTCGGGAATCGGTCGGTAGCTACAGCCTCTACATTGATTTCAATAAGGCTTTTAACTCCGTCCCCCACACCACCCTCTTCACAGTTCTATCCCGCCTGAACTTTCCTACGCCCCTTGTAAACCTCATTCAATCCTTGTACCGTGCCCCTCGCGACTTCCCAGTGGTGTCAGGTCAAACCCACTCCTCACACCTGCAAACCAGAGGCGTTCGGCAAGGATGCCCCATGTCACCAATCCTTTTCTGCCTCTACCTGAATGTGCTCCTCTTCGCCTTGCCGTCCCACGTCACTGCACCCCCCTCCCCACACGAATCGGGCCACGCCTTTGTTGACGACCTCCTCTATCGATCAGAGAATGGGGACCGCATACAGCAAGTTTTAAACTTCTTCGACACGGTCGCCAGGGAGTGGGGTCTAGACCTTAACCTCAGCAAAACCGAGATCCACGCTATGGGAACAGCTCCCCCCAGAACCTTCACCTCCCCCTCGGGCACCCCCCTGTCGACAACAAACCAAAAGACGGGGCAACCACACAATTGCTACAAATACCTAGGGGTATACATCTTCACCACCAACCATGAGGCACAAACACTGGCATTGGCCAAGTCGGAAATACGCTCATTTTTCACAACCCTCCAACCCCTCCAGCTCACCCTTTCGGAATACATTCTCTTGGTGAACGTCCAACTCATCCCTATTCTTTCCTACCGCCTCATGGCACACCCCCTGGCCCTGAACGAGTTGGGGGCCCTTCAGGCCATGATCTGGCAAAATGTTGCGCATGACCCCTCCCCGGACAGAGCCAACAGGATCTCCCGCCTCGTCTCCCCTAAGGCCCGCTACACCCCTCGCCACCAGGGAGGCTTAGGACTCCGCCACTTCACTTTTTCAATTTGCATGGCCCTGGTAAACACCGCAATAAGGTACCTCAACGGAGACGGCCCGGCCTCGACAAACGAATCTTTTTCCGAAGCAATGCTCTCCACCACACGCAACCCAATCCAAGACACCATCATGGACGCATGCCACGCCATAGGCTTCCGATACCACAGCACCGGCCTCTGGGCCTCCTGCCCCCCCTCCCTTTTCCTCCCAAAAGAAAAAGTCCAGGTCCGGTTCCTAGCCACCAAGCCGGCACCACAATACAGCAAGTTCGGCAACAGATTAAAACGGACGCCCCAGGACCTGGGGTTCCACCTAGGTACAGTCACGGAAGTGCACTCAGAATCGGCCACACTCCAGTTTTCGGACGGCACCACCCACACCATCAAAAACCCCGGTCTCCGCCGCAACGAGAAAGAATACACCTTTCAAAACCCAGCAATTTCTGTCCTCCCTCAACTGGCGGGGCGCCACGAACTGCTCACCCCCCCCCTTCTTCACCCTCAAGAATACATCCTCAACCCCCCCCCCGGGCCATACGGCGGGGTCCTACTCGACTCGTCACTGCATGGCGAGCTGTACCGGCTCCCAGATGAACCTCACTCCCTTGACCCCGACGACCTCGAAGAATGGGGTTGTGAAGCAGCCCTTGCCCTCCTCCTCGCATCGTCCCCCGGCACGACATGGGTGTACTTGGATGGCTCAGCGGGCGCCTTGGGCTACGGATCGGCGGCCACCCTGTTTTTTCCAAATGGCTCCAGATGGGTACTGTGCCAAACGTCCCCGTACCAGTCATCAGAGGGATCGGAGTTCTGGGCCGCTATTATGTTCCTACGGTGGGCCCTTGCATCTCACCCGCACCTCACCTTCGCCGTGCTAGGGGACAACCTCCACGTTATCACTGTTCTCTCTCCGAACACCCCCCCAGGCCTCCCATCACGCTCGCCAGCCGGCACGTGGGAATCCTCTCTCCAGTCCATTCAGGCCTCCCTACGCCCAGGGATGATCCAGGGTTGGGGGTGGATCAAGGGGCACGCCGGGTTCGTGGGGAATGAAATCTCAGATGCTTACTCAAAGTGGGCCGCCCACGTGATGGTCTGGGACCCCTCCCTCCTTCCCCCCCCCCCGATAGGGTGCATATCCAGGGGCCCCCTCCCGGTCATACACAAATTGACTACAACCTCAATCAAGCATCTCCTCCCTCGCCACAAACACGAAAACATCCACGCACCGTCCAGCTTCCATTTTTACAATCACACTTCGTGGTTCAAAGGCCTCCCTTTCAAATGGTCCTCCGGAAATTTCAACATGGCGCCATTTGCTTTCCACGACGACTTGCGCCCTCGCCATTGCCACGCTTGCCCCGACCCGCACCCGATGGATGTTATCTCTTTCGTCTCACACTGCCCAACGTGCGAACACCTGGTCCAATCCTACATTCAATGCTGGCGCCCCCCCTTCACCACGGTGGTGTCCCAATGGTGGTCCGCGACCACACACGTGGGGGAGAGACGCAATTTCGTCCGGGGGCTTGTTCCCATGACGCTGTACACCAAACTCACAACCCCCCCCTCCGGCCGAAGAAAACCAGCACACTGTCACGACTTAAAACTCGCCCTGAAGGATCGTGTTCCCCTGCTCCTCAGCGCCCTATACCGCACGCTGGAATGGCTAAAAGACCACCCCCCCCCAGCCCCGCTCACCCCCCCTACGGGCCCCAACTCATGGGGACGCCCCTGGTCGCCCTACAGCACGTCGCACACCGCCCAACAGCGCCCCCCCCCCGCCTACCACCCTCCCCCCCCCCTCCCGGACAAAGTTGCACACAAGCCCCCAAAACGCCTCCGCCCCCCATCTCCCGCGGCACACACCAAAGCTCGAAAACACGGCCGCCAGCCCCCAAGGCCCGTCCGGCCTCTATCACTGAAACGCGGTACCGCAAGTCAACCCCAGCCAGAGCCTCCGCCCCCCAAACGGCCGCTCACAATCAGGGACATGTTCAACCTCCCCCCCCCCCCTAGACCAGCACCCCCCCTCGCCACCTCCGCCCCCATTTCCGCCCCTTCTCCTCGCATAACAAGGTACTTCGCACCAGCCCCCCCCTCCCCCGCGAGTACAAACTCACAATCGTCCTCACACTCGTCCAACGTGTCATCTCTTTGAAAAAGCCACACTTACGCATTTTCTCACGCCGACCCTCGACAGCCCTAGCGGCGCGATCAGTCAGTACTACCACACTGGCACTCACCAGTCACTTCTGCAAATGAATCCCTCCCCCAAGCCACCCCCCGTGCTCAAGCCGTCATGCTCTAACCCCCAATCCGCAACCACACCGCCTTCGGGTATCAAGCGGAGACCCCGGCCTGCGGTTGTCTATAACGGGGCTGCCAAGTCTCTTTGAGATGAAGCAGACGAGGACAGCAACGTGCAGCGGTACTCAGCCCGCGATTGAACTTGATTTCGGGCTCCCGCCCCTCCCCAAAAAAAGCTTGGCGCGCAAGAGCCTTTCTCCCCGGCCTGGCCAGCCACAAAAGGCGCCGTTCAGTGCAAAAAGGTTTTTGTCTTCGAATCTGTTGATTGGGTACGATTTGGTGCTCCGCCTAAAGATCCTGTGCAAAAGGGTTTGTCGTAATTTTGGATTTTCGAGAAACAAGACAGTTCCCAAGTCAAACCACAACACTGGCTGGTCCAGTAATACATGTTCACAGGCCTGAATAACAAGACAATTAGTGTACAATAAATTCTCATTAAAAAGGCAATAAACCCTATATTTTACCAACTTTCTGAGTAGTCTTTTGAGTCACAGGCCTTGTCAATATTACGTAAATCATTGTTGGCAGCAAAAGACGGCGACAGTTGCGACAGGTCATCTGAATCTTCTAAATAGCTTCCAAATAGCTTCTACTTCATTAGAACCTTCAGAAAAGTTTATAGTGTTTTCAGCACTGTGTTTTTGCTTCTCCTGCTGCTTGTTGTTGCTGTAGGGTGTCCTGCTGCTGGTTTTGGATGATGAAAAGCTTTTGTTTGTTGAAATACAGTAAAGCCAACTCAATCCAGGATAGCCCAAGCCAACAGTATGCAAAGAGAAGGTAATTCAGGATCAAAGCATGAAGGGCTGCAGTGTAAACAGTGAAAGATGATTAGATATTCACAGAAACTGCAACTCAGGATACAAATGAATGCATATTCACAGAGATAGCTGAAATGTTTTGGGAAAAGAGTTAGAAAACTGCCTCAGGATCACTCTCTCTCCATAGTGCCATCTTAGGAGATGTGCACTCTTTGTTTTGGGTCCCATATGTGCTGAGGTGGCATGGTATGTGGCGATGAGGTCACTGCCATGTCACATGGGATCTTCCTACTTAGTTAGGCTGACCAGGAATTGAACCCAGGACCTCTCAAAAAGAGGTGCCTAACCCCCTATGGTGCATACCACTAGGGCAGATAAGTATTCATGGAAAAACATAGATAAATTCATAGGCTCTACCTTAGGTATGTCAGTGCTCAGTCAACTCAGGAAAAGATGTTTTACTTCTGATTGAAAGGGGATTAAGGGGTCCACTCCATATCCTGATTGGGTGTTTGGTTCCATAGGTCAAAATGTGTTCTCACCACTTTTGGCTGGACCAATACTAAGATAAAAATGCATGGATGCTCAGTGCATCTCTAATACAACTAGAGTATGTCCCAAAGCAATGGAAAAGCACTTTTTCTTACTCCCCCCTTGTGCTGTGGTGGCCACCACTGTCGCATTTTAGGAAAAAAGGAATTTTTCTTGGCCTTTCCTTGGTTTCCACATCCACTTTAAAATACCTACAGTCTCCCTCACACTGAAAAATGGGCGCTCACCATGGCTGGCGTCCTTTTGCTGCTCTGATTGTACAGTTTCCTACAGAAGACTCAGCGCTCTTGGCGCTGCCGGGGCTCCTGTGGCTTGGTTGGGTTAGATTGGGAGCATGCCAAACATGTGCATATGCATCCCTTCCTCCAAGACGCAGCGTCGACACAACCCAAACGCAAGACACATTATACACACTCGCATGGGTTCTCGTAAACCTGCTGGCGACCTGTGACCTGTCTTAGGGCGTAGGGAGTCGAAAAGAAATTAATTTGCCCCTTGGTGGGGTCTTGGTTCTGCTCAGTCTCTCCAGGCACCTGCGTTTCGGCCCGAACACGGCCTACTCAGCGAGGCTGCACGTGGGTATCTGCAGAGGCAGGAATGGGAGAATTATGGACGAATCCACGCAAAAACGAAGCGACGACACCAAAATCCGTCAAATGACGGCGTAGAATTTTTCTGAAACGACACACCTGAGTAGAATCCAATTGTGCATCAAAGGCACATTTTTATAGAAATTATAGTCATCTCTGGATTTTTTAAGTCCAGAAATTCATACGCATAAAATGGCGGCGCGCAGGAGCGGCTCCTAGCGAAGCGCCGGAAAATGGAAAAATAATGGAATTATAAACGTATGTATCACGTAGTCTTGAAAATGACGAGACACACATTAATAAACAAACATACAGATTCCACCCACACTAATAGAAGCTTCAAAAATTCAAGAATTCGAAAATCAATTGAAAAGACTTCAATGAATCAGGTATAAACTACAGGTATGCTCGTCTTGCATGCCGCATACACATTGCTCGTCTCGTGTCTCCGTGAACGAGTCGTGTAGCAGCGTTAACAACGATAACCACGATAGGGCGCGGTAGAGGGATTGATTACAAAGATTGCAGATGATTAGCGGTCAGATCAGGGTGATTAGTCATACACACAAGTGCATAGCAACGTTCTTCGCGTGCGCCCCTTTTGTTTTCTCTCCTTGCTTCACTTCCCAGCGGTAGGTAAGGTAGGTACGCCCAGGCGGGGCCACCCCCTGGTGGAGTCAAGATTGTTGTGGAGATGGGCAGGTTTGCCCAACGTGATTGTGCATAGTCGTGCATGCACACACGCATTAAAGGGTAGGCCACGCGAAGTGCGCACGGTGAACCTTGTTTAGGCTACCCAGGGGCTCCTCGGTACGTTCTTTAAGAGAACCTGAGGAGTCCCTTAACGCTTGCTTGCTTGATAAGGGTAGCTGCTCCATGCAGCGTGTTTGCGGACAGCGTATTATAGGGCACACTGAGAAGGGTATAATACCTGGAGTGTGCCTTGGTTCCTCCGCCGCAAACGCCCTTTCATTTGCCTTTGTTTTACAGGTGGGCAGGTAGGGTGAGTGGTGCAGCAGCATTTTTTTTTATGCCCTGCTAAACAGGGGCGCAGATCACACAAACAAGTAACTCCGCTCCGCCTGTGGCAGAGCAGGGAGTCCGACTTCATCGACATCTGCGCCTTGCACACGAGAGCACTCCTTCCCTCCAAGCCCTTGCAGGGGAAACGCGTTGTGGCGTCCCCTGTGAGGCCACAGTTGCTTAGCAGCGCTGTGTTCTCTTGTCATTTCACAGGTGGGTCGCTAGGACCCTCGAGAACTTCCTCTTCGCAACGCCAAGTAGAGTGTGCGTGTAGGAGTGGTAGTCCTGCGTGGGGGCTAGAGCCAGTTGCCCAGCGCTCGCCCACCAGGATGGTGCCACTGTAGGGTGTGTAGGACCTGTAGGGGGCGTGTCACTGTCCCACCCTTTTCCTGCAATTTTAGCTGGGTTGGTGGGCTGTGACAGTGGGTTAGGTTAGTGTTTTTGGCCACATAGCAAACAGGCGTTTTGCATGCCTTCATGGCTTTTGGCCACCCCTCCCTTTAGTAGACAGGTAGGTAGGGAAAACAATACCTGGATTAACACTCTGGGTATTCCCCCAAGGTTTTGCGCCAGCACAGAAATTGGGCGCATAGGGGAGGGGAGACCCGGGGCGTACCCCGTGGCATCAATAAGCCAACCCTCCAGGTTTAGCAAGGGCGCAGACTTAGGTATAATTAGGACACCACTTCTGCGGCTTGCTCTCAGGACCTTAGGACTAGCACACTCACACATACGCTTTGGCAGGTAAGGGTAAGGTTCAGTCCCTAGCTTTAGTCTTGGAGGCAAGCGCCTCAGCGAGCCTCAGTAACTCACCAAGGTTGTTCTGGGACAAGTAGTCAACCAGAACTGAGTTTAGGCGTCCCTCAGGTAGAACAAATGCAGAGAAGGGCTCCCAGGTGGCCTCTTCGACTCCAAACCCTTCCCAGAGGGTGAGGAAGCGCCAACCCTGGCGATAGCGGTGGCGTAGGACAGACTTCACCAGGTAGAAGCCCTCCTTAGCCATTTCCTCGGCGTTCATGTCGGGGAGTTCACCTTCAACTTCCATAGGGCTGGCAGCCCCTTGTAGGTCCAGAGCGGCGATTTCCTCGTCGTTCAGCTCCCACTCCTCCCCACAGAGGTCTTCAGGATCATGGTAGCGCTTCAGGTGTTGAGCGGCGCACACCAGGGTCCCCCCTAGACGGGGAGAACACCGCACGGTGATACGGTGCCCATCCACAGATAGGATCTTGTACGGCCCGAAGTATGGGTCATCGCTGGTAGAGCGTGGCCAGGCGGGTAGTCGACTGTGGTGCACCAGCACCCAGTCCCCTTCTTGGTAGGTGGCCGGTACACGGTGCTTGTTCTTCTTGTTCCACTGACGCTCCCTCACTCTCTGGAGCATAGCCTTGGCCTTGTCCACCTTCGCTTGTTGCTCTTGGACCCATTCACCCACAGAAGAATGGGTGTCCTCTGGATAGGGGGCATGTAGGAACCATGCCGGGCGCCCCATGAATAGCTCATGTGGCGAGTAGCCAGTAGCTGAACTCTCTTGGGAGTTCATCATCAAGGATATGACGGGGAGTAGTCTCACCCAGTCTCTGGTGCGTTCAGTTTTGCACCATATCCTGACATTCTCCTTCAGGACACGAATCTGTCGCTCACATAGGGGGTTGCTCGTGTGAGAGTAGGGAATCCCCGTAGACACCTGG
Organism: Eutreptiella sp. 'Long Island Sound 2002'; assembly: GCA_964036045.1. Lineage (NCBI taxonomy): Eukaryota > Euglenozoa > Euglenophyceae > Eutreptiales > Eutreptiaceae > Eutreptiella > Eutreptiella sp. 'Long Island Sound 2002'. Next base: position 4,103,362 of record OZ038403.1, read on the forward strand.
ACATTGAGGGACCTCAGGACCCTCTTGTACCAGCCAGTATCTGAGCGTACTCGTACGTCCTCATCGGAGTTGATCTCCTTGGGCGCCCCATAGACACAAAACCACTCCTCCAGGAGTATCTTGATAGTCTCCTCTCCGGTAATGTGCTTGGTACATGGGAACACCCTGGTAAACCTGGTCAACCCACAGGTTACCACGAGGGCGAAGTCATAGCCCCCGAGCTTCGGCATCTCCGTGTAGTCCACGTATAGAACACTGTTAGCACAGTGAGGGATGGGCAGGGTCGAGTAGAGACCTCTGTCCCTGATATCCCCTGGTTTACAGGACCTGCACGGGCACTTGTCCACGATAGGCAGGAGCGTCTTCCGCAGCTGGTCGTCAGTCCACGTAGTGTGGAACCACTGCTTGGACAGCCTCAGGGTACGGTCAGCACCCACATGACCACTGGACTCATGGGTCCACTTCAGCAGCGCTGGGACTCGGTCACTAGGCACCACGATGCGATCCTCGTGCCAGAGGTAGCTCTTGTCCCGCTTCCACTGGTCTTGGTTGACCAGGAGGGGTTCAAGGCGTTTCTCCAGGCGCGGGTAGATATCCCCAAACTCCTGTAGGTACTCCGATTGTTGGAGTCCATCCAGGGGGCGTATCATGGTCATGTTCAGGTCCAGGTGTACGTCCATACGGCTGAACGCCTCCTTAGCCAGCGCTTCTGACCGGGCACCAATCAGGGCGTCGAAGTTGTTGCGGCTGATGTAGTCGGCACACTCGTTCTTCACTCCCTGGATATGGTGTACCGTCAGCCGTAGTTGACTGAGGTAGGTCCACCAGCGACGTAGCTTGGCCTTCTCAGGTGGGGGGCCCTTCTGGAAACTGCGGACCGGTTCTTGGTCGCATAGCCAGACCACAGGGTTACTCCCCAACAGTCGTGCTTGTGAGGATAGCACCAGCATACCCGCGAGCAGTTCCTGCTCATAGGTGGAGTAGTTCCCCCTGGCCTGGTTCCACTTCCAGTTCCAGTGGCCCAGAGGTACTAGGACCCACTTGTCGTCAGGGTAGCTGTGCTTGAGGGTTCCATCTCGGTTGAGACCTTCCGTCCCCCATTGAGAAATGGCCGAGTCGAACTCCTCCTTCTCTAGTGCTTGCCACTGGAACAACGTTCCACCACCGCCCACATTACTGGCGTAGGTCACCAGGATAATCTCCCCTTGTGCCCTAGGCACGCCCAAGCACTTAGCATTGGCTACCTTGTCTTTGAGCTCGTCAAACGCTTGTTGCTCTTGTGGGCCCCAGCGCCAAGTAGTACTCTTCTTGATCAAGTCAGTCAGTACCGCGCTGGTGTAGGTGAAGTTTTTGATGTGGCGGCGATAGAAGTTGCACGCCCCAATGAAACTGCGTACATCATGAAGTCCTTTCTTGGGGTCTTCGTGTCGTACCTTGGCATCCATCAGGGGTTTGGCCTTAGAGGCCGCTGGGGTCCACCACCCATAGCCAACGTCAAACCCCAGGTACTGCATGGTCTCCTGCATGAACTCACACTTCTCCAGCTTGAGTCGTGTGTGCTTCTCCTGGCAGACCGCAAAGAACTCACCCAAGAGGATTAGGTGATCCTCCTGGGTATTGGTCCCGAGGCATACATCGTCAATGTGAGCCTCCATCTGGGCCCCACGGGATATGAGCTCCTGCACCTTAGGTCTCCTTCGTAGGATGGACAAGATCTTGTTCATCAGCTCTTGGAACAGAGCGGGGGCGTTAGCCACGCCGAATGGCATGACCTTCCACTTGAATACCCTCCCCTGAGGGGTGATGAAGGCCAGTAGTTCCTGCGCGTTGGGCGTCAGGTCCACTTGCCAGAATCCACTTCGCTTGTCCATCTTGGTCTTGTAGCGACAGGAGGCTATCTTCTCCAGGGTAGACTCCATATTGGGAATGGACCCTGAGTGGTTCAGCGTCTTCTTGTTCAGCTCTCCATAGTCCACTACCAGCCGTTTGGCTGTAGACCCAGGTTTAGCCACCAGGAAACAGGGGCTGCAGTGTAGGGGGTAGTCCCCATCCTTGTACTCCAGGACTAGGCCAGCGTCGATACATTCTTGTATCTGTCGCTCAATCTCGTCGGCCTGCTCTTTAGGAGCTGGATAGGGTCTCCTCCGGATCTTGTGACCCACGAACTCGGGTTTCAGCTTGAGGTCCATCTGTACCAGCTTGTCGCATGAGGCTGGAGGGGGTAGTTCTCCGAACACCTCCAGATAGTTCCTTATCAGCTTTTGTACCCGCGGGTCCAGTACCTTGATCTTGTCCTCCATGTCCTCGTCGGAGTGTAAGTTGCTTGCCCCTTGAATAGAAGTCGGGAGGTGGTCCTCCACCGACTCTTCGCCCGCGGTAGCATCCTTCAGCCCTTGGTAGGCATACAGAAGGTCTTGCTCAACCATCTCCGGTGGACGATGGCAACATAGGCACGCTTTAGGGGGTTCACATACACATTCCTCCGAGAGGTCGTCCTCATCTGGGGTCCTCACATGCGCACCCCATACGCTCTTCATGAGCTTGAGATCTACCTCCCTTTGCCAGGTGGTGATCTTCTGTTCGAGGTCCTCCTTCAGTTGGGATAGGTCTCCCATACGTCCTTGCTTCAGTGGCCACGAGCTGCGGGTAGGCTTCGCGTAGCATAGCTTTTTCGCCACCAACTTCCTCTTGGAATCCACATACTCCCTGAGCCTGGATCGAGGGTCCAGCTCTTCATCCACGGGGTCTTCCACCCTCATGGAGAGTAGGGGTTTTAGTGGGGCGACGTACTCGGCGTTCTCCACTTCTTCCACCGCAGTCTGCACGAAGAAGGCGTCGTGCTCAGTTTCGTCGTCTGAGTGGATAGAGCTAGGTAGCTCAGATAGTCCACACTCAGAGACTCCATCAGGAACAGGTACATGACAGGGAGAGTTGGGGGCGTTGGTGTCAGTCACGACGTACTCATCTCCTCCGGGTGTAGTTTCAACAGCATCTTGAGGTCGTAGACGATCCTTCAAGTCACCCAAGGCGAGTCCATCGCTTTCTCGTTGTATAGCCTGGACCAGAGTAGGGTCCAGGTCTTCCCAGGGGATGGTGGTAAGACTTCCGTCCACCACGCTGAGCATACTCCCCCATCCGGGCTTCCCAATGGGCGTCTTGCGTCCCAGAGGCACGTAGATGGCCTCATCAGGTAACCGCACAGAGCTGATAGTCAGCTTGTCAAGGAGGGTTCGCCAGTACTCGTTGCCCCCATGGGCTCCCCAATCGGGGGAACACAGGACCATACGGGAACGTTCCAAGGCCACCTTGGTCAGCACCTTCCCCAGTTCACTGAATCTGGGGTTCCCGTAGGCCATCCCGAAAGAGGGCCAGTAAAATTTGTAGCTGCAGTTCTTCCCCTTGCTGCAGTATACGTCCAGTACATGCTGCTTGTCGCTGGCGAACAGCTCCACACTTAGGTCTTCTCGAGAGTAACCCAACTCCTTCAGACCTTGGTCTAGGACTTCCCCCAATAGTTGATAGTCCTCAGTTTTGGAGGCCGCCATCATGTTCGAGGGCTCCTCCTTCGATAGTCTCAGGTAACTCGAGGTATGTTCCGACTGCTCCAGTGGCACAGACTCTCTACCACTGCCGTGGTCCACGTACATGAGGTAGGGCGCTTGCAGCGTCAGGGATTGTATCTGGGAGTGCTGCACGAAGAAGTCAGTACCCAGTACAAAGTCGAAGGCATCTGTGTCCATCACATAGAACCGATGGGCGATAGTCCTGGAGCCCATAGGTACCTCCACTTCGCAGTCCCCGCAGCTGTGCACCACATGTCCATCCCCCATCCGTATAGCGGCGGTGGTCATGGTGTTCTTCAGGCTCCCACAAGGTAAAATTTTCTTGGCCACTATCGATATTGTGGCTCCAGTATCCAGTACCCCCAGGTATTCACGTCCCCCTAGTCGGATACGTACCCAAAACACCAGGTCTTGGGTGCCACCAGAGCGTCCCCGTCAGAATTCCGCGGGACAGGTCACCTCGAACCCCTTGTTCCGCAATTTGCGGGCCATCCTCATGAAACGGCTTCTCTTCTTGGCGTTGCCGTCGTCACCACCTTCATGCTCACGCTTGGCTCCTTGTTCTTGCTGGGCCTGCGTCTGCGAGCGTGTGGTAGGTCCAGACTGCCCTCCAGAGGGCTCGGAGTTCCCCCCTGGATTAGGGTTGGGGTTGCCTCCGTTCTTGTCCTTGTTCTTGTTGTCGTTCTGGCGATTAGCGCCTCCTCCTCGTCCGCCTTGACCCTTGTCTTGACCACCTTGACCACGTCCTTTCGACTTGCCCTTGCCGGAGTCGTTGCCTTTGGCCTTGCCTCCACCTTTGCCTGAGCTTTTGCCAGGATCTTCCCCCTTAAGCTTCGCCGATAGGCGTTGCTTATGGTAGCACTCGTCCTCATAGTGCTTCCGCTTACCGCAGAATGCACACGTGATGGTGCAGCGGTAATGATCCGGCATCTTCACCTTGGCGCCGGTGATCTTTTCCTGCTGCTTCCCCTGGACAACAAAGCAGTCTCGCTGCTCGCAGTCGGAGGCATGCTGCAGGTGGCCCTGTTCATCTCTGGCATCACACCAGAATAGCTCCTTCACGTTCTCCATTAGGCGGGCGTGGGCGTGTTTGGGGGTAGTCCCCTGCCCAGGTCGGGACCCTTGGTACCCTTTGCCTCCAGGACCTCCACCACCAGGACGGTAGTGGTTCAGGTGTTGGTCGCTCTCCTTCTCCAGCGCCATCTCCAGGAGCAGCACGCACAGATCCTCGTAGCGGAGGGATCTAGCCTTGCGCTCAGCCGTCAGACGGCACTCGTCCCATAGCTCACGGGGGAGCTTGGAGCACAACCAAAACAGCAGGTCGTCGCTGCTGTAGGAACCGGGCGTCAGTCGTCCAGCCCAGTGGTCCAGGTCCGCCAACAGCTCGGAGACCCTGCCGGGTTTGGGGTTGTTGGGCAGGACGGGCAGGTTCTGGATCTCGGCCCTGATGGAGAGGTCGGTCTCGTAGGTTGGGTACTGCCTCTCCAGGGCAACCAACACGTCGGCAAAGGTGGCGGAGTTGGTGACGATCTGCCTGACCTGCTTCTCCAGGTACTTCGTCTTGCAGCACTGCAGGAGCAGGTCGCACTTCACTCGCCCACTCGCGTGGGTTTGGCCGGTCAGTCGTAGGAACCGGCCAAAGTTCTCAGCGAACTCGCTGAGGTCCTTGCCTGTGAATTCAGGCAGGTTCACCACTATCTTGGAGGTGGCAATAGCCTTCGCCTCCTGAGCTCGGCGTCCTTCAAGGCGTCGGGTCTTCTTCTTCTTCTTCTTCTTCTTCCTACCCTTGGGGTCCTCGGGGTCCTCAGGGTCTTCGTCATCCGATGGCGAAGAAGAAGTCATCGAAGGCGGCCCATCATCGGAGGGGTCTCCGCCTAGATCACTGGAGCCATAAGGCTCCACGTCCACCATAGCCCTTAGGGCTGTCAGCCCCAGCTGGTCCAGCTCGGCCCTCGTCGAGTTCGTCACGTGACTGTAGGGCGGCTGGGCTGTCCTCGGGACGAATGGGCTTCTTGGTACTGCTGCAGGAGTCGGCATCGGTCGGCTCCTCAGGCTCCCCAGGGTATTCGTCAACCCTGCCGCCAGGTGGTTAGCCTGTACTCGGTGGGGTGACATTCCCACTGTCGTAGGTGACGCATGGGACGGGATCATCAGGGGCTGCAGTTTCTCCCTGATCTCTTGCGTGAGGTCGCTCACGATTTGCGAAGTGGCTCCTCGGAGCACCTCATTGATCTCCGACCGCGTCAGGGACCTGTTGGAGGATCTTCCCGATCCTCTACTCCTGCCTCCCAGAGACTCTGGTCCTCTCCTCAACCCACTCAGGGGTGCATACCCAGGTGCACACCCAGGAGCATACCCAGGAACTTCCATGTAGGTTCCAGTGGCGTGGAGTGGATGGGGATGGTCAGCCGCATACCAACGCGGCGCAGAGCTGGAAGCCACCGGCTCACTGGCAGTAGTTGCCTCAAGGAGCGCAGTGGTAGGTGGGCCCATGCCATAGGCGGGGTAGTGAGGCATGCCAGTAAAGCCTGTGCCCTCTGCCATAGGCTGGTTGGTTGTGGAAGTGGATGTAGCGGCGGCTGGGAGTGTGGTGGTTATGGGAGAGGGTGATGCATGGAGGCCAGAAGCGCTTGGTGCGCCTTCGAAGGTAGGGACATCCGTCGGGTCTTGCCCTTGCTCCTCTCCTTCGTCTGCTCCTTCTCCAGCATCCTTCTCGCTCTCGTTTCCTCTCTTCTTCTTCACAGGCTGAGGCTGAGAGACCATTTCCTTCACCGACAGGGCCCCAAAGGCCGTCTGGAGGCCATCCAAGGAGTCCTCCGCCGTATCCATTGGCCCATGTAAGGGCTCCACCGAAGGTACAGCGTCAGGCGCCGGCCTTGCCGGTGCTTCTGGCGCTGGCGCTGTGTTCACCTCGGCGTCCACTCTTCCTTGATCCATCTTAATCCGCCCTTCTGCTTGTATTTGCCTGCTCGGAGCACTGGTTGTACGGCGCGGGGTCGCTGCCGGTGCACAGAGACAGGCTGCCTCTTGCTACCAGAAAAGTTTATAGTGTTTTCAGCACTGTGTTTTTGCTTCTCCTGCTGCTTGTTGTTGCTGTAGGGTGTCCTGCTGCTGGTTTTGGATGATGAAAAGCTTTTGTTTGTTGAAATACAGTGAAGCCAACTCAATCCAGGATAGCCCAAGCCAACAGTATGCAAAGAGAAGGTAATTCAGGATCAAAGCATGAAGGGCTGCAGTGTAAACAGTGAATGATGATTAGATATTCACAGAAACTGCAACTCAGGATACAAATGAATGCATATTCACAGAGATAGCTGAAATGTTTTGGGAAAAGAGTTAGAAAACTGCCTCAGGATCACTCTCTCTCCATAGTGCCATCTTAGGAGATGTGCACTCTTTGTTTTGGGTCCCATATGTGCTGAGGTGGCATGGTATGTGGCGATGAGGTCACTGCCATGTCACATGGGATCTTCCTACTTACCAGGAATTGAACCCAGGACCTCTCAAAAAGAGGTGCCTAACCCCCTATGGTGCATACCACTAGGGCAGATAAGTATTCATGGAAAAACATAGATAAATTCATAGGCTCTACCTTAGGTATGTCAGTGCTCAGTCAACTCAGGAAAAGATGTTTTACTTCTGATTGAAAGGGGATTAAGGGGTCCACTCCATATCCTGATTGGGTGTTTGGTTCCATAGGTCAAAATGTGTTCTCACCACTTTTGGCTGGACCAATACTAAGATAAAAATGCATGGATGCTCAGTGCATCTCTAATACAACTAGAGTATGTCCCAAAGCAATGGAAAAGCACTTTTTCTTACTCCTTCTGAAATGTCATAAAACGTGATTAAATCACATTGTATCCACGTGGAATGTTATTCTTCATGTATGGCTACTAATGTATCTTAGATCTCTGCTCTCTGTAAAGAGCAGTATACTCTAGCAGTAAGTTATAGGCTTGGAGTATAAGCCCAATATAAGCAAATGTCCTAGTGTTCTAGGTTCTTGAAGCTCTGAGACGTCTAGTAGAGATTTTCCAGACAGCTTCTGAGAGGCCCAAATGCCCCAACTTAGTACACTGAGACACCGAGAGACTCCCTCTTCTAAATTGCAGGGCTGTCCTGCTCATTTGTGGAGTTTCCACTGAACACACTAAACACTGCGCATGGAGTGTCTTAGACACCGACAACGAATGCATCATCTTCTCCTACACCACCGCACACACCACTTTCACTCTGCTTTTCTCCCCAAACATCCCCTCATTGAGCCCAGTGACACAGTAACTGAGCACACATTACACAGAGACCACATACCACACACACAAACACCCACTGCATAGGAACACCTCAACACACACCACCCACAGCAGGCTGACACAAAACTATCAGCATGATAGCCACAGGCCATTGCCTACAGCAGCTCATACCAGTCTTTTGATCTTTTGCTTTATCAGAATCTCCGTTCATCACCCGGCTTTTAATGTTGATGGATTGCAGTTGGTTTTCCTTGTGAACACTTCTGTGTCTCCCTGCTGGCAACTTCTGCCAGTGCTGGCAAAGGATGTTTTTGTTTTTGAAAAACAAACTTTTTTCTGAGACATGGCGGTTTCCCGCCCAAGACATCATCACAAACTGCTCACCGTGCGAGGTTCCTCGAAGTAGAGCCGCGGGAATAAAACCCATATAAATAGGTCATGCCACTGCAAATTTCCCTGGGTGCAAAGCACTGCCAAGCGAGGCACCAATAGCCTAGGGAGAGTGACAAAATGGCAGGCAAAACTTGCTGGGCTATCTCCAGGAGGGAAAGCAGTTCGAAAAACGTAATGAAATTGACTGAGATAGATCACGACCGGAGCCCATATGCAGTACCATCACTGCATGATCCGCTGATCTGCACCTGAAGCAAGGCCGATCTGCAGAGGTGAGGGGCTCGAGCTGAAAAATAGAGCTGACCAAGTGTCATCAGCACAAAATGAAAATAAAAAAAGAGCACAGGAGACGCTCAGAATTTTCAGTAAGGTGAAAACTGGCCACCTGGCCTGTAACAAAGGACAAGACATAAATATGGGCCTGTGTTTGCAGGCTCCAGCGAAATTTGGGTGTGCCTGTCTGTCTGGATCGTCCAAAAAATTTCAGTGGTCTGTAAACCTGGAAGTGAACATTGGCTCTGTAAAAGATGGATTATCCCAGGTAGACAGAGTTCATGATTGGCAGGCATATAGACCAAAAAGCAAAATCCAGGAGCAGAGATACGGGCAGGCTGGGACCAGAAAAAGAAAAAGAAATGAACTGGCGAACACAAAATAAGAGAGGGGGGGGAGCGGATGGCGGTGGCTCGGGGAAAATGAAGGGCAGGTGGGGCCTATGGTTTGAAAAACAAACTTTGTATGATCGTCATACTCCATCCAGCACCCTGCAGCCCAACAAGGCACAGGGAGAGTCACAGTGCTGCCATGTATGCATTGACTAAGACATGCACACTCCAGGTGCTGTACATACTTCAGACCCCGGCTGACTGTAATGTAGTTAAAGGGCAGGGTGAGTGCGCTGGGCCATAGTTAACCACAAGCGGCCAGGGTAGGCACCGACACCCACAAGTGGGTATCTATAGGCATGGCATAACACCGCCGCACAACGTATTATGACCCGCTAAGCAGGTTATGCGCGCATGATTTTGAGGCCTCGACCTCTTTTTGATTATGTTGGCCCTGGTGCTCCCTCTTCCCTCTTATCCCCCACCCGACCTGGCATCACTGCCCAATCACAATCACACTGACTCGTAGACCACACTATGCCACCACTTACATGACATATGTAAGTTCACCCTTTGTGGTGCGCTCGGTTCACATGGCCATTGTCTGGCGGTAGCTCCGTGTTCTGGACCCTTGAGTAGTCCGAGCGGCAGTGAAGGGGAACCTTGGGGTGCTTCCTGGCCCTGGTGCTTGGGGCCCGGCGACTCTGCGGCGCTTGCCCATGTAGGTGGCAACAGGCGTGGAGTGGACCTATTTTGAGGTGCTTGCTTCTGCCCTAGTTTGCTGCCCCACTTATTGTTTGAAGACCATATCATGATTCTCCTGCTGAGTCTCCGGCTGAGACAAAATCACAGTTTGAGAAAATAGTTGGGAGGAACAAGGGAAGCGACGGCAAAGACCAAAGCTGCAGTACTTATACTGATTTGTTATTCCGGTTGTCACGTAGGTCCACAACGCCAGAGACAATACATGGGCTTACAACACCCCTGAGCAACACAAACAGGCAAATATGTACATCTCTGTCAGATACAAACTTAGCAATAGAATTCCCACAAGCAGAAACATTGCGTAGCACTCTTGGTGTGCTGTCCTGGCTATCCTGCCGAGCATTCTCATCATTTCATGATACTGTACATGCGTAGGAATAGCACGTGTGCGCGTCTGTCAAAGGCGTCGCGCTTCAATTAAGTCGTCGTACTGCCTGGAGGTGAAGGCAAAAAATATGCGTGGTATGAATTGTAGGTGTATATAAGATCAGCACTTGTTGTTGGATCGGGTGTCTGGCTTTGGTGGGCGACCGCAGTTACACCCCCCTACCAGGACGCACCCACTGGGGTGAGGCCGATACGCACAGAGTAATGCGGTCGGCCACACCTGACACAGGCTTGGACCTAGAAACTATCAGAGTCACAATGTAGGGCACCCTGAAGCGTCCCTAAAACAGTCCTGCACCGGCAGGCGCAACTAACTGAGTGTTGCCGCACCCCAGCCGACTGTGTACCCTGTCTGCTGGTCAAGCGATTCAATCACCTATCTCCCTAGCGAGTGGTTGGCAGCTCACTGCTGGTCCATGTATACCCTCGACAGCTGTGGTATTACCTATCAACTTCCGGGTCTACACATGTGTCCCACAAAACAGTGACTCTTTTTGCGGCTGTGGTTTGACCTATCAACCTGGTTCTGGTTTGACCTATGAACCTGACACATCGCAGCATGCCATGCATACACTGGAATTGTCGCTGCATGACAGTCAAAAGAGCTGTAAATATTGATAATAATTTATGGAGTGATGCTGCGGATAATGATGATTGATGTTGCACTGACACTGAAGTCATGTGAAATGTAATGTGACATGCTGACAACAGCAACATGGATTGAAATGATTGCTGAGATGATGAATCCATAGACTGCTAATAGACTGCTGATGAATTGATGAAGTGATGAATTATGAATGATGTATGATGGATGAAACTGATGACATGAATGACACTGACATGATTGCTGAGATGAACTGCTGATTGAAAGTGGAACTGAAATTCCAAACCTCCTGAATGCTTCATTTTCTCTGGCGTACCCAAACTGAGGTATGTACAAGCGACAGTGGCGCCTGAAGCTGGGACACAGATACATGGCTGGAGGACAGAAAGAATGTGCGAAAAAATGTCGGTATATGCGGGTGAGAAAAGGGATCAAGTGTACATTCTGCGGCTCTGCTGTGGTTGTGGTGTCCGTGGGGTCTTTTCCCTCTTTTTGCCTGCTGTGGTTGTGGGATCTGTGGGGTCTTTGCTGCAGTGCTGCCACGGCCTGATACCCGGCAGCTAAGACCCACCAAACAAACACGTGGATTTCTTGTCTCTCTGAACGAGTACAAGTCAGCCCTACTCCGGCAAGAGTAACTAATTGCGTGTTGCCGCACGTCAACCGGCTTGTGTCCATAATGCAATGGCTAATTCAGACGCAGGTAGTGTGCAGAGCTAAAGTGGCGTGGAGTGGTGTCCGCTGTGGTAGTACCTATCAGCACGAGACCCTGGTAATACCTATGAGTCCCCAGACAAGAACAAAATGGACACTGTGGTACAACCTATCAGTGTCTGTGATCTGAGTCGCCAAACAGAAGTAGACTTATCGGAAGAAAACTGGATTGTATGGGTCGCCGATGTACAGCAATTGAGTGGGTTAATCCTCTGCTCAACTACCATCATGGTCACTTCTTCCAGTCATGTGTGATGTGTCATGTGAACTGTCATTTTTGATGCACTGAGCGTGGATGGTGAAAGATATGAAAGGTTGTTACCAAGTTCTGACCATTCGTAACTCGCTTACAGGTTCGCTCTGGCGAAGGAGTTGACTGCACATGAGCAGCCAAAATAGGCTGATTGACTTGAAATGGTGATGGATGATCACAAAGATGAAATTCTCTCAAAGAGTGAAAAATGACCAAAATCGACCCAAAACTCACCTCGAAAACACCCAGGCGCACTCGGAGTGCCCCAGCAGCGCCGTGGCGAACGACGGAGGGCGTCGCCAAGCGTCGCGGCTGTCGCTTGCGACCGATCCTGCCAAAAATGGCACATTTGGCCAGAAACAGGCCAAAAAGGTCTAAAAACCCAAAATGGGTCAGGATGAAGCCCTGAAACTGGGCAAGACGCTGGAAGAGAGCCGTCGACACACAATACCAGTGTCGACGAGTGCCACGAACGCACTCGCGCGTCAAAAAGCGACGACAAGCGTCGCCGACAGAAAAAGAGAGCAAAATTTGAAAATTTGCAAAATTGAAGAATTGAAACAGAATTAGCTGCTACAGGTGGCGCAGGACCGTCAAACGCTGTCAGCGCAGCGTAGAGCGTCACGTTGTGAGCGTCGTAACCCTGTCCGAGCGCGTCGCCAGGGAACAGGGACTCTGATTCGCAACAAAATATCAAAATCCAACTTCTAACTTCAAAATTGCTTCAAGAACACCAAAATGAGAGAAACAAACACCTTGTGGACCTGTACTGTACTCCCCAAATTCCAACAAAAGGTAACAGACCAGGACTTCGTCCATTTGAATACGCTGTCTCCACTGGAAGAGCAAACAGAACGACGATGGACAGTTGACCTTGTAGGAACAATAAAACAAACTAACAAACAGACCAAGACCTGGACAAATCAAACATGTAAGGAAAGGGAGGAACAGCACTTCAGGCACTTCAGGGCTGGTTTGTACAAGGGAGCTGGATACAAGGTCTTACACCTGTATTGCTGTCGACGCACTGCAGCACCACCTCTTTCCAGGACGAAGGCATTTTGAACCGACATGGCATGGCTTGAGGAAAGGATGAGTGGAGAGAAACGAAATGTTCAGCCCTGACACCCAGCGTTGTTCAATGATGACACTTAGGAATGCTCTGAAATTTCCAGCCTTGAAACTTCAGGACCTCAAGCGTTCACTGCAGGTTATCAAAACTTCAGACAAGCAAACAGACATCAGGTTACCACAACCTGCTCTCAAGAATTAACCCTAAAAAATTGTGGACTCAAGTTCAACTCAACCAAGGCTATCTGGTCGCCACCCCCAGGCCATTGAGCTGGTACCTGGACAGCGCCGTGGCAAGCCCAGCACCACTAGTTGAAGAGGAAAAACAAAAAGGAAGGGGGAATCATCCGTCAACAGCAATACTTCCCACTCCGTGAGTTTTAGTAAGAGTTGGACGGCCTTCGAACGCTTGGCCCAGCACTAGCAAGCACTGCCCCTCGCTCGCACAGGGGTCCAATGGCGAGCGGAGGAAGTGAGCAGCTGTTGTGGCGAAGGGGTACAAAGGGTCGTCGAAGCAATAATGCACTGTACAGAAGTCAACAAACTCTACTTGTGGCGGAAATGACACTGTCCTTCCTTGTGACGCCAGCACCGTGTGCCGTACCTGCACCACCGACTTTGAGAGTGAGCGGTGTCAGACAGAGAATGAGCTGTCACAGGGACTGGTGCTGTAAACGAAAACGCGTCAGGGCTCTCTAGAGGTCCTACATCCTGCAAAGGAGAGGACAGTTCAGACCCATAGGACCGATTTTCCTTGCTCTCTGCAGGGTCGTCAGCTCCTCCAGAAAAAGACTCTTCAGGCTCGTGTTCTGAGCTCTCCTTATTCTCCGAGTTGTCGTCAATTTCTTCAGAAAAACCTTCTTCTGCTTCTGCCTCTTCCTCTTCGACTTGGTCTTGATAGTAGTATTCATTGGGTTGTGCCTCATCCTGATCAGCCTCGACGTCTGCTTCTGTCTCTTCCTCTTCGGCATCGACGTCTGATTTTGCCTCTTCGTCTTCGACTTGGTCTTGGTAGTAGTCCTCATTTGTGTAGTACAGTTGCAACTGAGGGCCACTGTTCTTTAGGTACCACCACTCTAACTGTTCTTTCTCACCGATAATGAAGGAGTCCCAGTAGTCGTCAGCGTCCAATTCAATGGGCTCGCTACCGTCAGAAGCCTCTTCTCCGTCGTCTTCTTCATAGTGGTAGGCGGTCTGAAACTCGTGGTCCAAACGACCCAAGACCATAGTGTTTCCTTCACTTTGCATCCACACATTATACAGAACAAGATAAACAAAATCGTACAGCGCCTGAGAATCATGCCACGGCTCGCACTCGCGGCAAAGAACCTTGCAACAAATCCTAGCCCAGCACCTGACTGGGCTCGGTAGTAGCCTCGCAGCAGACAGTGAGTCGACGTGTCCGAACATATCTTGCAGCTGTTGCGCTGTTACTTCCCAGAGATTCTCCACAACCTCGGATCCAGATTTCCAGGCGACATCCAGTAGACTTTCCCAGAAATCCTCCAAAACCACGTGGACGGCGTCTGGCGCTCTCAGCCCTGCAATATGAAACACTTCGCGCGTCTCTTCTCCATCGTGGTTTGGCTCTTCGTCAGAAGTGTTCCTCTCTTCGTCGATCTCATCCCACACAATACAGAAAGGGCAACCAAAGAAGCAACAGTCACATGTGACACTCGTGGCGAGCCCGCGAGCTCGGACTTCGGCTGCCTCCTTTTCAAACTGAGCACGTTCTTTCACAAGACGGGCAACGATGTCATCCCAGGAACATGATTCTGCTGTGCGCGGGCTGTGTAGCCTTGCATTGACGCACGACCAGCCAATCAAGCAGCGTCTGCATTCGCCGCAGCTCTGCTTCTGCTCTGTAGCACCATCAACAAGCGCAGCAGACATAGAGCATGTATTGTCTTGTAAGTTCACCCTTTGTGGTGCGCTCGGTTCACATGGCCATTGTCTGGCGGTAGCTCCGTGTTCTGGACCCTTGAGTAGTCTGAGCGGCAGTGAAGGGGAACCTTGGGGTGCTTCCTGGCCCTGGTGCTTGGGGCCCGGCGACTCTGCGGCGCTTGCCCATGTAGGTGGCAACAGGCGTGGAGTGGACCTATTTTGAGGTGCTTGCTTCTGCCGTAGTTTGCTGCCCCACTTATTGTTTGAAGACCATATCATGATTCTCCTGCTGAGTCTCCGGCTGAGACAAAATCACAGTTTGAGAAAATAGTTGGGAGGAACAAGGGAAGCGACGGCAAAGACCAAAGCTGCAGTACTTATACTGATTTGTTATTCCGGTTGTCACGTAGGTCCACAACGCCAGAGACAATACATGGGCTTACAACACCCCTGAGCAACACAAACAGGCAAATATGTACATCTCTGTCAGATACAAACTTAGCAATAAAATTCCCACAAGCAGAAACATTGCGTAGCACTCTTGGTGTGCTGTCCTGGCTATCCTGCCGAGCATTCTCATCATTTCATGATACTGTACATGCGTAGGAATAGCACGTGTGCGCGTCTGTCAAAGGCGTCGCGCTTCAATTAAGTCGTCGTACTGCCTGGAGGTGAAGGCAAAAAATATGCGTGGTATGAATTGTAGGTGTATATAAGATCAGCACTTGTTGCTGGATCGGGTGTCTGGCTTTGGTGGGCGACCGCAGTTACAACATACTGCACTTGCACGGGGACACACACAACACTCGCCTGCACACACAAAGAGTCACTGCGGCATGCAAAGACATGCAGGCAGCCTACCGAGACTTCGAAAAGCAGCACCCCTGTCTTATCCCAGCGACACCGCCCTACACACCCACCGGCTCGAAACACGAACCTGTCCCGTCGGTTGCGGGCCCAGTCCCACCGCTAACCCTACTACTGGCCCTGAACGAAGCCAAAACCACGCAGACCAGTGTGATCCACCACGGGGCAAAATGGCGCATACCAAAGCACCACATGACTGCCCGAGACCTACCGAAGGTCCCCCACGGCTCCCAGAGCATGGCACGCACATGTTGGGCCTGTGACCCCGGAGCACCCACCACGCCGTGGCCCGTATTGCACCTCATGGTACGCCACAACACCAACCCCACGGCCCACCTACCACCACAAGCGTACCCATGGGTAGCCCCATGGTTCCACCGCACCGAAGCGAACCCCACGGTGGCGTGGAACCCGGACCACACACCCCCATGGCTGTTCACCTCCACGCCCACCTGGCCCCGCCCCGACCCGGGAGGAGTCGCCATCCGTTACAGCATGTACGAACCAGGCAGAACGTGCAAGCACGAGCACCCCTACTACCCGCTCCACCACTCCTGCCACACACCGGAGCATCGAACACAAACCCTCACATGCTGCGACCTTAACCCGGACACGGCCTACGTCCTCCACTACATCTACTCCTACCTCACACAAGGACAACCAAAACAGGGACTCATAGCCATGTCCCCCCAAGCGAAACACATCATCCCCAAAGGAATAGGGGTGTAGGCCACCCCCATCCTGCAGCCCGCCACCCCGGTGGCCCACGTCACCACGGGCCTCGCCACATACGCCTACCTGCCCATGAACCCATGCCGCCTCCCACAACCATCACCGGCGGACCTACTCTTCTTCACCGACGCCTCAGGCGAATCCGCCCTCACGCCCATCACCGGGGGGGCCACCCTGCAGCTAACCCACACCGGGGGACACTACCACAGGGACCACCACACGGGCCACACCACCTACGGGGCCTCCTCCCACGGGGAACTGGGGGCCATGGCCGACGCAATCGCTGGAATCGCGACCCACCTACCCGCCCACCTCCCGCACGTCGTCCGGGTCTGGTTCCTAGTGGACGCCACTGTCGACACACACCTACTCCTCCGCATAGCAAGACAACCACTCCACAAAGCCACCGCGACAAGCCTCGGCACCCAAGCAGTCCTACTCTGGAAACCCCTTCGCAGCCTTTCCCCCTGGGTCCAACTTCACATCGTGAAACAAGAATCCCACAGGCACCAATACGGAAATGGTAAGATCGACAACCAGGCAGTACACCAGCGAACTACGCACCTGCCGACCCTCCAGGTCCCCGACCTCGCCCGAAACCACACACACCTCCAACACATACCCCCAAAAGAGCCCCATCGGACCCCGGACTGGGTACCGGAGGACGCCCCCTATACCTCACACGACAGATCATACCAGTACCCCAACCCTCTCCAACATCTCGCCCGCGTGCTCGGCGACACAGACAGCCGAGCACACATCCAAGAGCTCCAGGAGGAACTGACGGTCCCCCTCTACCACTCGGCACTACGCCCAGCAAACGTCCCAGCCAACCCCCGAAAACGACGCGTCCAGCTCCTCAGGGAACAACCACCACTCCTCACCAGGGTTGCCCATGGCTCGCTAGCAAGCACATCCATGTCCCGGCAGAACACACCCGCTACCCGTGCGATCACACCACCCCGGAGGACTGGGAACACTTCAAGATATGCCCCCTCCATACGGGCAGGAACACACTAGTGGGCTGGGCCCCGGCCGAAACCCTACGGCAACAGGAAGGCTGGCCAACCCACAGCCACGCACACCAGGCCACCGAACACCTCTTCAGAGATCTGCTGGTCAAGGAAGACACCATGAGAGGGGCGGTGACACAGGCGCTACACCGACACCTCGCCAAACACACGGAAAACCCGATGGAGGCAGCAGCGCACCTCCAGCTAGAAGCAGTCCGCAGAGCAGCGGCCCAAATGGTACACCGCAAACACCTCCTATTGACACACACAGAACAACTCACCGACCCCGCCGCCAGGGAACACAGGCTGCGTCTCATCCATTACCATGCCGTGCATGACCCAGAAGTCCACTAACCTACTCCGCGCCCCACACACGCCCCCCCATCTCCGTCCGTAGGCCTCCAAGACAGACCCCAGAAGGCCGGCGGGCCCCACCGAAAGACACCCCCGCCACAACCACCCGCGGCACCCCAGAGCCCACCTCTCACCCACGAGGCCAACCGGCAACGCCCAGCCTAGCCAAGCCCACCCAAAGCCACCCATACATCGACGCGGACACGCAGGACCCCGGCACCCCACCCAGACAGCCCCCCCCCCCCGGACCTGGAGCACCCCCCCCTCACGCCGACCACCATATGCGACCCCGACCTCCTCCAAGGAACCCTCCAAGGGAGGGCCCTGAGCAGTGCCCTGGGCTGGTACCGCCTACAAGAGAGCTGGACCAAGCCCACCGTCAAAGTCCTCCAGGACCTGACCACCCCAGGCAACGGCCTCCATGACGCCATCGTAGATCTCGTACTCTGGCGAGCCCGCCAACACGCCCAAGGCCAGCACGTCTGGATCCCCCCCATCGAGTGGGGCCAGGCCCTGACACACGACAGCAACACCAATGTCACACGTCGAGGGACCATACACCTACGACGAGCCCCAGCGGAGAGGGACCACCCGGCGGACCCGAACCACCAAGAACAACGGGAGGAGGCCACCGCACCAACCCGCGACACCGCCCTCCACGCCGCCGGCCTCAGCACCCCAGACGACGACCTCCCTCCCCGAGCTACAGACAGCAACCACCCCCCGCTGGAGGTCTGATGTACAGTCCTCGAGCGCGGGCATTACTACGTAGTGGCCGCTACAGCAACATCCCCCGGCCCACAATGGCTCGTCAAAGGGACTGACACCATGCTCGCCCCCGGGGCCGCCCCACGAGGGGGAGTAGGGGACCCCACCACACCGCACACAGTCCTCAGGGGCCTCCTTTAGCCGGGGGACAAATCCCCGGCCCGCGCCCTGGCCCAAATCACCTCAGGGCGGGCGGGCTACCACCTGGGACTGGCCATGCTCTGCCTTGCCCAATGGATCGAGCGCCGCTGGCCATCCACGGGCACCGTGCCCTGGACTTGGGCCATCCAGACCGCCCACAGCGAAATCGAGGCAGGCCCGGACACGCGGAAGGACTCCTCCCCCAGGCCACAGCACTCCCTCACCTGCGAGTACCACGCCATCCACAGGATCCTCCGCCGCGTGGGCCTTAGCCCAGAGCTAGCGTACCCTCTCCCCACCACTGACCAAGACGTGCACCAAATACACATGCTCGTCTGCTGAATCCTTGCCGCGGCCGCAGAAGACAGCAAGTTTCTCCTCCAAACCGCCCGGCCTACAACTGACCACACAAGCGCACCGCTGCAAGCGGACACACACACCGACGCAACACAGGCCCCCGCACAATCCCCGCCCCTGCCCCTCCCCCCCCGCTACCAACCCGGCGGCCCACACACGCCCACCATCGCGCGCACCCCGGGCCCGCGACACGGGCCTCCCCCACGCACCCAACCAATAGCAAACACCCACCACGGACCCACCCCCCAAACACCCCTCACCACCCCCCACACCCGGCAACCCGCACACACCAACCGCATCGAGCCCCACGCCCCACGGCATGCCCACCCCGCCCAGTGGCCCGCACACGCCCCCCGCACACACCCCAGGAAACCCAGGCCCACCCCCCCCGGCCCCCGAATGCAGCCCACGCGAACTGTTTCCCCCCGCGGACGCCAACCCACACAACCTCACGCATTGCAGGACCCCGGCCCAGCAAAGCCCAGAAGGCGAAGACCGCAGCCCCGCGCCTCCCTGCCCGATTGCTGCCGACCAAATCGGCCCGCCGGACCGCCAGGTCACGGCGGGCGCCCCGCAGCCACCCGCCCCCAACCTGCAGCCCGAGGACTCTACAAGGACATGCCCTCCATCCTCGCCACAGTGGCCGCAGCAGAAGCCGCCGCCCACAAACCTGCGACCGCCCGCATCACAGCGCAACCCGCGTCCCCCAAAACCACCACTTCCTCCTTGTCCTCATCCTCATCGACGTCCTCCACCTCCTCCTCCGACCCCCCCCCTCCCCGCCGACCTAATCCACGAAGCCACGGCCAAAGCAAAAGCTGCGGCTGCACGCCAGGCTACCCAGGGCCCCCCGACCCCCACACAGGCGACCCAGGCACCCCGGCAGCACACCGGGAACACCCCCCACCCGGCACTGGTGCCCTCACACCTCCGGGACGAGGTCCTCCTCAACCTCGAACCGGACCCCAACGCAAAACCCGACCCCAAACCCAAGCCGGAACCCAAACGACCACACCAGCAGCAACAGCACCAGAAAGTTTTATAGTGATTTCAACACTGTGTTTGTGCCTCTCCTGCTGCTTGCTGCTGGTGTAGGGTTTCCTGCTGCTTGTTTTTGAAGATGAAAATGTTTTAGTTGCTGAAATACAATCAATCCAGGATAGCCCAAGCCAGAGATAAGCAAGTAGAAGAGAATCAGGATCAAAGCTTTAAGGGCTGCAGTGTAAACAGTGAAAGACGAAAGGATATTCACAGAAACTGCAACTCAGGTCAAATCGGATTGCATATTCACAACGATAGCTGAATTGTTTTGGAAAAAGAGTTGGAAAACTGCCCCATGGTCACTCAATCTCCATAGTGCCATCTCAGGAGATGTGCACTCTTTGTTTTGGGTCCCATATGTGCTGAGGTGGCAGGGCATGTGGCAATGAGGTCACTGCCATGTCACATGGGATCTTCCTACTTAGCTAGGCTGACCGGGAATTGAACCCAGGACCTCTCAAAAAGAGGTGCACAGCCCCCTAGGGTGCATACCACTAGGACAGCTAAGAATTCATGGGAAAACATAGATAAATTCATAGGCCCTGCCCTGGATATGTCAGTTCTCAGTCGACTCAGGAAGAGATGAATTGCCTCACATTGATAGGGGATTAAGGGGTCCACTCCATATCCTGATTGGGTGTTTGTTCCCATAGGTCAAAATGTGTTATCACCACTTTTGGTTTGGCCAATACTAAGATAGAAATGCCTGTGTGCTCAGTGCATCTCTAATACAACTAGAGTATGCCTCAAAGCATTGGAAAAGCACTTTTTCTTACTCCCCCCTTGTGCTGTGGTGGCCACCACTGTCGCATTTTCAGGAAAAAGGGATTTTTTCTTGGCCTTTCCTTGGTTTCCACATCTACTTAAAAATACCTATAGTTTCCCTCACACAGAAAAATGGACGCTCACCATGGCTGGCGCCTTTTTGCTGCTTTGTTCGTGACATTTCCTACAGAAAGCTCAGCGCTCATGGCGCTGCCGGGGTTCCTGTGCCTTGGTTGGGTTAGTTTGGGAGCATGCGAAAACATGTGTATGTGCATCCCTCCCTCCAAGACGCAGCGCGACATAAACCCAACGCAAGACACAATATACACACTCGTATGGGTTCTCGTAAACCTGCTGGCGACCTGTGACCTGTCATAGGACGAAGGGAGTCGTTTGAAAAATGAAATTGCCCCTTGATGGGGTCTTGGATTCTGCTCAGTCTCTGCAGGCTGCTGCGTTTCGGCCCGAACACGGCCTACTCAGCGAGGCTGCGCGTGGGTATCTGTACAGACATGAATGGGAGAATTATGGAAGAATCCACGCAAACTCGAAGCGACAACACCTAAATCCGTCAAATGACGGCCTAGAATTTTTTTAGGACAACACACCTGAGCAAAATCCAATTGTGCATCAGAAGCACATTTTTATAAAAATTATAGTCGTCTCTCGATTTTTTAAATCAAGAAATTCCTACGCATAAAAAGGCGGCGCGCAGGAGCGGCTCCTAGCGAAGCGCCGGAAAATACAGAAATAATGAGATTATAAACGTATGTCTCACGTAACTCGGAAAATGACGAGACACACATTAATAAATAAACATACAGATTCCACCCACACTGATAGAAGAATCAGAAATCCAAGAATTCGAAAATCAACGAAAAGACTTCAATGAATCAGGTACAAACCTCAGGTGTGCTTGTCTCGTATGCAGCATACACATTGCTCGTCTCGTGTCTCCGTGAACGAGTCGTGTAGCAGCGCTAACAAACGATAGAGGTCTAGATTAGAAAGATTGCAGATGATTAGAGGTCAGATCAGGGTAATAAGACATACACAAAAGTGCATAGCGATGTTCTTCGCTTGCGCCTCGTTTCACGTTCCCACTTGCTCTCTCTCTCCAGCGGTAAGTAAGGTGAGTAAGCCCCGGAGGGGCCACCCCCTGGTGGAGTCCGTGATTGGGGTTCAGATGGGCAGGTTTGCCCATGACAACTCGTCCACTCGTGCATGTCCGTGCATTCACACACGCATTAAAGGGTAGGCCACGCGAAATGCGCACGGTAAACCTTGTTTAGGTTACCCAGGGGCTCCTCGGTACGTTCTTTAAGAGAATCTGAGGAGTCTCTTAAAGCTTGCTTGCTTGACAGGGCGTGTTTGAGGACAGTGTTTTATAGGTCACACTGAGAAGCGTATAATACGTGGAGTGTGGCTTGGTTCCTCCGCCGCAAACACCCCTTCATTGGCCTTTGCTTTACAGGTGGGCAGGTAGGGTGATTGGTGCAGCAGCATACCATTTTCTTCGTGCCCTGCTAAACAAGGGCGCTGATCACACAAACAATTCACTGCACCTCCGCCAGGAGTGGCGAGGGCAGTTCGACTCCATCGACATCCACGCTGTGCACGCAACAAGAGCACCCCTTCCCTCCAAGCCCTAGCAGGGGAAACGCGTTGTGGCGTCCCCTGTTGAGGCAACAGTTGCTTAGCAGTGCTGTGTTCTCTTGTCTTCTTCACAGGAGGGTCATTAGGACCCACGACGTGATCTTCAACCACACCCAGTAGAGTGTGCGTGTAGGAGTGGTAGTCCTGCGTGGAAGCTTGAGCCAGTTGCAGAAGTGCTCGCCCACCAGGATGGTGCCACTGTAGGTAGGGTGTGTAGTGTAGTGGTGTCTCCTGTCCCGCGTGCTTTTCCTCGTCGGCAGGGGAGTGCGTTAGCCTTTGGCCTTTAGCAAAAATGGGCGTTTTGAATGCCCTTAGCACACTTGGCCACCCCTCCCCTCTAGTAGGTAGGGCTTTTGCCGTCTTCCCCAAAGGATAGGCGCCAGCAGAGAAATTGGGCGCCATAGGAGTGGTACCAGTACCTGACTAGGACCTTCGGTCCGACATCAGCGAAGCCCGGTCTCCGGCAGCCACGCCCGGGAGAGAAGTGAGACACACACAGACATAGCTAGCACACTTAGGGGTAAGGTTCAGTCCCTAGTTTTAGTCTTGGAGGCAAGCGTCTCAGCGAGCCTCAGCAACTCACCAAGGTTGTTCTGGGACACGTAGTCAACCAGAACTGAGTTTAGGCGTCCCTCAGGTAGAACAAACGCAGAGAAGGGCTCCCAGGTGGCCTCTTCGACTCCAAACCCTTCCCAGAGGGTGAGGAAGCGCCAACCCTGGCGATAGCGGTGACGTAGGACAGACTTCACCAGGTAGAAGCCCTCCTTAGCCATCTCCTCGGCGTTCATGTCAGGGAGTTCCCCTTCAAATTCCATAGGGCTGACAGCCCCTTGCAGGTCTAGGGCGGCGATTTCCTCGTCGTTCAGCTCCCACTCCTCCCCACAGAGGTCTTCAGGATCATAGTAGCGCTTCAGGTGTTGAGCAGCGCACACCAGGGTCCCCCCTAGACGGGGAGAACACCGCACGGTGATACGGTGTCCATCCACTGAAAGAATCTTGTACGGCCCGAAGTATGGCTCATCGCTGGTAGAGCGTGGCCAGGCGGGTAGTCGACTGTGGTGCACCAGCACCCAGTCCCCCTCTTGGTAGGTGGCCGGTACTCGGTGCTTGTTCTTCTTGTTCCACTGACGCTCCCTCACTGTCTGGAGCATAGCCTTGGCCTTGTCCACCTTCGCTTGTTGCTCTTGGACCCATTCACCCACAGAAGAATGGGTGTCCTCTGGATAGGGGGCATGTAGGAACCATGCCGGGCGCCCTAGGAATAGCTCATGGGGCGAGTAGCCAGTAGCTGAACTCTCTTGGGAGTTCATCATCAAGGATATGACGGGGAGTAGTCTCACCCAGTCTCTGGTGCGTTCAGTTTTGCACCATATCCTTACATTCTCCTCGTACGTCCTCATCGGAGTTGATCTCCTTGGGCGCCCCATAGACACAAAACCACTCCTCCAGGAGTATCTTGATAGTCTCCTCCCCGGTAATGTGCTTGGTACATGGGAACACCCTGGTAAACCTGGTCAACCCACAGGTTACCACGAGGGCGAAGTCATAGGCCCCGAACTTCGGCATCTCCGTGTGGTCCACGTATAGAACACTGTTAGCACAGTGAGGGATGGGCAGGGTCGAGTAGAGACCTCTGTCCCTGATATCCCCTGGTTTGCAGGACCTGCACGGGCACTTGTCCACGATAGGCTGGAGGGTTTTCCGCAGTTGGTCGTCAGTCCACGTAGTGTGGAACCACTGCTTGAACAGCCTCAGGGTACGGTCAGCACCCACATGACCGCTGGACTCATGGGTCCGCTTCAGCAGCGCTGGGACTCAGTCACTAGGCACCACGATGTGGTCCTCGTGCCAGAGGTAGCTCTTGTCCCTCTTCCACTGATCTTGGTTGCCCAGGAGGGGTTCTGTACAGTTCAAGGCGTTTCTCCAGGCGCTTGTAGATATCCCCAAACTCCTTCAGGTACTCCGATTGTTGGAGTCCATCCAGGGGGCGTATCATCGTCATGTTGAGGTCCAAGTGGACGTCCATACGGCTGAACGCCTCCTTAGCCAGCGCTTCAGACCGGGCACCAATCAGGGCGTCGAAGTTGTTGCGGCTGATGTAGTCTGCACACTTGTTCTTCACTCCCTGGATATGGTGTACCGTCAGCCGTAGTTGACTGCGGTAGGTCCACCAGCGCCGTAGCTTGGCCTTCTCAGGTGGGGGGCCCTTCTGGAAACTGCGGACCGGTTCTTGGTCGCACAGCCAGACCACAGGGTTACTCCCCAACAGTCGTGCTTGTGCGGATAGCACCAGCATACCCGCGAGCAATTCCTGCTCATAGGTGGAGTAGTTCCCCCTGGCCTGGTTCCACTTCCAGTTCCAGTGGCCCAGAGGTACTAGGACCCACTTGTCGTCAGGGTAGCTGTGCTTGAGGGTTCCATCTCGGTTGAGACCTTCAGTCCCCCACTGGGAAATGGCCGAGTCGAACTCCTCCTTCTCCAGTGCTTGCCATTGGAACAACGTTCCACCACCGCCCACATTGCTGGCGTAGGTCACCAGGATAATCTCCCCTTGTGCCCTAGGCACGTCCAGGCACCTAGCGTTGGCAAACTTGTCTTTGAGCTCGTCAAACGCTTGTTGCTCTTGTGGGCCCCAGCGCCAAGTAGTACTCTTCTTGATCAAGTCCGTCAGAATGGCGCTGGTGTAGGTGAAGTTTTTGATATGGCGGCGATAGAAGTTGCACGCCCAAATGAAACTGCGTACATCATGAAGTCCTTTCTTGGGGTCTTCGTGTCGTACCTTAGCGTCCATCAGGGGTTTGGCCTTAGAGGCCGCTGGGGTCCACCACCCATAGCCAACCTGAAAAAAGGTACTGCATTGTCTCCTGCATGAACTCACACTTCTCCAGCTTGAGTCGTGTGCGGTTCACCTGGCAGACCGCAAAGAACTCACCCAAGAGGATTATGTGGTCCTCCTGGGTATTGGTCCCGAGGCATACATCGTCGATGTGAGCTTCCATCTGGGCCCCACGGGATTTAAGCTCCTGCACCTTAGGTCTCCTTCGTAGGATGGACAAGATCTTGTTCATCAGCTCTTGGAATAGAGCGGGTGCGTTGGCCACGCCAAACGGCATGACCTTCCACTTGAACACCCTCCCCTGAGGGGTGATGAAGGCCAGATGCTCCTGAGCGTTGGGCGTCAGGTCCACTTGCCAGAATCCGCTCCTCTTGTCCATCTTGGTCTTGTAGCGACGGGAGGCTATCTTCTCCAGGGTAGACTCCATATTGGGAATGGACCCTGAGTGGTTCAACGTTTTCTTGCTCAGCTCTCCGTAGTCCACTACCAGCCGTTTGGCTGTAGACCCAGGTTTAGCCACCAGGAAACAGGGGCTGCAGTGTAGGGGGTAGTCCCCGTCCTTGTACTCCAGGACTAGGCCAGCGTCGATACATTCTTGTATCTGTCGCTCAATCTCGTCGGCCTGCTCTTTAGGAGCTGGATAGGGTCTCCTCCGGATCCTGTGACCCACGAACTCGGGTTTCAGCTTGAGGTCCATCTGTACCAGCTTGTCACATGAGGCTGGAGGGGGTAGTTCTCCGAACACCTCCAGATAGGTCCTTATAAGCTTCTGCACCCGCGGGTCCAATTGTTTGATCTTGTCCCCCATGTCCTCGTCAGAGTGTAAGTTGCTGGCCCCCTGTGTAATAGACGTCAAGAGGTGGTCCTCCACCGACTCTTCGCCCTTGGTAGTGTCCTTCAACCCTTGGTTGGCATACAGAAGGTCTTGTTCAACCATCTCCTGTGGACGATGGCAACATAGGCACGCTTTAGGGGGTTCACATACACATTCCTCCGAGAGGTCGTCCTCCTCTGGGGTCCTCACATGGGCGCCCCACAGGCTCTTCATGAGCTTAAGATCTACCTCCCTTTGCCAGGTGGTGATCTTCTGTTCCAGGTCCTCCTTCAATTGGGATAGATATCCCATACGTCCTTGCTTCAGTGGCCATGAGCTGCGGGTAGGCTTAGCGTAGCATAGCTTTTTCGCCACCAACTTCCTCTTGGAGTCCACATACGCCCTTAGCCTGGATCGAGGGTCCAGCTCTTCGTCCACGGGGTCTTCCACCCTCATGGAGAGTAGGGGTTTCAGTGGGGCGACATACTCGGCGTTCTCCACTTCCTCCACACAGGTCTGCACGAAGAAGGCGTCGTGCTCAGTTTCGTCATCTGAGTGGATAGAGCTAGGTAGCTCAGATAGTCCACACTCAGAGACTCCATCAGGAACAGGTACATGGCAGGGAGAGTTGGGGGCGTTGGTGTCAGTCACGACGTACTCATCTCCTCCGGGTATAGTCTCAATAGCATCTTGATGTCGTCGTCGATCCTTCAAGTCACCCAAGGCGAGTCCATCGCTTTCCCGTTGTATAGCCTGGACCAGAGTAGGGTCCAGATCCTCCCAGGGGATGGAGGTCAGACCTCCGTCCACCACGCTGAGCATACTCCCCCATCCGGGTTTCCCGATAGGCGTCTTACGCCCCAGAGGCACGTAGATTGCCTCATCAGGTAACCGAACAGAGCTGATAGTCAGCCTGTCCAGGAGGTTTCGCCAGTACTCGTTGCCCTCATGGGCTCCCCAATCGGGGGAACACAGGAGAATACGGGAACGTTCCAAGGCCACCTTGGTCAGGACCTTCCCCAGTTCACTGAACCTGGGGTTCCCGTAGGCCATCCCGAAAGAGGGCCAGTAAAACTTGTAGCTGCAGTTCTTCCCCTTGCTGCAGTAGAGGTCCAGTACATGCTGCTTGTCGCTGGCGAACAACTCCACACTCAGGTCTTCTCTAGAGTAACCCAACTCCTTCAGACCTTGGTCTAGGACTTCCCCCAATAGTTGATGGTCCTCAGTTTTGGAGGCCGCCATCATGTTAGAGGGCTCCTCCTTCGATGGCCTCAGGTAACCCGAGGTATGTTCCGACTGCTCCAGTGGCACAGACTCTCTGCCACTGCCGTGGTCCACGTAGAGGAGGTAGGGCGCTTGCAGCGTCAGGGATTGTATCTGAAAGTGCTGCACGAAGAAGTCAGTCCCCAATACAAAGTCGAAGGCCTCAGTGTCCATCACATAGAACCGATGGGCGATAGTCCGGGAGCCCATAGGTACCTCCACTTCACAGTCCCCGCAGCTGTGCACCACATGTCCATCCCCCATTCGTATTGCCGCGGTGGTCATGGTGTTCTTCAGGCTCCCGCAAGGTAAAATTTCCTTGGCCACTATAGATATGGTGGCACCAGTATCCAATACCCCCAGGTATTCGCGTCCCCCTAGTCGGATACGTACCCAAAACACCAGGTCTTGGGTGCCACCCGAGCGTCCCCGTCAGAACTCCGCGGGACAGGTCACCTCGAACCCCTTGTTCCGCAGCTTGCGGGCCATCCTCATGAAACGGCTCCTCTTCTTAGCGTTGCCGTCATCACCACCCTCATGCTCACGCTTGGCTCCTTGTTCTTTCTGGGCCTGCGTCTGTGAGCGTGTGGTAGGACCAGACTGCCCTCCAGAGGGCTCGGAGTTCCCCCCTGGATTAGGGTTGGGGTTGCCTCCGTTCTTGTCCGTGTTCTTGTTGTCCTTGTCTGGCTGGCGGTTAGCGCCTCCTCCTCGTCCACCCTGACTCTTGTCTTGCCCTTGTCCACGTCCTTTCGACTTGCCCTTGCCGGAGTCGTTGCCTTTGCCTTTGCCTCCACCTTTGCCTTAGCCTTTGCCAGGATCTTCACCCTTAAGCTTCGCCGATAGGCGTTGCTTATGGTAGCACTCATCCTCGTAGTGCTTCCTCTTCCCACAGAAGGCACACGTGATGGTGCACCTGTAATGATCCGGCAGCTTTGCTTTGGCGCCGGTGTTCTTCTCCTGCTGCTTTTCCTGGACTAAGAAGCAGTCTCGCTGCTTGCAGTCAGGGGCGTGCTGCAGGTGGCCCTGCTCGTCTCTGGCATCACACCAGAAGAGCTCCTTGACGTTCTCCATGATACGGGCGTGGGTGTGTTTGGGGGTAGTCCCCTGCCCAGGCCTGGATCCTTGGTACCCTTTGCCATGGCCTCCAGAGCCTCCACCTCCTGGACGGTAGTTGTTCAGGTGCTGGTCGCTTTCTTTCTCGTGCGCCAGCTCCAGGAGTAGCACGCATAGATCCTCGTAGCGGAGGGATCTAGCCTTGCGCTCTGCCGTCGAACGGCACTCGTGCCACAGCTCTCGAGGGAGCTTAGCCACCAACCAGAAGAGCAGCTCGTCGCTGCTGTAGGAACCGGGCGTCAATCGTCCAGCCCAGTGATCCAGGTCAGCCAACAGCTGAGAGACCCTGCCAGGTTTGGGGTTGTTGGGCAGCACTGGCAGGTTCTGGATCTCGGCCTTGATAGAGAGGTCGGTTTCGTAGGTCGGGTACTGCGTCTCCAAGGCAACCAACACATCGGCAAAGGTGGCGGAGTTAGTCACGATCTGCCTGACCTGCTTCTCCAGGTACTTGGTCTTGCAGCACTGTAGGAGCAGATTGCACTTGACCCGTTCACTAGTGTGGGTTTGGCCGGTCAATCGGAGAAACCGGCCAAAATTCTCAGCGAACTTGCTGAGGTCCTTGCCTGTGAACTCAGGCAGGTTCACCACGATCTTGGAGGTGGCAATAGCCTTCGCCTCCTGAGACCTGCGTCCCTCAGAGCGTCGGGTCTTCCTCTTCTTCTTCTTCTTCTTCCCACTTGGGTTCTCGGGGTCCTCCGGGTCATCGTCCTCCGAGGGCGAAGCAGAAGTCATAGACGGCGGCTCATCATCGGAGGGGTCTCCGCCTAGATAACTAGAGCCATAAGGCTCCACGTCTACCATTGCCCTCAAGGCTGTCAGCCCCAGCCGGTCCAGCTCGGCTCTCGTAGAGTTCGTCACGTGGCTGTAGGGCGGCCGGGCCGTTCTCGGTAGGAAAGGACTTCTCGGTATCGCTGCAGGGGTCGGCATCGGTCGGCTCCTCAGGCTCACCTGGTGTTTGTCAGCCCTGCCACCAGGTGGTTGGCCTGTACTTGATGGGGTGACACTCCCACTGTGGTAGGTGACGCTTAGGGCGGTATCATCAGGGGCTCCAGTTTCTCTCAAATCTCTTGAGTGAGGTCGCCCACAATTTTAGAGGTGGCTCCTCGGAGCACCTCATTGATCTCCGACCGCGTCAGGGACCTGTTGGAGGATCCCCCCGATCCTCTACTCCTGCCTCCAAGAGACTCAGGTCCTCTCCTCAACCCACCCAAGGTTGCATACCGAGGTGCATACCCAGGAACATCCACATAGGTTCCCGTAGCGGGTAGAGGATCGTGATAGTCAGCCGCATACCATCGCGGCGCAGAACTGAAGGCCACCGGCTCACTGGCAGTAGTTGCCTCAGGGAACGCAGTGGTAGGTGGGCCCATACCATAGGCAGGGCAGGTAGGCATACCAGTAAAGCCTGTGCCCTCTGCCATAGGCGGGTTGGTTATGGGTGTGGATGTTGCAGTGGCTGGGTCTGGAATTGGGAGTGTGGTGGTTATAGGAGAGGGTGATGCGTGGAGGCCAGAAGCGCTTGGTGCGCCTTCGAAGGTAGGCCCATTCGTCGGGTCTTGCCCTTGGTCTTCTCCTTCGTCTGCTATGCCTTCTCCAGCATCCTTCTCGCTCTCTCCCTTCCTCTTCACAGGATGAGTGACCACCCCCTCGACTGAGAGGGCCCGGAAGGCCGACTGCAGTCCTTCCAACGAGTCCTCCGCCACGTCCACTGGCCCATGTAAGGGCTCCGAAGGTACAGCACTAGGTCGAGGTCCAGGTTCACCAGGTGCTGGCATTGCTCGTGCCTCAGGCGCTGTCTTCACGTCGGTATCCTCTTTCTTTGTATCCATCTTCGTTCGCCCTTCTGCTTATATGTGACTGATCTCGGCGCACTCGATGTACGGCACGGGGTTGCTGCCGGTACGCAGAGACAGTCTGCCTCTCTGCTACCAGAAAGTTTTATAGTGATTTTAACACTGTGTTTGTGCCTCTCCTGCTGCTTGCTGCTGGTGTAGGGTTTCCTGCTGCTTGTTTTTGAAGATGAAAATGTTTTAGCTGCTGAAATACAATCAATCCAGGATAGCCCAAGCCAGAGATAAGCAAGTAGAAGAGAATCAGGATCAAAGCATTAAGGGGTGCAGTGTAAACAGTGAAAGATGAAAGGATATGCACAGAAACTGCAACTCAGGTGCAATCGGATTGCATATTCACAAAGATAGCTGAATTGTTTTGGAAAAAGAGTTGGAAAACTGCCCCATGGTCACTGAATCTCCATAGTGCCATCTCAGGAGATGTGCACTCTTTGTTTTGGGTCCCATATGTGCTGAGGTGGCAGGGCATGTGGCGATGAGGTCACTGCCATGTCACATGGGATCTTCCTACTTAGCTAGGCTGACCGGGAATTGGACCCAGGACCTCTCAAAAAGAGGTGCCCAGCCCCCTAGGGTGCATACCACTAGGACAGCTAAGAATTCATGGGAAAACATAGATAAATTCATAGGCTCTGCCCTGGATATGTCAGTTCTCACTCGACTCAGGAAAAGATGAATTGCCTCACATTGATAGGGGATTAAGGGGTCCACTCCATATCCTGATCTGGTGTTTGGTCCCATAGGTCAAAATGTGTTATCACCACTTTTGGTTGGGCCAATACTAAGATAGAAATGCCTGTGTGCTCAGTGCATCTCTAATACAACTAGAGTATGCCTCAAAGCATTGGAAAAGCACTTTTTCTTACTGCACCACCACCAACACCACCCCACGAAGCCCCCAACACCACAAAAACAACAACGACAGCCCAAGCGAGACCACCCTAACCCGAACCCGAACCCGAACCAGGACCCCCCGCCCACCACGACCCGAGCTCCCCTCCCCCCAGGGGCCGCCGCCACCACAGAGGCGGCCACCCAACACGACCCCATCTAAACCCTCGTCAACATCCCCATCTCCAAGCGCCCCGTCATCCACCCCCCACAAACCACCACCGCCGCCGGCCAGATCGACCCAGGGACGTGGGACCCCTCGACCGCAGTCACCGTTAAGCCCGGCCCCCAACCCGCCCCCGCCACCCACCAAGCACCACGGCCCCAGGGACCCTAGGCGGCCGAAGCAGGTACGCTTTTGTACCGGGGTCTCTGAAAATTTGGTATGGGTAGTTTGCCCGATTTACCTTCTTTTTTCTACCACAAAATTTGACTACTCAGTTTTTTGACCCAATTACCCACAAAAATGCATGATCTTCCCCCAAAAAAGCTCTCACAATTTTTGCCATTTTACCCACTTTTCTCGAAAATGCACCAGATTTTGGGGGTTCTCGAACTAGAAAATCTTGTTTTTTGTTGTTCTCCTCCCCATGCTTTTTTCTCCTACCTCAAAAATTCACTTTTTACGCCTCTGGTTTCCAAAATGCTGGAAAATGCCACCATTCTCTTATTTGTATTGCGGGGCCCCCCAAAACGAGAAATGCAACAACGTAATTCACTGCAATTACACACAACTTCAGGGGATCTTGCGGATCTTTTAGGGGGCGCACAGCATTTTGACTACCTTTCCAGTGACCTCAATGTTCAGCACGGCCACTTTTCCGGACTCCGTGGACTTGACTTTGGTCAAGGGCGATGCCAGTCGTGCACGCAGGCAACAAAGGTCCATTGATGACCCATGCTTTGGATGACCATTTCCCATTGCCGTCCAGAATCGCGCCTTGCTGAGCGTTTCCCATTTCGGCGACGGAGCCTCAGGTTTCCACTGCCAAGCCCCCAAAGGGATCCGAAACCAAAGGACATCCCAGTCGTGCAACGGTACCTTCTCTGCCGGATTCGCCTCTGCAAACATAGGAAAGGTTGCGTTTACCTTGTTTGCGTGTTTGCCTACCTGCTTGTGAGGGGAACATACTGCGGGTCGGACGGATAACGCTGTCCGGCGCGGCTCCCCAATGCCAATTGATCCACTGCTGGTTTTGGTAGGCAAAGGCCCGGTCCTGGATTTCCTTGATGTTCGTTTTTGGTCTCAACATGTCGGCGGCGACCCGTTCTAGGAGCGATGGCTCGTACGAACCCTGCAAGAACTTCAGCTGGTTCATCGTCACCGGCATGTCCATCTTCTCGAAATTTTCCAGCGACTTAGGGCCTGTGTCACCGCCTCTCTCATGGTGGCTTCCTTGACCAGGGGATCTCTGAAGAGGTGTTCGGTGGCATGGTGTGCGTGGCTGTGGGTTGGCCAGCCTTCGTGTTGCCGTAGGGTTTCGGCCGGGGCTCAGCCCACTAGTGTGTTCCTGCCCGTACGGAGGGGGCATATCTTGAAGTGTTCCCAGTCCTCCGGGGTGGTGTGATCGCACGGGCAGCGGGTGTGTTCTTCAAGGACATGGATGTGCTTGCGGGCGAGCCATGGGCGACCCTGGTGAGGGGTGGTAGTTGTTCCCCGAGGAGCTGGATGCGTCGTTTCGGGGGGTGGGCTGGCACGTTTGCTGGGCGTAGTGCCGAGTGGTAGAGGGGGGCCGTCAGTTCCTCCTGGAGCTCTTGGATGTGTGCTCGGCTATGGTACATGATTTGCATTGCCGACGGCTCGCTTTACGTTCTGAATGGGCAACATGGGACAGAAAGAAGTAAGAAGAAGTCACTGCCATGTCTTTCTTGGAGGGCTTGTCCCAGGCCAAGCCCCCCTTAAAACCCTTTTGTTGATGCTAAGACTAACTTAAGTATTTTTACCACTCTTTTGAAGCTTTTGGTACACTTTCTCAAAGTTACTAGGGTTGTAACCCTAGCCCCCCATGAAGTTCACCCCTACCACTCAACTGAGCGGAGGTACCTTCCTTCATGGAGGATATACCGAAATAAAATAGGCATTTCATGCTTTAGGCTTTGGAGGTTAAGCCTAGTGGTCTCCCACCCCAAGACCCCTATACTCAATTGTTTCTACCACTTATTGTGGTTCTACTTTTCAACTGTTTCCGAATTCAGTTGCTTGGCCAAGTCATTTTCTGTGTTGGCCTGACATCTATGCCCCACATTCCTAACCAGCATCATTTCTCCCAAAAGAGTGCACATGAAGTGCCTGATGCTATCTTGGTGGCCTAAGTTAGTCCAGTTTTCATATAAAATCTTTTGTATTATCCATTTGTGATTGAATCTTTGTGTATATACCTGCATTGTTCATCTGCAGCCCTTCTGTGTTACACTGGATTCCAAAACCAATCATTGATTTGATCCACATCCTGTTCTTGCTCTACTTGCTGCTTTGGTTTGGGTTTTCAACTTCAAAACATGCAGGATTTCATCACAATATCTAGGGCATTAATCAAGGACATCTTTCCGGTAGCAGAGACAGTCCCTTGTGACCTTTTGCACCGACCCTGAGAAGAAGTGCAGCACACAAAGCTCAACAACAAGTTCATCATGTCCACGCCAAGCGTCAGGACCTGGCCCATAAGAACTGTCCCAATACAAATGGGCAGCATGGCCCACCCTATGAGTGAACCACCTTACCGAGCTCCACAACATCTCAGTGGCGCATCTGGGTCCCAAGGAGATCCAGATCGCAGAAGGGCGGAAGAAAAGAAAATCCTTACCACCGAGGCCTTAGCGGCCCACGGTGGAGACAGCCTGCATCATCTCCACAGGCGTGTAGCAGCCTCAGTCTCCCGATCCACCTGTCTGGTTTCATCCTCAACAGCGATTGGAGGCCCTGAGGAATACGAGGAGCTGAGAAAGAAAATGGATGAATACATCCTCCATGAGGAGTACTACAAATCCATTCGTGGAGAAGATGGGGAGGAGCCATTGGCAGTACACGGATCCAGACCACGTACAGACCTAGGGTCCTACACGCACTCTGGCCCGCCGTCCGACAGAGCCGAGACAGCATCCCTGCCAAGACGACCGAGACCCGAGTATCCATGAGCATGTTGTCCAACCCGAAGGGCTCCCGAAGTGGGCCCGATTCGAGTTGAGGAACAACATTATCCAAGGCCAACCTACGGTGCCCTGGATCATACGGCCGAACTGCTGGCCAAACTTCTGTCTGGATCAGAAGATCCAGATGTGACGGCCCTATCGGAGGCCATTAAGGCGAAACTGGGTATTGCAGAACCCTTACCCAAGCCAGAGTTGTCCTCCCCCTCTCCCGGACTGAGTACCCTCGCCGAAGATCTTAAGAGATCAAGGGTTTCAAGGCTGTTGCCTAAGGTCACCTGCCCCAGCCCCCTTCACCCCCGTGCCAGGACAGTGCCCATGGCTGAACTACAGGACGTGCCTGTGACAGAGACTGAGAAAAGAGGGCTGTCAGCCTTGGCACCTCTCATCGGCGTATCGCCCTCTGGCCTAACTCCGGGGGGTGGGAAGACGGGCAGACCTATTGCCCAGGCGAACATCCAGCTGGAATTGCCGGAGTTCGACCACAAAAATCTGCCCGAATGGGCAGAAGAATTTGCTGAGTTTCCTTTGCTGACTGGCCAATCCCATGTGGATGTGGCCAGCAAATGCTCACTGTTGAAACGCTCATGCAAAAAGAAATTTTTGCAAACACAGGTGAAACAGATTGTGAAAACCTGTTCCACCTGGGCAGAGGTACTCCAGAGGTTGGAGAAAACATTCCCAGTCTATGAGACTGACCTCGGTGTGCGCACACAGAAAGAGGAGCTACCTATGCTCCCTGAGTATCCTTCCGCTGCGCGAATCTCTGAATACGTGTGCGAGTTGGAGTATCTGTTTTCGAGGATGAACGTGGGCTCCTATGAAGCCACTGAGCCCCACCTGTGGCTCATGAGTAAGATCGCACAACGTACGTGGGATGATTGCCGCTCTACCTCTGAGAGGAAGAGTCGTACCCACTCGTACGATGAACTGGTGGACCTCCTGATTGAGCTAGCTCTTGAGAGAGAGAATGACTCCCACATGGAGAAATTCCTCAAGAAGCACTTGGGTCGAGGTGGTACCCCTACCCCTGAACGTGGCGAATGGAAAGGGTCCAAAAATCCCACTAACACCAACCAGGGAGGTGGTAAAGGGAGGGGTAACCTACGTGCCATGAATGAGGTTAAACCTGATGCAGGTACACCCCCCCTGTTCTACTGCAAACCTGTCAATGACAAGGGGGGGCCTTGTCATGCCTCTGACTGCAATCACCGCAGTAGCTGTATGCTGCAGATGAAGCGACAACAGCATACCAAGGATGGGAAACCTGTGACCCATCAGGATCATTTCAGGTGTACCATCACCTGTGGGTATTGTGGCAAACGTCGTCACTACGAGGATGAATGTCACATAAAGAAACGCGAGAGTTATAAACTCAAGCGTCAGGAGGCCGAACGCCAGAAGACCCAAACACCCACCAGAAATCCCCCGAATGGGGATAAAGGTGGTAAAGGAGGTGGTAAGGGGGGTGGCAAAAATGGACCCCCTAACCCCCAGAGGCGCTCATCAGCGCCCGTTGCTACACTAACTCCTGCTGCTACACCCGCTCCTGCCGCAGTTGATCCCAAGAAGCGCCCCTAAGGGGATAACGCTACCCCTGAGGGGAATAACTCCAAGAAGGGGCGCTTGGCCTGGATGGCCAGGTCCCTCATTGCTGCAGGGGTGGATATCAATTTCCCTGATGATCAGTAGGGGGGCGGCTTCGAAGAGGAGGACTTGGTTTTCTGGATCCTCGTGAAAATCGGGGATCAAGTTTTTCGAGCGGTGCTTGACACCGGTGCAACACTTTCCATAGTGGCCTGCCGCCTGCTAAAGACTTTCAAGAAAACCCAGACCGTGGCCATAAGAGTAGGGGATGGGCGTACCATCCATTCCTTGGGGGGGGTCGATGTGACTATATGCCTGGGCGACGAAACCGTGACCCAACACTGCAGAGTGCTGGACACTGACGCCTTTGACATCGTCATTGGTACCGACTTCCTACGAAGAAACCCCCAGGTAAAAATGCTGTCTCTCCAGCGCCCCTATTCTTTGCACTGCGACTTTGGCAGTGGGCTATTCTCCGTACCCTGTGGTTACTGTGGCAAACGTCGTCACTACGAGGACGAATGCCACATCAAGAAACGCGAGAGTGACAAACTCAAGCGTCAGGAGGCGGAGCGCCAGAAGACCCAGACGCCCGCCAGAAATCCCCCGAACGGGGATAAAGGTGGTAAAGGAGGTGGCAAAGGGGGTGGCAAAACGGGACCCCCTAACCCCCAGAGGCGCTCATCAGCGCCCGTTGCAACACCCACTCCTGCTGCTACACCCGCTCCCGCAGGTGACCCCAAGAAACGCCCCGAAGGGGATAACGCTACCCCTGAGGGGAACAATTCCAAGAAGAGGCGCTTGGCATGGATGGCCAAGTCCCTCATGGCTGCAGGGGTGGATGTGAAATTCCCTGATGAGGAATAGGGGGGCGGCTCCGAAGAGGAGGACTTGGTTTTCTGGATCCTCGTGAAAATCGGGGATCAGGTTCTTCGAGCGGTGCTTGATACGGGTGCAACACTTTCCATAGTGGCCCGGCGCCTGCTTAAAACTTTCAAGAAAACTAAGACCGTGGCCATAAGAGTAGGGGATGGGCGTACCATCCATTCCTTGGGGGGGATTGATGTGACTATATGTCTGGGCGACGAAACAGTGACCCAACACTGCAGAGTCTTGGACACTGACGCCTTTGACATCGTCATTGGCACCGACTTTCTACGAAGGAACCCCCAGGTAAAAATGCTGTCCCTACAGCGTCCCTACTCTTTGCACTGCGACTTTGGCAGTGGGCTATTCTCCGTTCCTTTGGAGCTGTCAGGACAAAAAGAGTCTGGTCTGCGCTACGCAGCCAAGACGAACTATCGTACTGAAAACTATCAACTGGCCCGTCACGTTCTTGAAAATGGACTGGCGGCCCTTCAGGTAAACCTGGATGAGATCCAGGTGGAATTGTTTGTGAGCCAACAACAGCACATCATGCTCCAAACTGCTCGAAACAACTGAACAATGCTTTCCATTTCTTCTGGAAAGCAATGGGCCTAGCGTATGCCAGCCCTCCCTTCTCCCTACTCGCGAAGGTTCTAACCAAAATCGCATATGAGGGAGGAAGGGTTGTTATGTGCACCCCCGACTGGGGTTGCTCTGGTGAACATGCTTACTGGCGCCGTATGCTAGATCGAATGACCGTGGGAAGAGTGCAACTCCCCGACGGTCCCATCTATGTGCCTGAGGACTCAGACACAGCTATGCAGGCCCCTGAGTGGGCCAGTTTCCTGTCCATCGTCGATGGATCTCTCAATCCTGTACCCCTGTGTGACCCAGACCAGGTGCTACTAAAAGAGGTCATGGCCGAAAATCGTGGCTTGACCCTTTATGATCTCAAAAATCGATCTCCTGAGCACCTATTCGCCACACTTACAGGGTGTGAGTCTCCCGATGACTATCTGGAACCTGCAGCTGTAAAAGAGGATGCTGACGACCAACTGTCTGAGATCGCCAGCACTATTCCCTCTGTTGATCCCAGCTGTGTTGACCTAAAACATAGTGCTTTCCTAGCCCAGCTGTTGCTAGAGGAAGTAGATCTAGAGTCAACCTCTGAACCCTCTTCCCCTGTTGGGAAGCCAGTGCTACACATGCAGCCTGTGCACACAGGTGAACCCGTGGCCCGGAGTGCTGATGCTCTGGCGCGGCCTGCTGCTAATAACATGCCATTGTCTGAGCATGACACTCAAGAACTCCGGCGGCTGTTGTACCTGAAGGCCGAAGGTATTGAGCGCCAAGAGCGGCTGCAATACCTCAGACAGACCTGGAAATACTCCATCTGGTCTGAGGAGGACGATGAGTCCTATACACTGCCTGATCCTGAGATACCTGTAGTGTATTCTCTACACTATGGGCAGCAATGTCCCCCTGAGTGGGACGATGGTACTGTGCCTGCTGAAACTGCCGATCGGCAGAAAAAGAAAGAACATGGAAAAAGCAACCTCCATGCTGAGGAGGATTTCCTTCAGAAAGTCGAGAGTCTTAACCTTGACCCCCGCCTGAAGTAACTGCTGATAACCTATGAGGAGGTGTTCGGCGCCTTGCCGCCTCCCCTTTCTTGTAAAAAACTGGTCCAGATGGACCTGAAATTGAATCCAGAATTTGAAAAGACGCGAGTGAGGCGTCGTCCCTATCCCGCTCCACAGGAACAGGTTGAAGAAATCGAGCGCCAGATTCAAGAATGCATTGATGCTGGCCTCGTTGAAGAGTATAAACACGGGGACTATCCCCATCACTGCAGTTCCTGTTTCCTTGTTGCTAAACCAGGGTCGACTGCCCTACGTCTTGTTGTAGACTATGGTGAGGTCAACAAGAAAACCCAGAACCACTCAGGGAGTATTCCTAACATGGAAAACACCCTGGAGCGTATTGCCAAATGCAGGTATAAGACCAAAATGGACAAACGCTCTGGTTTCTGGCAGGTGGACCTAACCGCCGCAGCTCAGGAGCTGTTGGCCTTTATAACCCCTAAGGGTCGTGTTTTCAAGTGGAAGGTTATGCCTTTCGGGGTGGCTAATGCCCCGGCGCTCTTCCAGG
This sequence comes from Eutreptiella sp. 'Long Island Sound 2002', assembly GCA_964036045.1. NCBI lineage: Eukaryota > Euglenozoa > Euglenophyceae > Eutreptiales > Eutreptiaceae > Eutreptiella > Eutreptiella sp. 'Long Island Sound 2002'. Next base: position 4,142,070 of record OZ038403.1, read on the forward strand.
AGCTTATGAACAAAATTTTGTACATACTGAGGCGCAGGCCTCTAGTACAAGAGTTGATTTCTCGGGGTGCAGAAATGGAGGCTCACATCGACGACGTGAGTCTGGGTACTAATACCAAAGAGGACCACGTCCTTCTCCTCCTTGAATTTTTCATTGTCTGTGAAGAAAACCATCTCCGAATCAAACTCGAAAAATGTGAGTTTATGAAAGAGGAGATGGAGTATTTGGGTTTCGACGTGGGGTATGGCTGGTGGAAACCAGCCGCGTCTAAGATGCAGCCCCTACAGGACATGCAGATTCGCGATGACCCTAAGAAGGGTCTACACGATGTGAGGAGTTTTGTGGGCGCCTGTAATTTCTATCGGCGTCACATCCACAATTTTACTTACTGCTCTGCCCCCCTCACTGACCTGATCAAGAAAACTACTCCCTGGAGGTGGACCTCCAGAGAGGAAGAGTGTTTCCAGGAGTTGAAGAAGAAGATTGCCTCCTCCAACTGCCTGGGAGTGCCCCGCCCTGAGGGCGAGATAGTCCTGATCACTGATGCCAGTGATGTAGGGGGGGGTGGTACGATCTACCAATGGCAGGAGCTTAACCCCGCTGAACTAACCCACTGCCATTATCGTACTACTGGACTGAACCGTGATGGTTCGTTGAAACATGACTATCCTACCAGTGAGTGGCAACTGGTGCCACTGGGACACTGGAATTGGAAGTGGAACCAAGCGCGTTCCAACTACAGCACCTATGAGCAGGAACTCCTGGCCGGTATGTTGGTACTTTCGTCACAATCCTGACTCCTGGGATCTAACCCTATTGTCTGGCTGTGAGACCAGGAGCCTGTGAAGTCTTTTCAGAAGGGCCCACCACCAGAGAAAGCAAAGCTACAACGGTGGTGGACTTACCTGAGCCAGTTCAGGCTGACAGTGCATCATATCCCCGGGATTAAGAATGAACTATCTGACTATATATCGCGCAACAACTTCGATGCGCTTATTGGTGAGAGCTCTGAGGCGCTCGCCAAAGAGGCTTTCCAGCGTATGGATGTCCAGCTTGACCTGTCCATGCGCACTGCTGGAATCCTGGAGGGTTGGAGTCTAACCGACTATCAGTCAGAGTATGAAGAAATTCTCCAAACCCTCAGCACTGGTCTCGAACCCCGTGTCATTGACGGGCACCAGTGGTATAAAAACAATCAGTACCTCTTCTACGAGGACCGAATTGTGGTGCCTGAGGCACGACGGGATGGGTGCCTACAGTGGTCCCATCTCAGTTCTGGTCACACTGGCGCTAATCGCTCAGTGGACTTCTTCCGTGAGTGTTTCTACTCTAGTCTAACCCTGACTGAACTGAGGTCGCGTATGCAAACCATTGTGGATGCTTGTGGCTGTCATGCCAGCAAGCAGAGCGACAGTAGGGATAGGGGCCTGATCTCCAGCTTACCCATACCCTATTGTGCTAACTCTCTTCTCTACGTGGATTACATCCACGGCCTACCACGCTTTGGCGGCTATGATAGTTGCCTCGTGGTCACCTGTGGTCTATCTCGCTTCACCCGTGTGTTCCCTTGCAATAAGAAAATCACAGGTGAGCAGACTGTGAAAATGTTGGTCGAACAATGGTTCGAACCCTATGGAGCACCTAAGCAGGTGCACTCTGATGAAGATGTACGCATCCGCAGTGACACTGGGTGGTACAAACGAGTGCTAAATGCCCTCAACGTGGAGGTAACCACAGGTGTCCCTATACCCACACGTCTAACCCTCTCTGTGAGAGACAGAACCGTGTGGTGGAGCAAAACTTAAGAATCCTGATGAAACAGGAGCGCACCAAGGACTGGGTACGCCTAGTGCCCTGGGCAGTGTTGTGCATGAACTCACAGCGGAGCTCTTCTACGGGTTTCAGCCCCCACGAACTGTTCCATGGAGGACGACCTGCTTGGTTCTTCAAAACCCCCTTTCCTGAGGACTTCAAGAGCCCTGTGGGAGATTGGCTGGAACACAAGCAGTCTCTGGCTAACCAGGCTGGTACTAACCTGAGGCACATTCGTGACCGTGAACAGAGCCGACGGAACCGCCTACGGCGACCTGCCAGCTTCAAGGTTGGTGACCTTGTTTTGGTACACCATTCACGCCTACCCTCCTGGCCACGTAACTGCCTACAGGACCCTTACTTTGGACCCTATCGTATCATCAGGATAGATGGATCAAGGATCCATGTCAGGTGCAGTCCACGTCTAGGTGGTGAACTGCTGTGTGCACCTAAGCACTTGAGGCACTATCACTCCCCTGACGACTTGTCTTGGGATGAGTGGCGCCTCAGCGACAGTGAGATTGAACGTATAGACCTAGAGAACGCTGCCAGTCCAGAGGAGGCAGACGAACTCGAAGAGATGACTGCCGAAGAGATGGCAGTCGATGGTTACTACGTGGTTGCAGGTATTGCTCGCCACGAGTATAAACAGGGCTGGAAATTCCTTACCCTGTGGGATGGCTATGGGTTGTCTGAGGCGACCTGGGAACCTATGTCAGCCTTCATACACCCAGATGGGAGTATCAACCCCATCTTCCGCACTTACCTCTTTGAGAACAACGAGGGGCAGCTCCTAACCCGTGCTGAGACTATGTCCCAGCGTAAGAAGCGAAACTAATCTCCCTGTGTCAGTCTGTGCCCTGCAGGCCCATGCCTATGGTTTCCAGCGTGAGCCAGGTGGCCGCTTATCATGATTGCAGCCACCCAGCGAGTGTGTGCCTTGTTGACCATGTGTTGCATGGGTACTGCCCTAATGTAATGACCATGGTGAGCCAACGAAGAACGGTGGCTTACTACACCAGGGGGGAATGACAAGCAAGGTGTTTTGAGGCAAGGTGTGTCTTCCCTCCTTGGGGACAAGCGAGCCCACAGTTAGGACCCCTGACTGGTCCAGACCCATGGGGTTCTACCCTTCCTTACTGGGTTTACCATACCCCTAAGTGTGCTACGTATGTCTGTATGTGTCTCACTTCTCTCCCCAGCGTGGCTCCCGGAGACCGGGCTTCGCTGACGTCGGACCGAAGGTCCTAATCAGGTACTATTACCACTCCTATGGCGCCCAATTTCTGTGCTGGCGCCTATCCTTGGGGTAAGACGGCAAAAGCCCTACCTACTAGAGGGGAGGGGTGGCCAAGTGTGCTAAGGGCATACAAAACGCCCATTTTTGCTACAGGCCAAAAGCTAACGCACTCCCCTGCCCACGAGGAAAAGCACGCGGGACAGGAGACACCACTACACTACACTCACTAACGCCAGCACCGGCCTTCGAAGGCAGGGTGAGCACTCATCACTTGCACTCAACTCCTGCCAGGCCTGCTGACCCTAACCCCTACACACGCTACTGGGTGCTGCAGTCAAAGATCACTCAGGCCCTTATGGCCCTCCTGTGAAGAAGACAAGAGAACACAGCGCTCCTAAGCAGCTGTGGCCTAACAGGGGACGCCACAACGTGTTTCCCCTGCTGGGGCTTGGAGGAAAGGGGTGCTCTCGTTGCGTGCACAACGCAGATGTCGTTGAAGTCGAACTGTCCTCGCCAGTACTGGCTGAGGCACAGTGATTCGATTTGTGATCAGCGCCCCTGTTTTGCTGGGGCAGAAAAATGGATAGCCGCCGAAGGCAGCTGCTGCGTGCACCAATCACCCTTAACCTCTCCCACCTGTACAACAGAAGCAAATGAAGGGGTGTTTGCGGCGGAGGAACCAAGCCACACTCCAGGTATTATACCCTTCTCAGTGTGACCTATAATACACTGTCCGCAAACACGCTGACGGATCAGCTCCCCTGTCAAGCAAGCAAGCTTTAAGGGACTCCTCAGGTTCTCTTGAAGAATGTACCGAGGAGCCTCTGGGTAACCTAAACAAGGTTTACCGTGCGCATTTCGCGTGGCCTACCCTTTAATGCATCATGTGCACGCAGGGAAGGGAGGCTGAACCACTGACTCAACCAGGAGGTGAGCTCCTCCTGGGCTAACCTACCTTACTCACCATGCATCGTGTGAATGCCGAATTGAAACGAACACAAAACAAGCCTAAGCGTTTTAAGCAACTCTACTTTAACGCCACGGCCGCACACGAACAAACGCTTTCTTTACTTACCTGTGAAGAAGAAAAAAAGGGTGAATTTGGGGTACAGGTAAAGCGTCACAGCGTGTGGATGCCTCGATTAGGCACATGCATCGCGGGCACAGCGCATATTCTAACCCTACGTGCGCGCTGCGCGCTCCATTCGCATCACATACCTTTCATTCCTGTTTTTACCTGTGCAGAGCACGAGAGAAGAACACCCGACCCCCCAACGAGCACAGCGTTGACAACCCTAACATTTTGATGAAACAACCAACACGAACGCAATGCGTGAGTGTGAGGTGACACTGACATACCTGAGAGATGGGTTGTTGACCTGCTCTGTGGTGTGGGCTGAATTTGAATACTTGACTCTGAAGTTTATAAAAATTTTGATGCAACTGTGCAAAAATTTCCTTTAAAACTTTAAAAACTACGGCACATACCTTCTTTTCCAAAAGCCGTTTACGCTTGTGCAACCCTTTTCTTGGAGTCCGCTTCCTTTGCGCTTGTCTGCGACTTTGCGTTATGTGTAAAAATGACGATTTCCCGCGTGGTTTCGTCGATTTTTAACGATTTCACTTGCTAAATCGCAACCCCTTCCGCTAAACCGCAGGAATCACTCCCTGCTGGTTACATTTTCTATTTTTTCCAGCTCCTGGAGGTTTGTGTCCTCCATTGGGAGTATTGCTCCGCCCTGGCCATTGGTCAGGACGTATACTAAAACGCTGTTTATACAGCGATAGCCGTCCGCATTACAGCGTTCAACTGTACCCTAGTGGGCAAGCATATGTGCTCTAGGGATGGAGTCCTGGGTTCAAACCCCACTACCCCCAAACTTTTTCCAAAAGTTTTCGTCGCACGCCGGCGACTTTTGAGGAATGCCCCTTCGAAGGGACATCATTCACGGTACATTACACTGTTTTCCAAGGGTACCTACAGTGTGATAGGCTTCTATGAAGTGATGAGGATGTTTTTGGTAAGTTTAATGCATTTTCTGAGGTAAGTTTGGGAATATTTGAGCCTTTTTCCTTGGTCCTACTAGCTTAGCTAACTAGTACTCCAGGGGGGAGTAAGAAAAAGTCACTGCCATGTCTTTCTTGGAGGGCTTGATCCAGGCCAAGCCCCCCTTAAAACCCTCTTGTTGATGCTAAGACTAACTTAAGTGTTTTTATCTTTCTTTTGTAGCCTAAAGTACACTTTCTCAAAGTAACTAGGGTTGTGACCCTAGCCCCCCATGAAGTTCACCCCTACCACTCAACTGAGCGGAGGTCCCTTCCTTCATGGAGGATATACCGAAAGAAAACAGGCATTTCATGCTTTAGGCCTTGGAGGTTAAGCCTAGTGGTCTCCCACCCAAAGACCCCTATACTCAATTGTTTCTACCACTTATTGTGGTCCTACTTTGTAACTGTTTCTGAATTCAGTTGCTTGGCCAAGTCATTTTCTGTGTGGTCCTGACATCTATGCCCCTCAGTCCTAACCTGCACCATTTCACCCAAAAGAGTGCACATGAAGTGCCTAATGCAACCTCTGAGGCAAGAGTCAGACCAATTTTCATATAAAATCTTTTGTATTGTCCATTTGTGATTGAATCTTTGTGTATAAACCTGCTTTGTCTATCTGCAGCCCTTCTGTGTTACACTGGATTCCAAAACCAATCATTGATTCGATCCATATCCTGTTCTTGCTCTACTTGCTGCTTTGGTTTGGGTTTTCAACTACAAAACCTGCAGGAATACATCAAAAGATCTAGGGCATAATTCAAGGACATCTTTCTGGTCACCTCGAACCCCTTGTTCCGCAGCTTGCGGGCCATCCTCATGAAACCGCTCCTCTTCTTAGCGTTGCCGTCATCACCACCTTCGTGCTCCCGCTTGGCCCCTTGATCCTTCTGGGTGTGCGTCTGTGAGCGTGTGGTAGGACCAGACTGCCCTCCACAGGGCTCGGAGTTCCCCCCTGGATTGGGGTTGGGGTTGCCTCCGTTCTTGTCCGTGTTCTTGTTGTCCTTGTCTGGCTGGCGGTTAGCGCCTCCTGCTCGTCCACCTTGACTCTTGTCTTGCCCTTGTCCACGTCCTTTCGACTTGCCCTTGCCGGAGTCGTTGCCTTTGTTTTTGCCTCCACCTTTGCCTGAGCCTTTGCCAGGATCCTCAACCTTAAGCTTCTCGGATAGGCGTCGCTTATGGTAGCACTCATCCTCGTAGTGCTTCCTCTTCCCACAGAAGGCACACGTGATGGTGCACCTGTAATGATCCGGCAGCTTCGCTTTGGCGCCGGTGTTCTTCTCCTGCTGCTTCCCCTAGACTAAGAAGCAGTCTCGCTGCTTGCAGTCAGGGGCGTGCTGCAGGTGGCCCTGCTCGTCCCTGGCATCACACCAGAAGAGCTCCTTGACGTTTTCCATGATACGGGCATGGGCGTGTTAGGGGGTAGTCCCCTGCCCAGGTCTGGATCCTTGGTACCCTTTGCCATGGCGTCCAGACCCTCCACCTCCTGGACGGTAGTTGTTCAGGTGCTGGTCGCTTTCTCTCTCGAGCGCCAGCTCCAGGAGTAGCACACATAGATCCTCGTAGCGGAGGGATCTAGCCTTGCGCTCTGCCGTTGAACGGCACTCGTTGCACAGCTCTCGAGGGAGCTTAGCCACCAACCAGAAAAGCAGGTCATCGCTGCTGTAGGAACCGGGCGTCAATCGTCCAGCCCAGTGATCCAGGTCAGCCAACAGCTCAGAGACCCTGCCAGGTTTGGGATTGTTGGGCAGCACGGCCAGGTTCTGGATCTTGGCCCTGATGGAGAGGTCGGTTTCGTAGGTCGGGTACTGCCTCTCCAAGGCAACCAACACATCGGCAAAAGTGGCGGAATTAGTCACGATCTGTCTGACCTGCTTCTCCAGGTACTTGGTCTTGCAGCACTGCAGGAGCAGATCGCACTTGACCCGTCCACTAGTGTGGGTTTGGCCGGTCAATCGGAGAAACGGGCCGAAATTCTCAGCGAAATCGCTGAGGTCCTTGCCTGTGAACTCAGGCAGGTTCACCACGATCTTGGAGGTGGCAATAGCCTTCGCCTCCTGAGACCTGCGTCCCTCAGAGCGTCGGGTCTTCCTCTTCTTCTTCTTCTTCTTCCCAGTTCGGTTCTCGGGGTCCTCCGGGTCGTCGTCCTCCGAGGGCGAAGCGGAAGTCATCGACGGCGGCTCATCATCGGAGGGGTCCCCGCCTAGATCCCTAGAGCCCTAGGGCTCCACGTCAACCATTGCCCTCAAGGATGTCAGCCCCAGCTGGTCCAGCTCGGCTCTCGTAGAGTTCGTCACGTGGCTGTAGGGCGGCTGGGCCGTTCTCGGTACGAAAGGGCTTCTCGGTATCGCTGCAGGGGTCGGCATCGGTCGGCTCCTCAGGCTCCCCAGGGTGTTTGTCAGCCCTGCCACCAGGTGGTTGGCCTGTACTTGATGGGGTGACACTCCCACAGTTGTAGGTGACGCTTGGGGCTGTATCATCAGGGGCTCCAGTTTATCTCGAATCTCTTGAGTCAGGTCGCCCAGAATTTTAGAGGTGGCTCCTCGGAGCACCTCATTGATCTCCGGCCGCGTCAGGGACCTGTTGGAGGATCTCCCTGATCCTCTACTTCTTCCTCCAAGAGACTCAGGTCCTCTCCTCAAACCACTCAAGGTTGCATACCCAGGAGCATCCACATAGGCTCCCGTAGTGGGTAGAGGATGGTGATAGTCAGCCGCATATCATCGCGGCGCAGAACTGGAGATCACCGGCTCACTGGCAGTAGTTGCCTCAGGGAACGCAGTGGTAGGTGGGCCCATACCATAGGCAGGGTAGGTAGGCATACCAGTAAGGCTTGTGCCCTCTGCCATAGGCGGGTTGGTTATGGGTGTGGATGTTGCAGCGGCTGGGTCTGGAATTGGGATCGTGGTGGTTATAGGAGAGGGTGATGCGTGGAGGCCAGAAGCGCTTGGTGCGCCCTCGAAGGTAGGATTATTCGTCAGGTCTTGCCCTTGGTCTGCTCCTTCGTCTGCTTCGTCTCCAGCATCCTTCTCTCTCTCTCTCTTTCACTTCACAGGTTGAGTGTCCACCTCCTCGACTGAGAGGCATCGGAAGGCCGACTGGAGTCCTTCCAACGAATCCTCCGCCATGTCCACTGGCCCATGTAAGGGCTCCGAAGGTAAAGCGCTAGGTCCAGGTTAATAGATCCATCTCTATCACGCAATCCTGCTAATGGTACTAAGTTACGTGTATAAATACGACAGGGTTCCATTTTTCGACAACCTGCCTAATGCGTCGTGCTGTAGTACATTAATCTGACACAAATGAACTTCTTTGCGCGTGGCCTTGCGCAAAGAATGGTCACTAAACAATACTTTTCCCTGTCTCGCCCATGGGACACGTCATTCTTATAGAAATATTTATTCCGCCATACTTGTTTGCGACGGTTTTAAAATATCCATCAAAACAACTATTTTTTGATGCCTTTGGAAACCTGTCATTTTCCTACCTTTTCCTTCGTTTTTTACCATGCAACTTGAGCCGCTTAAGACACATGAGTACCAACAAGCATGATTCAGGGCTGTCATCAACAGAGGCACTGGTGGTTATAAGGGTAAGAGACTGGATGGTGATCAGCTGCTCAAAAGGTCACTCTCCTTAGCTTCGTGGCCCTGCAGGGCACGCGAATGACGGCTTCCCTTTTGCCGCCACAAGTTTTGGGCGGCATTGTAACAACGGCTGAAGGTGACACAACAACCAGAGAGACTGGTACCGCTGACGACGGGAGCACTGCTAATGGTGTTGACAAAGTTTCCAAAACAGCCCAGATCAGGGCCACGAGATCCGCCTGTTGTGCCAATAACCTTGACGAGGCTACTGGCCCGCCGTGTTGTCACAGGAGGAATAGGCCCGGTAGGCAAGAAAGGTACAGCGGTAGCAGTAGGAGCAACCAACGAAGAGACAACCTGCGCGCGACACAAACCAGGGATTTGCAGAACCTCAGGAACGACGAAGCACTCCACAACCAGGTGCGCACCTTGATCATCAGGATCACTTTCTGAGTGTTTTTCTTTCGATGCCATCGGGGTTTTTCTGATGTAGGGGACCCGGACAAGTCCCATCCAAAAAACAGCGCCCAGCAATGTACAGCGGAAGCTCGCCGGCAGCAGCAGCCGATCTGGCTGAGGTCCCGCAAAGCGCATTTGGTCGCGCTCTGCGCAATGAGCTCCTGTGACACACAGCCCTCCACCTCGTGACAAATGCCCTACGATTCTACTCCGTTCTGCTACAAGTTCAACTGCAAAGCGCACAGTTATAGTCTCTTCTGACGCAGATAAACTTAGCCCGTGCAAACCACAACCCTTTCCAGAAGGGGCGGACACGAAAAACGGCAGCCGAAAAAACTATTCTTTTTGGACATTTGCAGCACGCAGGAATCAGACATCACAAAAAAAATTGGTTTTTACGCAATTGGCTTTTCTTTGGAAGATTTTGTTGCCAAAAATAAAATATTATTTTGATTCATTTGAAGGGTGCATTTTACCAATGTTGTTGTTTGTGTATTCTGAAAATCTCACAAGCAAGTGCCTTTTCAGAAGCTCACTTTCAAAAATGACATTTTGTGGAACTTCAGTTGTACCAAAGTTTGACCCGCGAAATAAATTTCTTTTTTTTACTCCCTCGGTGCGCGAGGCCTCGCGCACTCAAGGTCGTTGAAATAATTGTGTACGGAAGGCAACAAAAACACGACACGAAATGCACAACATGCAAACACTGAAATAACAGCTCGGCACAAATGTACAAGCCCTTAAGGGCATATAATTGCATTCGCGTCGAAGGCGAGTGCGCGAGACCTCGCGGACACATGACTGCAAAAATAGAAAAACACCTCGGTTAATCGTGACTTACAGTAAGAAAAAGTCACTACCATGTCTTTCTTGGAGGGCTTGATCGGGGCTGAGCCCCCCTTAAAACCCTTTGTTGATGCTGAGACAAACTTAAGTGTTTTTATCTCTCTTTTGTGGCCTAAAGTACACTTTCTCAAAGTAACTAGGGTTGTGACCCTAGCCCCCCCATGAAGTTCACCCCTACCACTCAACTGAGCGGAGGTACCTTCCTTCATGGAGGTCATACCAAAATAAATCAGGCATTCCATGCTTATGGGCCTTGGAGGTTAAGCCTAAGTGGTCTCCCACCCCAAGACCCCTATACTCAATTGATTCTACCACTTATTGTGGTCCTACATTGTAACTGTTTCTGAATTCAGTTGCTTGGCCAAGTCATTTTCTGTGTGGTCCTGACATCTATGCCCCTCAGTCCTAACCAGCACCATTTCACCCAAAAGAGTGCACATGAAGTGCCTATTGCAACCTCTGAGGCTAGAGTCTGACCAATTTTGATATAAAACCCTTTGCTTTATCCATTTGTGATTGAATCTATGTTCATATACCTGCTTTGTCTTTCTGCAGCCCTTCTGTGTTACACTGGATTCCAAAACCAATCATTGATTTCATTGATTCGATCCATATTCAGTCCTTGCTCTACTTGCTGCTTTGGTTTGGGGTTTTCCACTACAAAACCAACTTGCAGGAATACATCAAAAGACCTAGGGCATAATTCAAGGACATCTTTCCGGTAGCAGAGACAGTCCCTTGAGACCTTTTGAACCGACCCTGAGAAGTGCAGAACAAAAGCTCAACAACAAGACCATAATGTCCACACCAAGTGTAAGGACCTGGCCTATCCGAACTGTCCAAGTACAAATGGGCAGTGTGGTTCACCCAATGAGTGAACCACCACAACGAGCACCACATCACCTCAGTGGCGCATCTGGGTCCCAAGGAGATCCAGAACACAGAAGGGCGGAGAAGAATAAAGGCCTTACCACCGAGGCCTTAGCAGCACACGGTGGGGACAGCTTCAGTCACCTCCACAGACGTGTGGCTGCTTCAGTATCAAGATCCAATTGCCCAGCTTCATCCTCAACTGCCATTGAAGGACCTGAGGAATATGAGAAGCTGAAGATGAAGATGGATGAGTACATCATGCATGAAGAGTACTATAAATCCATCCGTGGGGAAGATGGAGAGGAGCCCCTGGCTGTACATGGATCAAGACCACGTACGGATCTAGGGTCCTACGCACACTCAGGTCCTCCGTCCACAGCATCCCTGCCAAGACGACTACGACCTGAGTACCCAACCCCAAGGGCTCCCGAAGTGGGCCCAACACGAGTCGAAGAACACCATCCAAGGCCGACCTACGGTGCCCTGGATCAAACGGCCGAGCTACTGGCCAAATTCCTGTCTGGATCAGAAGATCCAGATGTGACGGCCTTATCAGAGGCCATTAAGGCTAAACTGGGTATTGCAGAACCCTTACCCAAGCCTGAGTTCCTCTCTCTCTCTCCAGGGCTGAGTACCCTGGCCGAAGATCTCAAGAGATCGAGGGTCTCAAGGCTGTTGCCTAAGGTTACCTGCCCCAGCCCCTTTCACCCCCGTGCCAGGACTGTGCCTATGGCGGACCTACAGGACCTGCCTGTCACAGAAAGTGAGAGAAGAAGGCTGTCAGCCCTGGCCCCCCTTGCCGGCGTGTCGCCTTCAGGCCTAACTCCGGGGGGTGGGAAGACGGGCAGACCAATTGCCCAGGCGAACATCCAGCTGGAACTGCCGGAGTTCGACCCTAAAAATCTGCCTGAATGGGCAGAAGAATTTGCGGAGTTCCTTTTGTTGACTGGCCAATCCCATGTGGATGTGGCCACCAAATGTTCACTGCTAAAACGCTCTTGCAAAAAGAAATTTTTGCAAAAACAGGTCAAACAGATCGTGAAAACCTGTTCTACCTGGGCAGAGGTACTCCTGAGGTTAGAGAAAACATTCCCAGTCTATGAGACTGACCTCAGCGTACGCACACAAATCGAGGAGCTACCTATGCTCCCGGAGTTTCCATCCGCTGCGCGAATTTCTGAGTATGTGTGCGACATGGAGTACTTATTTTCGAGGATGAATGTGGGCTCCTACGGAGCCACTGAGCCCCACCTGTGGCTCATGAGTAAGATCCCCCAGCGTACGTGGGATGATTGCCGCTCAACCTCTGAGAGGAAGAGCAGGACCCACTCGTATCATACACTGGTGGATCTCTTGATTGAGCTAGCTCTTGAGAGAGAGAACGACTCCCACATGGAGAAGTTCCTCAAGAAGCATTTGGGACGAGGTGGTACCCCTACCCCTGAACGTGGCGAAGGGAAGGGGCATAAAAATCCCACTAACACCAACCAGGGAGGCGGTAAAGGGAGGGGCAACCTACGTGCCATGAACGAGGTTCCAACTGATGCAGGCACCCCCCCCCTGTTTTACTGCCGACCTGTCAATGACAAGGGGGGACCTTGTCATGCCTCTGACTGCGATCTCCGCAGTGGCTGTATGCTGCAGATGAAACGTCAGCAGCATACTAAAGATGGGAAAACTGTGACCCATCAGGACCACTTCAGGTGTACCATCACCTGTGGTTACTGTGGCAAGCGTCGTCACTATGAGGACGAATGCCACATCAAGAAACGCGAGAGTGACAAACTCAAGCGTCAGGAGGCGGAGCGCCAGAAGAACCCGACGCCCGCCAGAAATCCCCCGAATGGGGATAAAGGTAAAGGAGGTGGCAAGGGGGGTGGTAAGACTGGACCCCCTAACCCCCAGAGGCGCTCATCAGCGCCTGTTGCTACGCCTACTCCTGCTGCCACACCCGCTCCTGCCGCAGGTGTCCCCCAGAAGCGACCCCAAGGGGATAACGCTACCCCTGAGGGGAATAATTCTAAGAAGAGGCGCTTGGCCTGGATGGCCAAGTCCCTCATGGCTGCAGGAGTGGATGTGAAATTCCCTGATGAGGAATAGGGGGGCGGCTCCGAAGAGGAGGACTTGGTTTTCTGGATCCTCGTGAAAATCGGGGATCAGGTTTTTCGAGCAGTGCTTGATACCGGTGCAACACTTTCCATAGTGGCCCGGCGCCTGCTTAAAACTTTCAGGAAGACTAAGACTGTGGCCATAAGAGTAGGGGATGGACGTACCATCCATTCCTTGGGGGGGGTCGATGTTACCATATGTCTGGGCGACGAAACCGTGACTCAACACTGCAGAGTGTTGGACACTGACGCCTTTGACATTGTCATTGGCACTGACTTTCTAAGAAGAAACCCCCAGGTTAAAATGCTGTCCCTACAGCGTCCTTACTCTTTGCACTGCGACTTTGGCAGTGGGCTATTCTCCGTTCCTTTGGAGCTGTCAGGACGAAAAGAGTCTGGGCTGCGCTACGCAGCCAAGACGAACTATCGTACTGAAAACTACCAACTGGCCCGTCATGTTCTCGAAAATGGACTGGCGGCCCTTCAGGTAAACCTGGATGAGATCCAGGTGGAATTGTTTGCGAGCCAACAACAGCACATCATGCAGTTGTACTGCTCGAAACAAATGAACAATGCTTTCCGTTTCTTCTGGAAAGCAATGGGCCTAGCGTATGCTAACCCTCCCTTCTCCCTGCTCGCGAAGGTTCTAACCAAGATCGCTTATGAGGGAGGAAGGCTTGTTATGTGCACCCCTGACTGGGGTTGCTCTGGTGAACATGCTTACTGGCGCCGTATGCTTGACCGAATGACCGTGGGAAGAGTGCAACTCCCCGACGGCCCCATCTATGTGCCAGAGGACTCAGACACAGCTATGCAGGCCCCTGAGTGGGCCAGTTTCCTGTCCATCATCGATGGATCTCTCAATCCTGTACCCCTGTGTGACCTGGACCAGGTGCTACTAAAAGAGGTCATGGCCGAAAATCGTGGCCTGACTCTTTATGATCTCAAAAATCGATCTCCTGAGCACCTATCTGCCACACTTACAGGGTGTGAGTCTCCTGATGACTATCTGGAACCTGCAGCTGTAAAAGAGGATGCTGACGACCAACTATCTGAGATCGCCAGCACTATTCCCTCTGTTGATCCCAGCTGTGTTGACCTGAATCATAGTGCTTTCCTGGCCCAGCTGTTGCTAGAGGAGGTAGATCTAGAGTCAACCTCTGAACCCGCTTCCTCTGTTGGTAAACCAGTACTACACATGCAGCCTGTGCACACAGATGAACCCGTGGCCCGGAGTACTGATGCTCTGGCACGGCCTGCTGCTAATAACATGCCCTTGTCTGAGCATGACACGCAAGAATTCCGACCGCTGTTGTACCTGAAGGCCGAAGGTATTGAGCGCCAAGAGCGGCTGCAATACCTCAGACAGACCTGGAAATACTCCATCTGGTCTGAGGAGGACGATGAGTCCTATACGCTGCCTGATCCTGAGATACCTCTAGTGTACTCTCCACACTATGGGCAGCAAAGTTCCCGTGAGTGGGACGATGGTACTGTACCTGCCGAAACTGCTGATCGGCATAAAAAGAAAGAACATGGGAAAAGCAACCTCCATTCTGAGGAGGATTTCCTTCAGAAAGTCGAGAGTCTTAACCTTGACCCCCGCTTGAAGAAACTGCTTATAACCTATGAGGAGGTGTTCGGCGCCTTGCCGCCTCCCCTATCTTGCAAAAAACTGGTCCAGATGGACCTGAAATTGAAACCAGAATTTGAAAAGACGCGAGTGAGGCGTCGTCCCTATCCCGCTCCACAGGAACAGGTTGAAGAAATCGAGCGCCAGATCCAAGAATGCATTGATGCTGGCCTCGTTGAAGAGTACAAACATGGGGACTATCCCCATCACTGCACCCCCTGTTTCCTTGTTGCTAAACCAGGGTCGACTGCTCTACGTCTTGTTGTAGACTATGGTGAGGTCAACAAGAAAACCCAGAACCACTCAGGGAGTATTCCTAACATGGAAAACACCCTGGAGCGTATTGCCAAATGCAGGTATAAGACCAAAATGGACAAACGCTCTGGTTTCTGGCAGGTTGACCTAACCGCCGCAGCTCAGGAGCTGCTTGCCTTTATAACCCCTAAGGGTCGTGTCTTCAAGTGGAAGGTTATGCCTTTCGGGGTAGCTAACGCCCCAGCGCTCTTCCAGGAGCTTATGAACAAAATTTTGTACATACTGAGGCGCAGGCCTCTAGTACAAGAGTTGATTTCTCGGGGTGCAGAAATGGAGGCTTACATCGACGACGTGAGTTTGGGTACTAATACCAAAGAGGACCATGTCCTTCTCCTACGTGAATTTTTCATTGTCTGTCAAGAAAACCATCTCCGAATCAAACTCGAAAAATGTGAGTTCATGAAAGAGGAGATGGAGTATTTGGGTTTCGACGTGGGGTATGGCTGGTGGAAACCAGCCGCGTCTAAGATGCAGCCCCTACAGGACATGCAGATTCGCGATGACCCTAAGAAGGGTCTACACGATGTGAGGAGTTTTGTGGGCGCCTGTAATTTCTATCGGCGTCACATCCACAATTTTACTTACTCCTCTGCACCCCTCACTGACCTAATCAAGAAAGCTACTCCCTGGAGGTGGACCTCCAGAGAGGAAGAGTGTTTCCAGGAGTTGAAGAAGAAGATTGCCTCCTCCAACTGCCTGGGAGTTCCCCGCCCCGAGGGCGAGATAGTCCTGATCACTGATGCCAGTGATGTAGGGGGGGGAGGTACGATCTATCAATGGCAGGAGCTTAACCCCGCTGAGCTAACCCACTGCCATTATCGTACTACTGGACTGAACCGTGATGGTTCGTTGAAACACGACTATCTTACCAGTGAGTGGCGACTGGTGCCACTGGGACACTGGAATTGGAAGTGGAACCAAGCGCGTTCCAACTACAGCACCTATGACCAGGAACTCCTGGCCGGTATGTTGGTGCTATCTTCACAATCCCGACTCCTGGGGTCTAACCCTATTGTCTGGCTGTGTGACCAGGAGCCTGTGAAGTCTTTTCAGAAGGGCCCACCACCAGAGAAAGCGAAGCTAAAACGGTGGTGGACTTACCTGGTCCAGTTCAGGCTGACAGTGCATCATATCCCCGGGATTAAGAATGAACTGTCTGACTATATATCGCGCAACAACTTCGATGCGCTTATTGGTGAGAGCTCTGAGGCGCTCGCCAAAGAGGCTTTCCAGCGTATGGATGTCCAGCTTGACCTGTCCATGCGCACTGCTGGAATCCTGGAGGGTTGGAGTCTAACCGACTATCAGTCAGAGTATGAAGAAATTCTCCAAACCCTCAACACTGGTCTCGAACCCCGTGTCATTGACGGGCACCAGTGGTATAAAAACAATCAGTACCTCTTCTACGAGGACCGAATTGTGGTGCCTGAGGCACGACTAGATGGGTGCCTACAGTGGTCCCATCTCAGTTCCGGTCACAATGGCGCTAATCGCTCAGTGGACTTCTTCCGTGAGTGTTTCTACTCTAGTCTAACCCTGACTGAACTGAGGTCGCGTATGCAGACCATTGTGGATGCTTGTGGCTGTCATGCCAGCAAGCAGAGCGACAGTAGGGATAGGGGCCTGATCTCCAGCTTACCCATACCCTATTGTGCTAACTCTCTTCTCTACGTGGATTACATCCACGGCCTACCACGCTTTGGCGGCTATGATAGTTGCCTCGTGGTCACCTGTGGTCTATCTCGCTTCACCCGTGTGTTCCCTTGCAAAAAGAAAATCACAGGTGAGCAGACTGTAAAAATGTTGGTCGAACAATGGTTCGAACCCTATGGAGCACCTAAACAGGTGCACTCTGATGAAGATGTACGCATCCGCAGTGACACTGGGTGGTACAAACGAGTGCTAAATGCCCTCAACGTGGAGGTAACCACAGGTGTGCCCTACACTCACACGTCTAACCCTCTCTGTGAGAGACAGAACCGTGTGGTGGAGCAAAACTTAAGAATCTGATGAAACAGGAGCGCACCAAGGACTGGGTACGCCTAGTGCCCTGGGCAGTTCTGTCCATGAACTCACAGCGGAGCTCTTCTACGGGTTTCACCCCCCACGAACTGTTCCATGGAGGACGACCTGCTTGGTTCTTCAAAACCCCCTTTCCTGAGGACTTCAAGAGCCCTGTAGGAAATTGGCTAGAACACAAGCAGTCTCTGGCTAACCAGGCTGGTACTAACCTGAGGCACATTCGTGACCGTGAACAGAGCCGACGGAACCGCCTACGGCGACCTGCCAGCTTCAAGGTTGGTGACCTTGTTTTGGTACACCATTCACGCCTACCCTCCTGGCCACGTAACTGCCTACAGGACCCTTACTTTGGACCCTATCGTATCATCAGGATAGATGGATCCAGGATCCATGTCAGGTGCAGTCCACGTCTAGGTGGTGAACTGCTATGTGCTCCTAAGCAGCTGAGGCACTATCACTCCCCTGACGACTTGTCTTGGGATGAGTGGCGCCTCAGCGACAGTGAGATTGAACGTATAGACCTAGAGAACGCTGCCAGTCCAGAGGAGGCAGACGAACTCGAAGAGATGACTGCCGATGAGATGGCAGTCGATGGTTACTACGTGGTTGCAGGTATTGCTCGCCACGAGTATAAACAGGGCTGGAAATTCCTTACCCTGTGGGATGGCTATGGGTTGTCCGAAGCGACCTGGGAACCTATGTCAGCCTTCATACAACCAGATGGGAGTATCAACCCCATCTTCCGCATTTACCTCGTTGAGAACAACGAGGGGCAGCTCCTAACCCGTGCTGAGACTATGTCCCAGCGTAAGAAGCGAAACTAATTACCCTGTGTCAGTCTACTGACCCTGTCTGTGCCCTGCAGACCCATGCCTATGGTTTCCAGCGTGAGCCAGGTGGCCGCTTATCAAGATTGCAGCCACCCAGCGAGTGTTTGCCT
This sequence comes from Eutreptiella sp. 'Long Island Sound 2002', assembly GCA_964036045.1. Classification (NCBI taxonomy): domain Eukaryota; phylum Euglenozoa; class Euglenophyceae; order Eutreptiales; family Eutreptiaceae; genus Eutreptiella; species Eutreptiella sp. 'Long Island Sound 2002'. The sequence goes on from OZ038403.1 coordinate 4,159,951, forward strand.
TGTTGACCATGTGTTGCATGGGTACTGCCCTAATGTAATGACCTTGGTGAGCCAACGAAGAACGGTGGCTTTCTACACCAGGGGGGAATGACAAGCAAGGTGTTATGAGGCAAGGTGTGTCTTCCCTCCTTGGGGACAAGCGAGCCCACAGTTAGGACCCCTGACTGGTCCAGACCCATGGGGTTCTACCCTTCCTTACAGGGTTTACCTTACCCTTACCTGCCATAACGTATGTGTGAGTGTGCTAGTCCTAAGGTCCTGAGAGCAAGCCGCAGAAGTGGTGTCCTAATTATACCCAAGTCTGCGCCCTTGCTAAACCTGGAGGGTTGGCTTATTGATGCCACGGGGTACGCCCCGGGTCTCCCCTCCCCTATGCGCCCAATTTCTGTGCTGGCGCAAAACCTTGGGGGAATACCCAGAGTGTTAGTCCAGGTATTGTTTTCCCTACCTATCTGTCTACTACAGGGAGGGGTGGCCAAAAGCTATGAAGGCATGCAAAACGCCTGTTTGCTATGTGGCCAAAAACACTAACCTAACCACTGTCACAGCCCACCAGCCCAGCTAAAATTGCAGGAAAAGGGAGGGACAGTGACACGCCCCCTACAGGTCCTACACACCCTACAGTGGCACCATCCTGGTGGGCGAGCACTGGGCAACTGGCTCTAGCCCCCACTCAGGACTACCACTCCTACACGCACACTCTACTTGGCGTTGCGGAGGTGAAGTTCTCATGGGTCCTAACGACCCTCCTGTGAAAAGGACGAGAGAACACAGCGCTCCTAAGCAGCTGTGGCCTAACAGGGGACGCCACAACGCGTTTCCCCTGCTAGGGCTTGGAGGGAAGGGGTGCTCTCGTTGCGTGCACAGCGCAGATGTCGTTGATGTCGAACTGTCCTCGCCGGTACTGGCTGAGGCACAGTGATATGATTTGTGATCAGCGCCCCTGTTTTGCTGGGGCAGAAAAATGGTAGCCGCCGAAGGCAGCTGCCGCGTGCACCAATCACCCTAACCTCTCCCACCTGTACAACAGAAGCAGATGAAGGGGCGTTTGCGACTGTGGAACCAAGCCACACTCCAGGTATTATACCCTTCTCAGTGTGACCTATAATACGCTGTTCGCAAACACGCTGCAGATGCAGCTACCCCTGTCAAGCAAGCAACCTTTAAGAAACTCCTCGGGTTCTCTTAAAGAACGTACCGAGGAGCCTCTGGGTAACCTAAACAAGGTTTACCGTGCGCAATTCGCGTGGCCTACCCTTTAATGCATCATGTGCACGCAGGGAAGGGAGGCTTAACCACAGACTCAACCAGGAGGTGAGCTCCTCCTGGGCTAACCTACCTTACTCACCATGCATCGTGTGAATGCCGCATTGAAACGAACACAAAACAAACCTAAGCGTTTTAAGCAACTCAACTTGAACGCTACGGCCGCACACGTACAAACGCTTACCTGTGAAGAAGGAAACAAGGGTGGATTAGGGATACAGGTGAAGCGATACAGCGTGTGGATGCCTAGATTAGGCACATGCATCGCGAGCACAGCGCATATTCTAACCCTACGTGCGCGCTGCGCGCTCCATTCGCATCACATACCTTTCACTCCTGCTTTCACCTGTGCAGAGCACGAGAGATGAACACCCGACCCCCCAACGAGCACAGCGTTAACAACCCTAACGTTTTGACGGAGCAACCAACACGAACGCAATGCGTGAGTGTGAAGTGACACAGCCATACCTGAGAGACGGGTTGTTGAACTGCTCTGTGGTGCGGGCTGATTTTGAATACTTTACTCTGAAGTTTATAAAAATTTTGATGCAACTGTGCAACAATTTTCTTTAAAACTTAAAAAAAACTACGGCTCATACCTTCTTTTCCAAAAGCTGTTTTCGCTTGCGCAACCCTTTTCTTGGCGTCCGCTTCGTTTGCGCTTGTCTGCGACTTTAAGTTATGTATAAAAATGACGATTTCCCGCGTGGTTTCGTCGATTTTCAACGATTTCACTTGCTGAATCGCAACCCCTTCCGCAAAACCGCAGGAATCACTCCCTGCTGGTTCCATTTTCTATTTTTTCCAGCTCCTGGGGGTTTGTGTCCTCCATTGGGAGTATTGCTCCGCCCTGGCCCTTGGTCAGGACGTTTACTAAAACGCTGTTTATACGGCGATAACCGTCCGCATTAGAGCGTTCGACTGTACCCTACTGGACAGACACATGTGCTCTGGACAGGGAGTCCTGGGTTCAATTCCCACTGCCCCCACACTTTTTCCAAAAGTTTTCGCCTCACGCCGGCGACTTTTGAGGAATGCCCCTTCGAAGGGACATCATTCACGGTACATTACACTGTTTTTCAAGGGTCCCTACAGTGTGATAGGCTTCTATGAAGTGATGAGAATATTTTGGTGAGTGTAATGCATTTTTCTTGAGGTAATTTTGGGAATATTTGAGCCTTTTTCCTTGGTCCTACTAGCTTGATCGACTAGTACTCCAGGGGGGAGTAAGAAAAAGTCACTGCCATGTCTTTCTTGGAGGGCTTGATCCAGGCTGAGCCCCCCTTAAAACCCTTTGTTGATGCTGAGACAAACTTAAGTGTTTTTATCTCTCTTTTGTGGCCTAAAGTACACTTTCTCAAAGTAACTAGGGTTGTGACCCTAGCCCCCCCATGAAAATCACCCCTACCACTCAACTGAGCGGAGGTACCTTCCTTCATGGAGGTCATACCAAAATAAATCAGGCATTCCATGCTTATGGGCCTTGGAGGTTAAGCCTAAGTGGTCTCCCGGCCCAAGACCCCTATACTCAATTGATTCTACCACTTATTGTGGTCCTACTTTGTAACTGTTTCTGAATTCAGTTGCTTGGCCAAGTCATTTTCTGTGTGGTCCTGACATCTATGCCCCTCAGTCCGAACCAGCACCATTTCACCCAAAAGAGTGCACATGAAGTGCCTATTGCAACCTCTGAGGCTAGAGTCTGACCAATTTTCATATAAAACCTTTTGCTTTATCCATTTGTGATTGAATCTATGTTCATATACCTGCTTTGTCTTTCTGCAGCCCTTCTGTGTTACACTGGATCCCAAAACCAATCATTGATTTCATTGATTCGATCCATATTCAGTCCTTGCTCTACTTGCTGCTTTGGTTTGGGGTTTTCCAGTACAAAACCAACTTGCAGGAATACATCAAAAGACCTAGGGCATAATTCAAGGACATCTTTCTCTTACTTCATCTTGGTCCTGCAACCTTAGCCAACCTGGAACCCAGGCTTCTTGCCACCTTATTTCCCCGACTTGGGGAGGCAACGGTACCACGGGATGGCTGAGCACCAAAACGCGAGGGCGGCTTCAACTGTGAACTAGCACTTGCAGCAGTTTTCGCTTTCTTTTTTGGCTGGTCCTTACCCGAATCATCGGGACTCACATCAAAGTGAAGGGCGGGCGCCCGCTTGCGCTTCTGCTGGGTCTCCAGTACTTGTTCCGGATGATCACATCTGTCTCCTCCTAGGCATCTGTAATGGGCACGCATGCCCAGGCTGAGATCGCGAGTCCTACATCTTAGGATGCGTCGCGCGCGTGCAGAAGTGAAGGATTTTCAGTGCATGAAAAGTGCTGTTTTGTTGTAGATTAACGTTGAAAATTAATGCATTGTAATTCAGGGTATTATTATGTGACAAAGGATTTAACGATCTGGGGACTTTGTGGATTCCGTGTTGGGATTTTGCAGTTTTGCCCTGTATGCTCGTTGAGGACGTCGAGAGCCGTGGGATCCGCATACAAGATCGTTACCAGCGTCACGGAGAAAAAGATCAAAACTGCATCGAAAAATCAATGCCTGAGTTTTGGTGAAGTTCGTCCGGCCAGAGGCAACAGAGCAACCTGGGTCCGGAAGCAGGCGCCATCACTGACAGCCGGAGTGCAACAGGCTGTAGACAGACGCCGTTGGGAGCGTTCATTCGGCAGCAGGCGCCAACAAGTAGGAAATCCGGAAATTCCTTCGTCAAGGCTACAGTTTTGTTGTCAATACCTCCGTCAAGTTGGGACAGCGGATGGCAACGCGAACGCTTGGGGGAAATCTTTTTGCAAGGCTTGGGCGAACTAGGCCAAAGGCGGCGCTGATGAGCTTGGTGATGCTGCTGAACAGTGCCGGCGCAAGCGCCGCTGCAATGAGCTATGCAGGAGGTTCGCCCCGGCTCCCAGTTCCCAGCGACGTGCGCAGCCCCTTCGTCAACGCTGTCACGAGGTCGCGATGTTCAACATGCTGTTGACGCCGGAGGGGCGCCCAGCGAAAAGTTCGTTGAGGATGTTGCTTCATAAAGGTTAATTGTGTGTGTCAGTGTGTGTTCGCGCATGCTTGTTTCAGGGTTCACTGCAGTGGAGCATTTCAAGGTTCGCCAGTTTTTGGTCTAAATCTCACTCAAAAGAGTGAGATGAGAAAAATGGGTTTGACACCAAGCGCCTGTGGCGCTGAAAAAGCACTGCCTTTGTGCTTGCAGGCTTGCACGGATATGCAGCCTTGTTTTGGTTTTCAGATTTTGAAGCTAAAAGTCCAGTCTTACACTGGGCTGGTTTGAGCCTTTCTGGCTCACGATAGTGTCTGCTCATAGTAGGATTGGTTTTGCTGACAAGAGGAATATTTTTTCTGTGACTTCTGTTTTGGTTCCACTTTGGTTGTTTTGGTGTTGAGTCACAGTGTGACCCGGATTAACGCCTGTTTGGAGGCTCTGGGCTGGCGCGTGGCTGCCCTGCCTCCATTTTTAAGCATAGGGCACAGTACCGCTTCTGTTTTTCCTTGGACAGAACTTTGTATGTTCTGTGTGCATGGGGTGCACTGACGAGTGTGCCTCCAGTTTTGAGAGGGGGACGCCATCAGGGCTTGCGAGCCTGGGTCCTCCTGACACTGCATGGCGTTTGTTGTTTGTTTGTGCGGCATGGAGCTGGCATATTTTGTTAAGGTGCAGTGAAAAACCCCCCCACCACAAGATAGGTAATCGCGATTACTCCTTGAGTGCGTGGGTAAGCAGGTTTGTGGGTGACCTGTGTTGGTTTGTACCCTGTAGGTCCCTTGGGTCTGGTGGATTGTACACCCAGCTAGACCAAGGTTGACCCCTCCACTGAGGTTCAGGTTGGCAGGCCGCGGGCTGGATGCCATGGCCAGGCATTGCCCATCTTTTTTTCTATGATCATTGGGCCTGCCACTGTGGGTGAATGTTGAGTAGAATTTGGTCGTCCCCAGCTCCTGTGTCTTCTACCACTGTGGAAGGGGAGCATGGGGGTGAATTGGATAACAGATATTTCTTTTGCCCTGACCTTGTATATACTGATCCACATTTCCTTCTTGTGTTTGTGTTACAGGTGGATAATCCAAGTGGGGTCAACAACAGTGGTCGAGTATGGAAAAATTTCAGATGAGATGCCCAAACAGTGCCAGGTCTGTCTTTTTGTGTTCCAGTTCTGCACCAACCCCTCCCCTACCAAGTGGCATCTCCGAATTCAGGCACGTTACGTGCCAGGTTGAAGGCCTGCAGCAGTTTGTACATTGGCTTAAGGGTTTCTCCACACCCTTTGAGGTCACACAGTGACATGTTTCACTGTTTTCTGCTTTGCTTTTGCTGCGTTGGTGCCTGTTTGGATTTTTGAATTCTGAGATGCAATTTTTTGATGTTAAACAAACTTCTGGGCGAATTTTTTTGGTGCAGAAAAACAGATGGCATGGGCAATAAATGGATGTGATTTCTGTTTTGAATATCAGTTTTTGGAGAAACTGCCCCCTGAGTTTTGGGCTAAGAAGTTTTAGTCAGAATTTTCTGATTAGAGTTTTCAAGCTTTCTCAGAAATGTTTTCCCGACAGTCAGCTTGGGTTTTTTAAAGGGCAGCACCCCCCACTTAGATATGTGTCAGTTTTTTTACCCGAAAAAGGATAGAGGGGCCGCAGTACAGGATTTCAGGCCCTGGGGTAGGACAGATTTCAGGTTTCCATTATTCTGCACAGTCTCATGTTGTAATGCATCCCCGTGTGAAACCAAGGGTGCCTATCAGCCCCAGGGAGTAACCGGAGGTAACCTGTGGGTAGGGCCCTGAGGTAGTTCAGAAATGGGATGGAGTAATCCGGGTATGTCATCCCGTCAGCAGATTTTTGTGTGAGGTGTTATATATGCTCTGTTTGTCTGTGGGCATGCTTGCCCATGTAGGGGTATATATCAGTTTTTCAGACACTTGGCAGTGTCTTGGGAGGGGGATGTAATGGGCACGCATGCCCAGGCTGAGATCGCGAGTCCTACATCTTAGGATGCGTCGCGCGCGTGCAGAAGTGAAGGATATTCAGTGCATGAAAAGTGCTGTTTTGTTGTAGATTAACGTTGAGAATTAATGCATTGTAATTCAGGGTATTATTATGTGACAAAGGATTTGACGATCTGGGGAATTTATGGATTCCGTGTTGGGATTTTGCAGTTTTGCCCTGTATGCTCGTTGAGGACGTCGAGAGCCGTGGGATCCGCATACAGCATCGTCGTCGTCTGATTCTTTAGGCTTGTCCGATTCCTTTCCCTTTCCTTTTGCCTGCTTCTTGCTACTTGAGGGGGTTCCTTTTCTGGCTGCAGTACCCCGAGTTTGTAAAACTTGGGCAGTCTTCTTCAGATTAGGCACATTGAACTCACTCCCATCAACGGGGGCCTCAGTGACAATCTGCTCTTGGGCGGCTTCAGCAGTATGCACGTTCTGGTGTCCTTCGTGACAGCGATTGCTGTCCAAAACCCACAGGAAATGCGACGCAAAAGCCACTCTTCTTGAGTATCTCAAGTTGCAGCTGTCACTCCCTGCTCCGTGTGATTGGCTTTCAACATGTACCGCCAGATGATGACATGCTGCAGAGCACCTCCAACGGCATTCGCAAGGTCCTTCTGCTTGATCGCTGACACAGCCTGAAACGCCACTTTAGTCCTCCCCGACTCGTCTGACATCACAGTCTCTGCAGTAATGGCAGGCGTGTCATCCACAACAACCACTGCATCAGCATGCCCGCAGTGTAACAGATACTTGCCAAGGTACTACAGCACGTGAATCAGAGGCATGGAACCACCCAAGTTCTGGTTTTGCATCTCTTGGAAATATCCAGCGGGATACGTCACATAGTTCGGCAACTGCAAATGCGATGAATAAACACCAATGACGGAGACAGCAGTGCGCGAGGCCTCGCGCACACAACGGCATCGAAACCGGCAAAAGAAGCAAATATACCTGCTTCTCACAGCGACTCGTTGTTCCGATCCACATTCTGTGCTCGTCAAACTGATACATGTTGCTTGTAACCAAGAGTATACCGGCAACCGGGCATGATAGAAAGGCAGTCTAGTTGGATCCTGGTCCTTCTCCATACGCATGAGCCTCCGAATGTCACGGCCAATACGGTGCACAACATCAGCATCACCATAGAAAATGACGTCCTTCCCCAACATCATCACGTCGAACAACCACTTAGGAACGAATCCTGCAGAGTCATATTCTACGAAAAGGTCAGCGTTGAGGACCCACAACGGGTACTGCTAGTCCCGGAAACGAGCTGGTGGTGTCTCTTCAATATCCCCAATACGGCATGCTGTCAAAGTGCACTTGTTCCCTTGGTCGTCTTCCTTGGAGACATTGATCACTTCGCCAGTACTCAACCGTGTTTCTGTCGTCGGCGCCGATGCTGGTACCGCATCCTTCCTTTGCAGTTGGTCCCTTGTCCCTAGTCCGCCACAGAGGTGCACCGGTCAACGTTTTCCACTTTGGCCACGGCGACCGGTACTTCGAATTTTTTGCGTCTTCCCAATAACCCCAATTTCCCAGGCCAATCATCAGTTGCGGCGTGCCCAGAGCTGCGACTTCTGCTCAGCTCTTCGCATCGGCAGCTGTGCAGATGTGCAAAAGCCGGTTGAGTGCACGATCCCTCGCGCATTGAAGCTGCGAAACTGACACATACCTGCGGTTTGGTTGATGAAATCTTTTTTGTCCGGATAGTCAAGGTGGAAAGTAACCAATTGTTCCGTGATCAACGCATCAATGTAGGTCTGAGTGCTGCGTATGGTCGATTCCTTCAGGTTCATATGCGCACAGACCCTCTTGGTAGATGCAGCCCCTCCAGCTTCTTGAAGGCATTCCTTGTGACATCCTCTTTCCTGCTCTTACTCTTGAGGTTCTTCATACCGGTAATCGCGTCGCGGCCGCAGTATTATGCCAGGGAGAAGATGTCGCGTCCTTAGAGGAAAAGCCGTGCCATAGAGTGCGCGAGACCTCGTGCACGGTGACCGTGTGACACACGAACACATACTGTGTGCCCTGGTTCCTCCAACAGCTCGGGGGCAAGAAACGCAGAGTTGACGGCAGCCTGGGCAACAGCAGTTTTCATCCGTTCGAAATCCTGTGGTTCCTTTTCCCGCTTCTGGTCCTCAATGAACAACAAAATGTTGTCTAGCGCCTCGGACAGCGGAATCCACGTCAAACACTGGTTGCCAGCTTGCTGCAATCCTGCGACCTTGGCCCGGATCGTCTAAGGCGTTTCGTACTTGAGAGAGTCAACGTAGCAATATTCATGCCAGTCCTCCAGTTCTTTGCCTGCTGCGAGCCGCATTTGCTGAATCTTTCTGCATGTTTAGAAAGATGTACTTGATTAATGCCCTAGATATTTTGATGAAATCCTGCAGGTTTTGAAGTTGAAAACCCAAACCAAAGCAGCAAGTAGAGCAAGAACAGGATGTGGATCGAATCAATGATTGGGATTGGAATCCAGTGTAACACAGAAGGGCTGCAGATGAACAATGCAGGTATATACACAAAGATTCAATCACAAATGGATAATACAAAAGATTTTATATGAAAGCTGGACTGACTCAGGCCACCAAAATAGCATCAGGCACTTCATGTGCACTCTTTTGGGTGAAATGGTGCTGGTTAGGAATGCGGGGCATAGATGTCAGGCCAACACAGAAAATGACTTGGCCAAGCAACTGAATTCGGAAACAGTTGAAAAGTAGAACCACAATAAGTGGTAGAAACAATTGAGTATAGGGGTCTTGGGGTGGGAGACCACTAGGCTTAACCTCCAAGGTCTAAAGCATGAAATGCCTATTTCTTTTCGGTATATCCTCCATGAAGGAAGGTACCTCCGCTCAGTTGAGTGGTAGGGGTGAACTTCATGGGGAGCTACGGTTACAACCCTAGTAACTTTGAGAAAGTGTACCAAAAGCTTCAAAAGAGTGGTAAAAATACTTAAGTTAATCTTAGCATCAACAAAGGGGTTTTAAGGGGGGCTTGGCCTGGATCAAGCCCTCCAAGAAAGACATGGCAGTGACTTTTTCTTACTCTCCCCTGGAGTACTAGTTAGCTAAGCTAGTGGGACCAAGGTAAAAGGCTCAAAAATTCCCAAAATTACCTCAGAAAATGCATTAAACTTACCAAAAACATCCTCATCAGTTTATAGAAGCCTATCACACTGTAGGTACCCTCGAAAAACAGTGTAATGTACCGTGAATGATGTCCCTTCGATGGGGCATTCCTCAAAAGTCGCCTGCGTGCGACGAAAACTTTTGGATAAAAATTTGGGGGTAGTGGGGTTTGAACCCAGGACTCCCTCCCTAGAGCACACATGCCTGCCCACTAGGGTACAGTCGACCGCTCCGATGCGGACGGCTATCGCTGTATGAACAGCGTTTTAGTAAACGTCCTGATCAAGGGCCAGGGTGGAGCAATACTCCCAATGGAGGACACAAATCTCCAGGAGCTCGAAAAAATAGAAAATGTAACCAACAGGGAGTGATTCCTGCGGTTTAGCAAAGGGGTAGCGATTTAACAAGTCACATCGCTAAAAAGTGACGAAACGACGTGAGAAATCGTCATTTTTACACCAAACTCAAAGTCGCAGACAAGCGCAAAGGAAGCAGACTTCAAAAACAAGGTTGCGCAAGCGTAAACGGCTTTTGAAAGAGAAGGTATGAGCCGTCGCTTTTAAAGTTCTAAGGGAAAATTTTGCACAGTTGCATCAAAATCTTTATAAACTTTAGGGAAAAGTATTCAAACTGAACCCACACCACAGAGCAGGTGGACAACCCACCTCTCAGGTATGCCAGTGTCATCTCACACGCATGCATTGCATTTGTGTTGGTTGTTTCGTTAAAACGTTAGGGTCGTCAACGCTGTGTTCGTTGGGGGTTCGGGCGCTCATCTCCTTTGCCCTGCACAGGTCAAAACAGGAATGAAAGGTATGTGATGCGAATGGAGCGCGCAGCGCGCACGTAGGGTTAGAACATGCGCTGTGCTCACGATGCATGTGCCTAATTGAGGCATTCACAAGCTGTGACGCTTTCCCTGTACCCCAATTCATCCTTGTTCTCTCTTCACAGGTTAGAAAAGATAGTGTTTGCTCGTGTGTAGCCGTAGCGTTAGAGTAGGGTTGCTTAAAACGCTTAGTCTTGTTTATAACTCGCAATAGGGTTGTTTTGCGTTCGCTTCCCTTCGGCATTCACAGGATGCATGGTGAGTAAGGTAGGTTAGCCGGGGAGGAGCTCACCTCCTGGTTGAGTTACTGTGGTTATGGTGAAGCATTTTCGGCGGGGGTGATGTCCGTGCGTCCACAGAAAAATTAGAAAAATTGAAAATCCATCAACCCATCACCCCAACCCCTCCAAGTACTACATGAAGTCCATTCCAAACTTCGATTCCATTGGAGTTGCGTAAATGGTCTTGGAATCCTTGCTCACCCCACGGGGAGCGTCCGCGGACACAATCTGGCGTCTATGAACAAAGAGATGGTATATGTATAATAAATATGCAAAATAAATGCGTTGACATGTACAATGTATAAGTAACAATTCTATACTATAAAAAAGCATAAAAAAGAGGACAAAATGAAGGCGACGGCGTCGCCGCCATCAGAAAATCTGACGGCTACGAGGCGTCGCCATCAGGATCTCCACTGAGATCCTGCCCAAACTGGGCCAAACAGTGGTTTTTGGGCGAAAAACATTGAAATAAAGTGATTTTTGAGCCAAAAACACTCATTTCACGCGTCTCCCCCCAACGCGTCGCGTAGCCGACACGACGCGTTTCTGTACCAATTCAACCTACATATGAAAAGCCCCACTGTAGGGCTTCGCCATAGGCGTCTGGGCGATTCCTGGAATCGCCTCAGCATTTTTTGAAAAATGCGTGAACGCGCCACTTTTCGCAAAAATGGACCTTCGCGGAACGCCGCGAAAAAGGTCACGCTATAATCTTTTATTCCTAAAAACGATAAAACAATAATAAAATTGCCTAAAATCTTTAGAAATCGAGAGCTAAATTCTCGATCTGGAGCTGCGTCGCGCAGGCGACGACTGTCGTCGCCAGTCCAGAAAAGACGTAAAATGACGATTTCTGGGGTATTTTACAGAAATCCCACAGAAATCAGGGTGCCGTAGCATCAGCAGGATAATTCCTGATCTGGCCTGGCGAGAAGCGCCACAGGCTGTGCAGCGGGTATGGGTGAAGCACCCCATACCGCTTCACCCCCCTCCTTAGAAGCCTTGCCTATATCCAAAGGAAGGCAAGGCCAAGGAGGCGCTCTGACCCCTGCAGTGCCCTGGTTTCAACTCTGATTCATCAGGACAGTGGGGGGGGGGGGGCTTCGTGAGTAATTTACATGGGGGGGAGCACCACACACATGTAAAAAAAATTAATTTTTTTTTTTTTGATCTTGAAATATTCATAGGGCAATTTCCCCATCAGGCGACCACACTGGTCCCTGGCACTCCTCGTAGCCTCTGGTGACCAAACCAGGGGCGCTGCAGGGCCTTCCGCCCTGACTGATGGCGCTTAGGCGCACATATTGGCCCTTTTTCTCCATGGGCATGGAAATCAATAATTCAATAAATTCGGAAAATTCGGAAAAATCTATTTAGGGTCAAACCCAAGGCAAGGCCTTCCACCGCGCCTGAATTTAGGGCCATTTCCTGCCCAAGGCGACGAATTCCTCGTGCCTTTTAGGGTCGATTCCCAACCCAAGGTGACGAATGAACGCACCTGATTTGGGGAATTTAGGGTCATTTCCTACCCAAGGCGCCCCACGCCTATTTAGGAAGGGACCTCCCGGAGGGTCAACCAACCCAAGGCGACGAATTAACGCGCCTGATTTGGTTACTGGTGGACGCGGGGCGCTCTCCGCGCGACCTGCTGTCGTTGCTCTTGGGATTTGCCATCCACTCCACTTGTCAAGCTGCTGCAGGGTCCAGATTTCCTGAAGACCTCTGCTGGGATCGTTGTCGTCGTCGCAGGAGCTCCTGGAGCTGATCTCAGGGCTGTCGTCGTCGCTGCTGTTGCCTTGGGGGCCAGTCTTGGCCCAGGCGTCCCTTCTTGCACTGTATTTCCACCAGGGCAATACCTTAGGCTGCAGTCTGTTGCGCTGCGAGAGTTGTCGAAAACCAGGCAGCAGGTAAGGACCTCGACGTTGTGGGAGCTCATCGACAGGTCCTCCAGTGAACCACGCGGACAGCGGCAAGACCATTTTGAAGCATTTTCGGCGGGGGTGATGTCCGTGCGTCCACAGAAAAATTAGAAAAATTGAAAATCCTTCAACCCATCACCCCAACCCCTCCAAGTACTACATGAAGTCCATTCCAAACTTCGATTCCATTGGAGTTGCGTAAATGGTCTTGGAATCCTTGCTCACCCCACGGGGAGCGTCCGCGGACACAATCTGGCGTCTATGAACAAAGAGATGGTATATGTATAATAAATATGCAAAATAAATGCGTTGACATGTACAATGTATAAGTAACAATTCTATACTATAAAATAGCATAAAAAAGAGGACAAAATGAAGGCGACGGCGTCGCCGCCATCAGAAAATCTGACGGCTACGAGGCGTCGCCATCAGGATCTCCACTGAGATCCTGCCCAAACTGGGCCAAACAGTGGTTTTTGGGCGAAAAACATTGAAATAAAGTGATTTTTGAGCCAAAAACACTCATTTCACGCGTCTCCCCCCAACGCGTCGCGTAGCCGACACGACGCGTTTCTGTACCAATTCAACCTACATATGAAAAGCCCCACTGTTGGGCTTCGCCATAGGCGTCTGGGCGATTCCTGGAATCGCCTCAGCATTTTTTGAAAAATGCGTGAACGCGCCACTTTTCGCAAAAATGGACCTTCGCGGAACGCCGCGAAAAAGGTCACGCTATAATCTTTTATTCCTAAAAACGATAAAACAATAATAAAATTGCCTAAAATCTTTAGAAATCGAAAGTTAAATTCTCGATCTGGAGCTGCGTCGCGCAGGCGACGACTGTCGTCGCCAGTCCAGAAAAGACGTAAAATGACGATTTCTGGGGTATTTCACAGAAATCCCACAGAAATCAGGATGCCGTAGCATCAGCAGGAAAATTCCTGATCTGGCCTGGCGAAGAGCGCCACAGGCTGTGCAGCGGGTATGGGTGAAGCACCCCATACCGCTTCAATGGTTGCGTCTCCCTTCCCTGCGTGCACACGATGCATGGAAGGGTAGGCCACGCGAAATGCGCACGGTAAACCTTGTTTAGGTTACCCAGGGGCTCCTCGGTACGTTCTTTAAGAGAACCAGAGGAGTCTCTTAACGCTTGCTTGCTTGACAGGGCGTGTTTGAGGACAGTGTATTATAGGTCACACTGAGAAGGGCATAATACCTGGAGTGTGGCTTGGTTCCTCAGCCGCAAACACCCCTTCATTGGCCTCTGTTGTACAGGTGGGAGAGGTTCAGGGTGATTGGTGCACGCAGCAGCTGCCTTTGGCGGCTACCCATTTTTCTGCCCCAGCTAAACAGGGGCGCTGATCACACAATCAATGGACTGCGCCTCAGCCAGGAGTGGCGTGGGCCGTTCGACTCCATCGACATCCGCGCTGTGCACGCAACAAGAGCACCCCTTCCCTCCAAGCCCTAGCAGGGAAACGTGTTGTGACGTCCCTGTTAGGCCACAGTTGCTTAGCAGCGCTTTGTTCTCTTGTCTTCTTCACAGGAGGGTCATTAGGACCCGAGACATCATTGACAGCAACACCAAGTAGCGTGTGTAGGGGTTAGGGTCAGCAGGCCTGGCAGGAGTTGAGTGCAAGTGATGAGTGCTCACCCTGCCTTCGAAGGCCGGTGCTGGCGTTAGTGAGTGTAGTGTAGTGGTGTCTCCTGTCCCGCGTGCTTTTCCTCGTGGGCAGGGGAGTGCGTTAGCTTTTGGCCTGTAGCAAAAATGGGCGTTTTGTATGCCCTTAGCACACTTGGCCACCCCTCCCCTCTAGTAGGTAGGGCTTTTGCCGTCTTCCCCCAAGGATAGGCGCCAGCACAGAAGTTGGGCGCCATAGGAGTGCTAATAGTACCTGATTGAGACCTTCGGTCCGACGTCAGCAAAGCCCGGTCTCCGGGAGCCACGCCGGGGAGAGAAGTGAGACACACACTGACATACGTAGCACACATAGGGGTATGGTAAACCCTGTAAGGAAGGGTAGAACCCCATGGTCCTGGACCAGTCAGGGGTCGTTTGGGCTCGCTTGTCCCCAAGGAGGGAAGACACACCTTGCCTCATAACACCTTGCTTGTCATTCCCCCCTGGTGTAGTAAGCCACCGTTCTTCGTTGGCTCCCCAAGGTCATTACATCAGGGCAGTCCCCATGCAACACATGGTCAACAAGGCATACACTCGCTGGGTGGCTGCAATCCAGATAAGCGGCCACCTGGCCCACGCTGGAAACCATAGGCATTTCCAATGTACCGGCCCTATTAGCAGCGCCTGCATATATGTCTTTTGTTTTTTTCCCTCTCCCAAAAAAGAACTTTGTGCTGTTTAGAGTTTGGTGATTTAAATTTATTGCCGTGTTTGTGAATACGGCAGGATCATATCTCTGGAAGTGCAGATGCCTGAGCTCTGTGTTCATTATGCACTTTGTGCGATGTTGAACTGATTGAGAGAACCAGATGCTCAGATGCTCACACGGGTGCGGCTTGTTGCGATTGTCCTTTGTTTTCATTACCGTTGGTGGTTCCTTGGATTTGAATGCACGAACGTTTTGTAGGATCGTCAGGACAAAAAAAAACAGTTTTCGCCCAAAAATGGCCAAAAATGGCCAATTTTTTGCCGAAAATAGTGTTTTTTTAGCCGGGGTCGTGAGTTTTAGGGCCCCATACCCTATTCTTAGGGTGCCCAATCCAGTGAAATGTGTTTGGAATTGTATTGGAGCAACCTATTGGGTGTTGCAGGGCCGTCAGCACAGAAAAAAAACAGTTTTAGTCCAAAAATGGCCAAAAATTGCCAATTTTTGGCCAAAAACAGTGTATTTTTGGAGAACAATCGGGTAGGAGGAACCCCCCTCTCCTATTTTGAGCGTGCAGAATAAAAGAAAAAAGGTTTCCTTTGGTCTTTTTGGGTACAAAACCTCTTTTCATGGTATTTTTGTGCCTATACTATAGGATACAGGTACGCTGGTGTGCAGCACTGTTCTGTAGCACCACCCCACAACAGACAAAAGTACTCCAAAATAGGCCGAGTTCCAGGGTTTTTGATGGTTTAGGAGAAAGCTCGGGTGGGAAGAACCCCCCCATCCGTATTTTGGGGCAAGAGAATCCCAACAAAAGGGCAATTTCTGTCGAAAATCCTCTATAGGCAGGTACACTGGTGTGCAGCACTGTTCTGCAGGACCAGCCCAGAGCAGGCAAAAATACCCCAAAATAGGCCAAATTTCAGGGTTTTTGATATTTTTGGACAAAAGCCGGGTAGGAGGAACCCCCCCCCCCTATTTTGGGGCCGTAGAAATCAAAAAAGTAGTTCATTTCCCGCGAAAATCTGCCTTTTGCTGACTTTTTGAATTTTGGGAAAAAACAGCTGCTAAAATCATAGGTGGGGTCTGCAGGGCACAGACAGGGTCAGTGCAGTGCTCAGCACCTGTCAGTAGACTGACACAGGGAAATTAGTTTCGCTTCTTACGCTGGGACATAGTCTCAGCACGGGTTAGGAGCTGTCCCTCGTTGTTCTCAACGAGGTAGGTGCGGAAGACCGGGTTGATACTCCCGTCTGGTTGTATGAAGGCTGACATGGGTTCCCAGGTCGCCTCAGATAACCCATAGCCATCCCAGAGGGTTAGGAATTTCCAGCCCTGTTTATACTCGTGGCGAGCAATACCTGCCACCACGTAGTAACCGTCGACTGCCATCTCATCGGCAGTCATCTCTTCGAGTTCGTCTGCCTCCTCTGGACTGGCAGCGCTCTCTAGGTCTATACGCTCGACCTCACTGTCGCTGAGGCGCCACCCATCCCAAGACAAATCGTCAGGGGAGTGATAGTGCCTCAACTGTTTAGGTGCACACAGCAGTTCACCACCTAGACGTGGACTGCACCTGACATGGATCCTAGATCCATCTATCCTGATGATACGATAGGGTCCAAAGTAAGGGTCCTGTAGGCAGTTACGTGGCCAGGATGGTAGGCGTGAATGGTCTACCAAAATAAGGTCACCAACCTTGAAGCTGGCAGGTCGCCGTAGGCGGTTCCGTCGGCTCAGTTCACGGTCACGAATGTGTCTCAGGTTAGTCCCAGCCTGGTTAGCCAGAGACTGCTTGTGTTCCAGCCAATCTCCCACAGGGCTCTTGAAGTCCTCAGGAAAGGGGGTGTTGAAGAACCAAGCAGGTCGTCTTCCATGGAACAGTTCGTGGGGGGTGAAACCTGTAGAGGAGCTCCGCTGTGAGTTCATGGTCAGCACTGCCCAGGGCACTAGGCGTACCCAGTCCTTGGTACGCTCCTGTTTCATCAGGATTCTTAGGTTTTGCTCCACCACACGGTTCTGTCTCTCACAGAGGGGGTTAGACGTGAGGGTATAGGGCACACCTGTGGTTACCTCCACGTTGAGGGCATTTAGCACTCGTTTGTACCACCCGGTGTCACGGCGCATGCGTACATACTCATCAGAGTGCACCTGCTTAGGTGCTCCATAGGGTTCGAACCATTCTTCGACCAACATTTTCACAGTCTGCTCACCTGTGATTTTCTTATTGCAAGGGAACACACGGGTGAAGCGAGATAGGTCACAGGTGACCACGAGGCAACTATCATAGCCGCCGAAGCGTGGTAGGCCGTGGATGAAATCCACGTAGAGAAGAGAGTTAGCACAATAGGGTATGGGTAACCTGGAGATCAGGCCCCTATCCCTACTGTCACTCTGCTTGCTGCCATGACAGCCACAAGCATCCACAATGGTCTGCATACGCGACCTCTGTTCAGTCAGGGTTAGACTAGAGTAGAAACACTCACGGAAGAAGTCCACTGAGCGATTAGCGCCAGTGTGACCAGAACTGAGATGGGACCACTGTAGGCACCCATCCAGTCGTGCCTCAGGCACCAGAATTCGGTCCTCGTAGAAGAGGTACTGACTGTTTTTATACCACTGGTGCCCGTCAATGACACGGGGTTCGAGACCAGTGCTGAGGGTTTGGAGAATTTCTTGATACTCTGACTGATAGTCGGTTGGACTCCAACCCTCCACGATTCCAGCAGTGCGCATGGACAGGTCAAGCTGGACATCCATACGCTGGAAAGCCTGTCTGGCGAGCGCCTCAGAGCTCTCACTAATAAGCGCATCGAAGTTGTTGCGCGATATATAGTCAGACAGTTCATTCTTTATCCCGGGGATATGATGCACTGTCAGCCTGAACTGGCTCAGGTAAGTCCACCACCGTTGTAGCTTTGCTTTCTCTGGTGGTGGGCCTTTCTGAAAAGACTTCACAGGCTCCTGGTCTCACAGCCAGACAATAGGGTTAGATCCCAGGAGTCAGGATTGTGACGAAAGTACCAACATACCGGCCAGGAGTTCCTGGTCATAGGTGCTGTAATTGGAACCCGCCTGGTTCTATTTTCAATTCCAGTGTCCCAGTGGCACCAGTCGCCACTCACTGGTAGGATAGTCATGTTTCAACGAACCATCACGGTTCAGTCCACTAGTACGATAATGGCAGTGGGTTAGCTCAGCGGGGTTACGCTCCTGCCATTGGTAGATCGGACCACCCCCCCCACATCACTGGCATCAGTGATCAGGACTATCTCGCCCTCTGGGCGGGGCACTTCCAGGCAGTTGGAGGAGGCAATCTCCTTCTTCAACTCCTGGAAACACTCTTCCTCTCTGGCGGTCCACCTCCAGGGAGTAGTTTTCTTGATTAGGTCAGTGAGGGGGGCAGAGGAGTAAGTAAAATTGTGGATGTGACGCCGATAGAAATTACAGGCGCCAACAAAACTCCTCACATCGTGTAGACCCTTCTTAGGGTCATCCCGAATCTGCATGTCCTGTAGGGGCTGCATCTTAGACGCGGCTGGTTTCCACCAACCATACCCCACGTCGAAACCCAAATATTCCATCTCCTCTTTCATAAACTCACATTTTTCGAGTTTGATTCGGAGATGGTTTTCTTGACAGACAATGAAAAATTCACGGTGGAGAAAGACGTGGTCCTCTTTGGTATTAGTACCTAAACTCACGTCGTCCATGTGAGCCTCCATTTCTGCACCCCGAGGCCTGCGCCTCAGTATGTACAAAATTTTGTTCATTAGCTCCTGGAAGAGCGCTTGGGCATTAGCCACCCCGAAAGGCATAACCTTCCACTTAAAGACACGGCCCTTAGGGGTTATAAAAGCCAACAGCTCCTGAGCTGCGGCGGTTAGGTCCACCTGCCGGAAACCAGAGCGTTTGTCCATTTTGGTCTTGTACCTGCATTTGGCAATACGCTCCAGGGTATTTTCCATGTTAGGAATACTCCCTGAGTGGTTCTGGGTTTTCTTGTTGACCTCACCATAGTCTACAACCAGTCGCAGGGCAGTCGACCCTGGTTTGGCAACCAAGGAACAGGGACTGCACTGACGGGGGTAGTCCCCCTGCTTATATTCTTCAACGAGGCCAGCATCAATGCATTCCTGGATCAGGCGCTCGATTTCTTCAACCTGTTCCTGTGGAGCGGGATAGGGACGACGCCTCACTCGCGTCTTTTCAAATTCAGGTTTCAGTTTTAGGTCCATCTGGACCAGTTTTTTACAAGAGAGGGGAGGCGGCAAGGCGCCGAACAACTCCTCATAGGTTATCAGCAGTTTCTTCAGGCGGGGGTCAAGGTTAAGACTCTCGAGTTTCTGAAGGAAATCCTCCTCAGCATGGAGGTTGCTCTTTCCATGTTCTTTCTTTTTCTGCCGATCAGCAGTTTCGGCAGGCACAGAACCATCGTCCCACTCAGGGGGACATTGCTGCCCATAGTACAGAGAATACACTAGCGGTATCTCAGGATCAGGCAGCGTATAGGACTCATCGTCCTCCTCAGACCAGATGGAGGATTTCGAGGTCTGTCTGAGGTATTGCAGCCGCTCTTGGCGCTCAATACCTTCGGCCTTCAGGTACAACAGCCGCCGGAGTTCCTGAGTGTCATGCTCAGACAATGGCATGTTCTTAGCAGCAGGCCGCGCCAGAGCATCAGCACTCCGGGCCATGGGTTCACCTGTGTGCATAGGCTGTATGTGTAGCACTGGCTTCCCAACAGGAGAAGCGGGTTCAGGGGTTGACTCTAGATCTACCTCCTCTAGCAACAGCTGGGCAAGGCAGGCACTGTGTTTTAGGTCAACACAGCTGGGATCAACAGGAGGGATAGTGCTGGCGATCTCAGACAGCTGGTCGTCAGCATCCTCTTTTACAGCTGCAGGTTCCAGATAATTTTCGGGAAATTAACACCCTGTAAGTGTGGCAGATAGGTGCTCAGGAGATCGATTTTTGAGATCAGAAAGGGTCAGGCCACGATTTTCAGCCATGACCTCTTTCAGTAGCACCTGGTCTAGGTCACACAGGGGTACAGGATTGAGAGATCCATTGACGATGGACAGGAAACTGGCCCACTCAGGGGCCTGCATAGCTGTGTCCGAGTCCTCAGGCACATAGATGGGGCCGTCGGGGAGTTGCACTCTTCCCACGGTCATTCGATCTAGCATACGGCGCCAGTAAGCATGTTCACCAGAGCAGCCCCAGTCAGGGGTGCACATGACAACCCTTCCTCCCTCATAAGCGATTTTGGTTAGAACCTTCACGAGCAGGGAGAAGGGAGGGTTAGCATACGCTAGGCCCATTGCTTTCCAGAAGAAACGGAAAGCATTGTTCAATTGTTTCGAGCAGTACAACTGCATGATGTGCTGTTGTTGGCTCGCAAACAATTCCACCTGGATCTCATGCAGGTTTACCCGAAGGGCCGCCAGTCCATTTTGAAGAACGTGACGGGCCAATTGGTGGTTTTCAGTACGATAGTTAGTCTTGGATGCGTAGCGCAGCCCAGACTCTTTTCGTCCTGACAACCTGAAATGGTCCTGATGGGTCACCTGTTTCCCATCTTTGGCGTGCTGCTGACGTTTCATCTGCAGCATACAGCCACTGCAGAGATCGCAGTTAGAGGCATGACAAGGTCCCCCCTTGTCATTGATCATCAGGTCGGCAATAGAACAGGGGGGGTGTGCTTGCATCAGGTTGAACCTCGTTCATGGCACGTAGGTTGCCCCTCCCTTTACCACCTCCCTGGTTGGTGTTAGTGGGATTTTTATGCCCCTTCCCTTCGCCACGTTCAGGGGTAGGGGTACCACCTCGTCCCAAATGCTTCTTGAGGAATTTCTGCATGTGGGAGTCATTCTCTCTCTCAAGAGCTAGCTCAATCAAGAGATCCACCAGTTCATCGTACGGGTGGGTCCTGCTCTTCCTCTCAGAGGTGGAGCGGCAATCATCCCACGTACGCTGGGGGATCTTACTCATGAGCGACAGGTGGGGCTCAGTGGCTCCGTAGGAGCCCACGTTCATCCTCGAAAATAAGTACTCCAAGTCGCACACATACTCAGAAATTCGCGCAGCGGATGGAGACTCCGGGAGCATAGGTAGCTCCTCGATCTGTGTGCGTACGCTGAGGTCAGTCTCATAGACTGGGAATGTTTTCTCTAACCTCAGGAGTACCTCTGCCCAGGTAGAACAGGTTTTCACAATCTGTTTCACCTGTTTTTGCAAAAATTTCTTTTTGCATGAGCGTTTTAGCAGTGAACATTTGGTGGCCACATCCACATGGGATTGGCCAGTCAGCAAAAGGAACTCTGCAAATTCTTCTGCCCATTCAGGCAGATTTTTAGGGTCGAACTGCGGCAGTTCCAGCTGGATGTTCGCCTGGGCAATTGGTCTGCCCGTCTTCCCACCCCCCGGAGTTAGGCCTGAAGGCGACACGCCGGCAAGAGGGGCCAGGGCTGACAGCCCTCTTCTCTCACTCTCTGTGACAGGCACGTCCTGTAGATCAGCCATAGGCACAGTCCTGGCACGGGGGTGAAAGGGGCTGGGGCAGGTGACCTTAGGCAACAGCCTTGAGACCCTTGATCTCTTGAGATCTTCGGCCAGGGTACTCAGTCCTGGAGAGAGAGAGGGCAACTCTGGTTTGGGTAAGGGTTCTGCAATACCCAGTTTAGCCTTAATGGCCTCCGATAAGGCCTTCACATCTGGATCTTCTGATCCAGACAGGAGTTTGGCCAACAGCTCGGCCGTATGATCCAGGGCACCGTAGGTTGGCCTTGGATGATGTTGTTCTTCGACTCGAGTCGGGCCCACTTCGGGAGCCCTTGGGGTTGGACAACATGGTCTTGGATACTCAGGTCTTAGTCGTCTTGGTAGGGATGCAGTGGACGGAGGACCAGAGTGCGCGTAGGACCCTAGGTCTGTACGTGGTCTGGATCCATGTACGGCCAATGGCTCCTCTCCATCTTCCCCACGGATGGATTTGTAGTACTCCTCATGTAGGATGTACTCATCCATCTTCTTCCTCGGCTCCTCATACTCCTCAGGTCCTTCAATGGCAGTTGAGGATGAAGCTGGACAATTGGATCTTGATACTGAAGCAGCCACACGTCTGTGGAGGTGACTGAAGCTGTCTCCACCGTGTGCTGCTAAGGCCTCGGTGGTAAGGCCTTTATTCTCTTCCGCCTTTCTGCGTTCTGGATCTCCTTGGGACCCAGATGCGCCACTGAGATGATGTGGAGCTCGGTAAGGTGGTTCACTCATTGGGTGGGCCATGCTGCCCATTTGCACTTGGACAGTTCTGATAGGCCAGGTCCTGACGCTTGCCGTGGACATGATGAACTTGTTGTTGAGCTTTTGTGCTGCACTTCTTCTCAGGGTCGGTTCAAAAGGTCACAAGGGACTGTCTCTGCTACCGGAAAGATGTCCTTGAATTATGCCCTAGATTCTTTGATGTATTCCTGCAGGTTTTGTAGTTGAAAACCCAAA
Organism: Eutreptiella sp. 'Long Island Sound 2002'; assembly: GCA_964036045.1. NCBI lineage: Eukaryota > Euglenozoa > Euglenophyceae > Eutreptiales > Eutreptiaceae > Eutreptiella > Eutreptiella sp. 'Long Island Sound 2002'. The sequence continues at coordinate 4,182,231 of OZ038403.1, forward strand.
CCAAAGCAGCAAGTAGAGCAAGAACACGATATGGATCGAATCAATGATTGGTTTTGGAATCCGGTGTAACACAGAAGGGCTGCAGATAGACAAAGCAGGTTTATACACAAAGATTCAATCACAAATGGACAATACAAAAGATTTTATATGAAAATTGGTCTGACTCTTGCCTCAGAGTTTGCATTAGGCACTTCATGTGCACACTTTTGGGTGAAATGATGCAGGTTAGGACTGAGGGGCATAGATGTCAGGACCACACAGAAAATGACTTGGCCAAGCAACTGAATTCAGAAACAGTTACAAAGTAGGACCACAATAAGTGGTAGAAACAATTGAGTATAGGGGTCTTGGGGTGGGAGACCACTAGGCTTAACTTCCAAGGCCTAAAGCATGAAATGCCTGTTTTATCTCGGTATATCCTCCATGAAGGAAGGTACCTCCGCTCAGTTGAGTGGTAGGGGTGAACTTCATGGGGGGCTAGGGTCACAACCCTAGTTACTTTGAGAAAGTGTACTTTACGCTACAAAAGAAAGATAAAAATACTTAAGTTTGTCTTAGCATCAACAAGAGGGTTTTAAGGGGGGCTTGGCCTGGATCAAGCCCTCCAAGAAAGACATGGCAGTGACTTTTTCTTACTTGACCTGTCCCGCGGAGTTCTGACGGGGACGCTCCGGTGGCACCCAAGACCTGGTGGTTTGGGTACGTATCCGACTAGGGGGACGTGAGTACCTGGGGGTATTGGATACTGGCGCCACCATATCTATAGTGGCCAAGAAAATTTTACCTTGTGGGAGCCTGAAGAACACCATTGAAGCGGTACCCAGAACCCCATGGCTATGTTACGGCATACAACCGGTCTCCGGTCCACTAACCCCATGTACGGAAGGGAAGACGCTCCGTTCCGTGCTGTAAAGCCCCGCATCGGCAACCGATGCACCGCCAGCGGAGATTTGTGTATCAGAATATCAAGAATCAACAGGGTTTTATTTTCATATTGTTTCCGTCAATTTTTACGCTTCCGTTCTGATACTCACTGTTTTGACTGCTGGCGGTTGGATCGCGACTTTACCGTAACCGCCAGTTTAACTGTTTATAATGGAAATTTTAACGCAATCCGTCACGAAGGCTCCAAAGCCTTCAGGAACTGCATGGACGCTTCCGCAATTTTCACATCTTACACTCGCAACCTTAATCCGAATTTTTCAGGATGTCGAAATCGGATTTTCCACTTCGACATCCCCGCACTTGATTTGACCTCTTTCGAGTGAACCTACGTGCTTCCCTATGCACGAATCAACTTTCCTTTTATCTTGCCCTCCATTTGACTCAGAGATATGGGCAAAACAAAGTTGATTGGTGAGGCCACTTGTGAGGGTCATATCTCGTGCCGCTTGCGAGTATTGACAATAAGAAAACGTGGGATGTATTCACAATACTCCCGACGTAATTTAGGAAGCATTACATGCCTTGCGTTTCCACACGTGCGCGCTAGTGTAATGGATCATGGTCAAGAGGGTAGAGTTTGCGTTTTAACTCTTTGGCCATGACATTGCGTGCGTTAAGATAACTTTCGAGTGTAGCGCGCAAGTGTTGGTGTTGCATAGGAACTCTCCTTGAGTTCCTATGAGCGATTGACACAAAGTTATGCCCTTGGAGGGGCATGACATATCGTGGGGGGAGCTACCTTTTTGGGCAATATGTGGTATGTGCCATGTGTTGTGTTGTGTGCCCATTTGGCGGGTCCATTGCTCCAAGCCGAACCCGCCAATGGACCTCATATTGTGTAAGCCCCTTCTCCATACTCCCCACGATCAATTGCAAGCCTAGCCTTCGTGAAGGGAAGCTTGTGTGGTGATCCCGAAGCGATGCGTTGGGAGCAAGGTGTGTATTTTGCCATTTTCCATATTTTCGTGTGCCCACTTGGGAAGTAGCGCTCGTAACCTTTCAAGGCGCCCCAAGTGGAGCACATATGTGGAATCGAAGGTCATTGGTGTCAAGTCATTATGTTTAGAAGAATTAGTTGATTGCACGATCCAAGCCGAAGATATTATAATATAATTGTGCACCTTTCAATGCACTTTTGTGTGTCTTTGTGCCAATTTTGCCGTTTTTGGCCCGTCATGATGTCAAGTGGCGACCTTGTATCTCAACGTTGCGCTCAATTGACATCATGACCCAAGTATGTTATGAGGGTATATACTTCGGTCCCCAACATATCTTGGACCGGGCGAATAACTCCTCTTGGGCTTGGCATACCGTGGCTGCCATGTTGGCGATTTGGGACTATCCCAAATCCTGGGCTCACTTGGCGACCCTGCCATTCCCAATACCGGAGGAGCTGGGCGACGCCCAAAAGATATGTTGGACACATATGACTTGATACCAATCCTATGGCACACTCCGGTCCGAGTCGGGCATGTGCCTCATTTGCCCCAACCATGAGTGTGCGCATTTTTGGCCATTTTGAGCAATTTTCCACTTTTGCTGCCCGCCGTGCACTATGTTCTAACCCTCGTGCACGCCGGACGCATGGACCAATGGACCATATACGACATGGGTGTTATGGGTAATGGTCCCCATGGTCCACACACCACGTGGGCGAAGCGGAGCCACCTTCGTTAAGGCGCTAGCCCAAAGTGAGTGTGGGCAATTTTGCAATTTTGACATTTGTGGACCCAATTGGGATCGTCACCACGCCGAGTGGCATGGAGATCTTTGAGAGCCAAGGGCATGGGAGTCTCCATTGGACTCCCGGTGGATCGCGTATGGAATGGCGGATCCGATCTCCAAGCCGGCGTGGAGATATACTATTGGGAGCACACCGAATTTTGGCTCATTTCAAGCAGCCAAAATGACCCCATTTTAGGACCCCAATTTCCCCCTTCCGTGTGGTCAATTGGCGGCCCCATTTCTCTAAGCCCATAGGGAGCCCGGACCTAATTCCAAGTTGTACACTCAGATAAAAGTCGTAGGTCCTGCCTCCTACCCTGTGAGCCATTGGCCTTACCTTGGCCGGGCGAGCCACGCGTGGGAATGACGCCAATTTTGGTGATTTTGGGCATCATGACCCCACATGACTCATATGTGTTGCCCTGATGCCGGGACCTCAGAGGGAACCAGGTTGGGTGAGGGCTCCAGGGAGTTCGTACTCGAAGGGCAAAGGGTCAGTTGCCTCGTCCCTACCTCTGGCGGGTCCAGACGAGGGGTCAATTTTGGAGATTTTTTAGCTAATTTCAGTTTGGGCTGAAACAGCCCATTTTCAGCTACCAACTCCTAAGGGATAATGGCGGGGCCATATCTCTCGCTCAGAGTGGAGTTGGGACCTGCCGTTAGGGGAGCATAGGGAGCCACTGTCGGTTGGCCTTGCAGCCCCTTGGTTTCCAGGAACTCGCCTGTGGCTGGGCGGGACACCCCCCTATTGGCAGGGTTTCAGGGTCCGGACTGAGCAGGGCATGGGTCGTGTTTGAGCCCCCGCCCATATCAGCCACTGGGAGGGTCGGACCTGGGATTGGGATACAAGTTGGGATAGAGAGTCTATTGTCCTGTGATGCCCTTACCCCAGTCCAGTCTTAACCCCATGTGTACATATCCTGATGTGTTGCTGTACATACTTTCGTTCCCTCATTTCAGAGTGGCAAGGATTCTGAAACGCTTTGTCACATGACATGAGCGCATTGATGCCCTTGTGAGCGTGGTGCTTTGCCTGCCTGCTCACTTGCGCGTGTCCCGCAGCGTCCCGTGGCCGGCCCCCCACGGGAACGCGTCAAAAGCGTTTCACCGCCGCGGGGTTACCCAACCCTCGCGTGCCACTCGGGGCCACCAACCCTGAGCAGCGCGGCGCAGCTCGCAGCTCGCAGCGCAGCGCAGCGTCTCGCAGCGCAGCGCAGCGGCTCGCAGCGCCACTCAGCGACAGCGCCGAGTTCGTCACGGAGCCCGCAGCGCCGTCCAGAGCATCGCCCTGACCGCGCAGCAACCGTGAAAGAGGTGCACAGACCAGGACTCCTGCATCAGCCCCATCAGCCGACCCGGAGTCCGATCGGCCGACCAGCAAGGCCGCGTCAACCACCTCCACAACCACCGGCTGACCAGCACCAGCCGCACTTCCAATCCAGTGCTGCAGCACCCTCCTCAACAACCACAACCAGTTCGTTGAGTTGAACGAGTGCACATCAAGGACCTCAAGACCAACTACGCCCCCGCTGCCATGGTAAACTGGCAGGAAGCGGGTAGGTTGTGGCCGCGGCCCCACCCCCATGCGGCACGCCTGCTGCGTGGGTTGGTCTGGGACCAGCACTACCGCCACAGCGACCCCCAGTGTGAAGGCGGCATGCCCGGGAGCTTCGAGCTCCGCGAGGACATGGGGGAGGACCGCCTGCGGGCAGTGGAGGAGTGGCTGCGGGCGGAAGGCTACGAGTGGCGCTTCCGCCGCAAGCGCCCCGACGGGATCGAGGAGGACGAGACCCCCAACGAGTACCCGTCGGGGGCCTCGATCAACGTCTCCATGTGGGACGTGATCGAGAAGAAGTTCCCGGAGCTGGGGAACGAGCGCAGGCTGCAGGGCAGCAGCGCGTCTCCTGAGAAGGAGAAGCGTTCCGCCGGGGACAGGAAGCGGGAGCGGAGGTGGCGGGAGTACCAGGAGTCCCTGGCCGCCGGAGCCGCCCAAGGCGCCAAGGGCGGAACCCCAGCCCCCAGTCCCCAACGGGCCAATGGTGGTCATCACCCCGGCTCCACCACCCTTGGCGACTACATCAAAGTCGCCAGGCAGACCAAGGCCAAGCCCCGTCCGCTGCTCCTGAAGCCCCAGCAGGCCTCAGCAGGCCCCAGCAGCGACGTGGAGTCGGCCCACCGCGGGAGGATGCCGGCCGACCAGGCCAGCTCCAGCAGCAGCGCCGCTCCCGCCCAAAGGGACGTGGCGCGCGGCTGTGAGCGCGTCTGTGGGGCGCCCTGCAACCTTCGGGTTGCCCGGCAACGGGCCACGCAGCAGAACGCTGCCGTGGAGGGCGCCATCGGCGTCGCCCATGAGGAGGCCACCGAGTGGGGCAGAGGCATGGACTACCACGCCTCGAAAGTGGCGGCCATCGCGGCCGGTCTCACGGCTGCGGCCGCCCATGAGGCAGTGGCTGCCCGGATCAGGGCAACCGACGAGGAAGCCCGCCGGACGCAGGAGGCCATTGCCTGCAAGGAGGCCGAGGTGAAGGCGCTGGAAGAGGCGCTTGCCCAAGAGAGGGCAAAGAAGGAGGCGGAGGAAAGGGCCCACGCCGAAGCAACGGCTAAAGCCCAGGAGGACGCCGCCAAGAAGGAAGCCATCGAGGCCGCGCGACGGAAGGTCGCTGAGGAGAAGGCCAAGACGGAGGCGGAGCTGGCAGCGCTGGAAGCGCAGAAGGCGCGGCTGCAGCAGGCCCGGGAAGCCGAGGCGGCTCGTGCTCAGGAGGAAGCCGAAGCGCGAGCTGCCGCAGCCACCGCCGCCGCAATGGAGGAGGCAGAGGCCAAACTCCGCCGCGAGACTCGCCCGGGAGTATCACGAGTGGAGACCCTTCGAAAGCTTTTCGAAGGGGACGCCTCCTCCAGGATGACGCTGGATGAGGCGGACACGGGCAGCAGTGGGAGCAGTGGCACCACCGCCCATCGACGGAGGAAGGGCAAGGGGAAGACCCCCAAGAGGCCGCGGAGGCCAACGGGTGGACACCCCCACGACAGTGACCCCTTCTTCACCGCCAGTGACGGGGATGAACGAGGCCGTCGACATCGCCAAGTGGTGGCTTGGACGGGCAGAGGCGGCGGAGACGTCCCCATGGAACCGGAAGGTGAGGATGAGGATCTCCCTCCTCCCTACCGGAGCTCGGAGTCTTCCGTGACCGAGACGCCCAGGTGGGGCGACATGGACGAGGATGACGACATGGACTTCGGCATCACGAGGAAGCGCCCATCCTCGGACCCACCGAGGCGACCCGGCGGAGACCCACCGGGACCCCCTGGCGGAGGACCATCAGGACCCCCTGGAGGACGCCCACCGAGTGGACCCCCTGGAGGCGGACCACTGGGCGGGGGAGGACCCCCAGGACCGGGCGGACCCGGCGGAGGCCCTCCTGGAGGACCCCCTGGGGACCCCGACGACCCACCAGGGAACGGCGACCCGGGTACCACCTGGCGCTGGATTGTCTACCTCCACAGGAGAGTCCAGTTGCTCGAGCTGGAGGTAGACACGGGCAAGGGCGAGATGGCTCGCATCTCCACGGTCGCCGCGCGCGCGCAGAAGGAGCTGGACATCGCCAGGGCCGAGACCAAGTCGCTGACCAACGTCGTCAGCGGCCTGCAGCAGAGGCTGGACGCGCTGGAAGCCCGTGGGAGCGTCAACAGCGACCACCCACCCCTGGAGTCGGGCTCGTCGGACGACGGCTGGGGACCCGGACCAGGTCCAGGCAGACCCCACGCCCCCGGCGGAGCCCCCAGGAGTCGCCCCAGCGCCAGTGCCCCCTCTCTCACCGCCCCCTCTCACCACAGCGCGGGCCGCCGCAACGAGCGCGTGCCGCCCGGCAGTGGCAGTGAGGAATGGCGTGATGAGTGGCTCAGCGCGGAGTACCGCAGCCGCCGTGCCCCACCGCGGACACCGGTACGCCCCCGACGCCCCGCACCAGCCCCTGGGCCAATCCCAATGGCTGGAGGACGTTATGGTGGACTCAGGGATGAGGTCCCCAGAGGAGACGTGGAGTGGGATGTCGGCGAAGGTGAGGACCTGGACCTGGACCTGGAGGAGTTCGACATCAGCCCGCCGCGTGGTGTACGACGGGAGGCCGCTGAACTCAGCCGCCGGCGCCGTGATGAGGATGCGTACATGGAAGCAGTACGGCGTGAACATTTTGGTTCAGCGTACGTGGAGGAACCGCGGCGTAGCCACAGGGGTTCCATGGAGGAGATGGACGTGGCGGCCGTGGGAGTCCGTGGGCGAGGCCGATGGGAACCTCGGTCGACCTCGCGGCCGGCGTTCATGGTCTCTAAGGCCGCGGACGCCGCCGTGTGGGAAGACTTGAAGGACATCAAGCCCCCCATGTACGACGGCAACCCCCTCAACCTCGACCGCTTCTTGGAGAAGCTGGACGATTGGGGGCTGACCGTCACTGAAGACCTACCTCCCGCGGATGCGGAGAGATATGTCTTCAAACGGTTCAGGTACCGCCTGCCGGAAGTGCTCGGAGAGCTATACTTCGTGGCGACCAAGGAGGGGAGAATCAAGACCCTCAAGGACGCCAAGAAGTGGCTCAACGAGCAGGAGCGGGTGGACGCTCCGCAGGTGGCTGCCAAGCGCTGGAAGTCCATCAAGCTTGGGCATGATGGACGGGAGATCCGCCTACGGGACTGGCGTGACTTCCGAGAGAATACACCCTCTTCCGCCGCAACGTGGAGGATTGGAACGAGGGTGACGAGCAGGCTCGCCTGCTCTCCATGCTGCCGGAAGCATGGATCAAGAGGGTCACCAAGGAGGAATCCAAGAGGGCCAAGTCCAACCACACGGTCAAGATGATGCTCCCCAAAGAGTATCACTCGAACGTGGTGGCTTGGGCAAAGAAGAACGTGGCCCGGGATGTCAAACGGCACTCCCTGCGGAACGCTCTTCTCATCACCGTCTCGGGCGATCGCGAGAAGACCGCGATGTGGCGCCTTGACGAGTGTGAGTTGAGCGGCCAGACCATCCGTCTGCAGCCCATCCCGGCGCGGATGAGCTGCGACGAGATCCTGGAGTGGGTTGGCGAGGAAGTACTCAAGGAGTACCGAAACCTCCACCACACCCGCGGGTTGAGGCCCGGCGACCGCGACGTCAATTACGTTGGCGAGGGACCTGGCGGGGAAGATGCCATGGACCCAGCGGGAGCCGGCGGCGATGAGACTCTCGTCGACGATGACGACGACGATGAGCCCGCCGAAGTGGCCGTTTGTGCCTTCGTGGCCAAGAACCTGAGCGCGGGGAGCAAGCCGGGAAACTGGAAGCCCCTGCAGCAGGGTTGGAGGAAGCAGGAGAAGAGGGACCCTCGCCGTATTGGCGACCCTCCGCTGTCCTTTGGGGAGTTCATACGAGCTCACCCTCAGGGCTGTTTCGTGTGTTATGGGAGGAAGCGAGGCTTCAACCATGACCACCGAACATGCCCCATCCACAAGGCCGACACGGACGCTTACAAGAAGGCGCACGGGTCGAAGAAGCGTGCGCCCGCGGGTATCCGGGAAGCCAAGGTGGAGGTGGACAAGGACGAGCTGGCCAAGCTGGTGTTGCAGGGGACCGAGTTGGCCAAGGAGATCCAGGAGATCAAGAGGAACTGGGTCCCCAGGTCGGACAACAAGAACAAGGAGAACAACCAGAACAACCAGAACAAGGACAAGGACAAGAAGCCTACTCGTGGTGAGAGGAGGAAGAAGGGCGTCAACGACGTTGAGGCCGAGGAGAACACCCCCTCTTCCACAACCGACGCCCCCTAGCGGAGCCCCTGCAGCCAAGGGCCCGAACTAGGGCGGTCGCAGGATGGTGACGTGGGAAGCGCCGAACCATCCCAGTCGGGAGTCGATAAACACAAGGGGACTGCCGCGGGCGGAAGGCCCGGTCCGGCGCCCAGTCGCGGAGGCGGGGTGAGGGCAAGTGAAGGCACGAACCCTTGCACCCGTCCGTCCTTCGCGACCAAGAATGCGTTTGATGTACTACAGGATCTATCCGAGAGTATCGGAGGATCACCCGGACCGCAGCTGGATGCTGCAGATGGGCAGCCTGAGCCCATTGTCCACGACCTGCACCAGTCGCTTGTGGAGCTTCTGGAACGGCCGGAGATCCTGAGTTTGCACGCCGTGCGCCGTGTCGGTCGCGAGCGGCAGTTGCATCTTAAGGTCCGTGCCCTATGCGGGGAAGTGGAAAAGGTTTTCGACGTGTTGGTCGACACGGGAGCTCAAGTCAGCTTGGTCAAGGCTGGCCTACTTCCACCAGAGTGTCTGACCGACAGTCGGAAGCCTGTCAGGCTGAAGGTGGCGAACGGCCAGTACATGGTGGGAGGCACGAAGGAAGCGGCCATTGGGCTGCAGTTCGTGAACCATCGTGAGCTGAGCCGCCCAGACCTCGGCAAGGAAATACTCCTGCACGGTCGCTTCTACGAGGCCGAGATGGACTGGGACATGATCGTCGGGTACGACTTCATGATGGAGACGGACTCCGGCGTCCTCCTGGCCCAGGCCTCCATGACCCTGTACCAGGACGACCAACTCTCGTGGCTTTCGTCGCCTGAGCACCATGTGGAATGCCAATGGATCCACCCCGAACGCAATCAGCTCGAAGTGGCCGCGCTGGACACTGAGCCCACTGGGCCAGCAAACCAGGAGTACGGCGTAAGGCCGGAAGTGGCGAACCGAGTTGTCGCGGACTTGGGAGCTTCGGATCTGGCCCTGGATGCGTTCTCTTCAGGAACCTCCGCCCATCTGCGGGTGTGTGAGAAGTACTGGAGCGCACAGGACTCCGCGTGGAAGAAGCACTGGGGTCCGCATCAGGGATTGATGTGGATCCATTGCCCCCGTTGGGACATTCCAAGAGCGATAGCGAAGATTCGCAAGGACCGCTCCAAGGCAGTGCTGGTTGTTCCTATGGGATGCACCGAGGAGGAAAGTACCCGACATTGGGTAACCTCATTGACCAACATGACCTTAAACAAGGTCGTCCTACCGGCTGGAGAGAGTGTCTATCAGGACGCTAAGGGACAGCCCATGCCACCCAAGAGATGGCCAACGGAATTCCACTGTGTGGATGGGGGCCTTGATCAGGCCGACACTACGGACTTCGTGTGTGTCAACCGCATCATAGCGGAGCCTTGGAGGCAATGCTTTGCGGTTCCCCCTGTTGACATCGAGGAATCGGAATCGGAAGAGCCCCTCACTGAAGAGGAGTGGGATCTGGTTCAGGGGTATATGGATCAGCCCTTTCACGACTGGGGAAACCAGCGTGAGGGCAAAGGCCAGGACAGAGCCTGGTGGGAGGTGGACTCGATCGTCTCTGGTTCCTATGATGGGAACACCTTCGTGCAGAGGGTGCTGGACCACCTGTCCAGCCAGGACGAGCCAATCGGGGGTAACCCACCCACCTACGGCGATCTATTCCGAGGCAAGACCAGAGATGGCCCTTTGGGCCACCTGGGAAGACCACCTGAGCCGAAAGCGAGCGGGGTCGCTACCCCTCAAGTAAGCTCCGTGGTTCAAGTGCCCGGAAAAGCCAAGGCAGAGTCCGATGACTGCCCCAAGATCCAGGCGTTGAGGGCCAGGCTGAAGCAGAAGTATGGCGAGACCTTCTTCAGCGGAAAGCCTGTGTTTCCCCCACCGGTACGTGGACCGTATGGCGAGGCCAAGATACGACTGAAGCAGGACCCCCGTGTGTATCGGCACCGGGAGTTTGCCCTGAGGGGCGAGAGGAAAGAGGCCATGGAGAAGATCCTCCGTGACTTCATCCAGAGAGGCTGGCTCGAGCCGTGCCACTCCGAATGGGCCTCTCCCTGCTTCGTCGTCCCCAAGAAGGTTGCCGGTGAGTGGCGGCTCGTGGTCGACTACCGCGGCCTGAACGCCCAAACGCAGCACGACAGCTATACGCTGCCCCTCATTGAGGACATGCTGCAAAAGCAACACCGGCGGAGGATCTTCACGGTGATTGACCTGAAACATGGTTATCATCAGATGCCTCTCGCCGAGGAGTCCCGTGCCTGCACAGCCATGAGCACCCCACTTGGACCTCTCCAGTGGAAGGTGATGCCCATGGGCGTTACCAACGGCAATGCGGCTTTTCAGCGGATGCTGGAGAACCTGCTTGAGCCGGTGCGCGACTGTGCGGACCCCTTCGTGGACGATGTGATCATCGCGTCCGGGGACCCCAGTATGAGCTACGAGGAGCTCCTGGAGGCACACGAGAGGGACGTCACTCGAGTGCTGGACCTTCTGGTTCGGCACAAACTCACGGGCAGCAGTGACAAGGCCACCATTGCGGTAAGCGAGGTGGTCTTCGCTGGCCACGTAGTCGGGAACGGGCAGCGAAAGCCCATACCTGGCAAGGTGGCTGCGATTGAGCACTGGGAAAAGCCCAAGACGGTCTCTGAGCTACGGGCGTATCTGGGGTTCTGCAATTACTACTCGGGGTATATCAAGATGTATGCCGAGTATGCAGCCCCCATGACGACCATGCTCAAGGGCAACCGAGAGGAGACCAAGAAGGGGTCCAAGAAGGCTCTGGTCTGGACAGCTGAGTCCGACCGTGCCTTTGAGGGGATGAAGCAGGCGCTGCTATCTGCAGTGGGTCTGCACCTCGCGGATCCCGACCGAGGGTTCGTCCTGCGCACCGACGCTTCCGACTACGCCATTGGGGCTGTGTTGGAGCAAGTGCTTGACGACGGGAGGCACGTGCCCGTGGCCTTCTGGAGCCGAGTCCTGGCGGAAGGCCAGAGACGGACGTGGACGCCCCGTAAAAAGGAGGCGTATGCCATCGTCATGGCTCTCAGGAAATGGGCTGGGTACATAGCCCTCCATCCCGTCACCGTCTGCACCGACCATCAGAGTCTGCAGTCGTGGCACAAGGAGCACGTGGACACCCCCTCAGGTCCCGCCTCCCGACGGGCAAGATGGCATGAGACCTTGGCCAAGTTCGACCTCACGGTTGTGTATATTCCTGGAAAGGATAACACCGTGGCGGACTGTCTCAGTAGGTGGGCCTATCCCGCCAGCAAGGGCATGACGGACATCTCTGCCCATGGCGATGAGGCCGAGACCGCTGAAGCCAAGAGGATCATTGAAATGGAGCGCCTGATGGAGGAGGAGGGTGCAAAATGCTTCGTCGTTATGGCCGCGGATGCCCCCCTCAGCACGAGGGTGCGCAGAGCGGTCAGAGTACTCGCCCCTGAGGGAGCTGAGTCCGACAAGCACCTCTTTCCGGAGTCTTGCCTCCAGGACGACTGGACCGACGACTACGCCAAGTCTGAGGCCTTTGCGGCCGAGTATAGGGCTGTGACCGACCCTGACGACGGGCAGAAGTGGCCAAAGGGGCTGACTGAGGAAGATGGCAAGCTCTACCGGAATGGTAAGCTGCTAGTACCAGAGTCCCGGGTGCTCGAGCTGTGTGAAGCTTGGCACCACCACATGCTGCACCCAGGGGTCAAGAAGCAAGCTCTTGACATGCAGCGTCGGTTCGAGATCGACCATATCGTTCTCTACACCGCCATCAAGAAGGTCAGGAAGGGTTGCTCGGTCTGTCAGGCCTGCAATCCCGACAACCGGAACGTCAAGGGGGAACCCCAATGGACCCCGATTCCTGACCAGCCCATGGAGAGCGTGGCCATGGACGTCTTCTCCATGCCCGAAGTGCACATTGGCAAGGAGACCTTTGACTGTGTGGTTCTCTGTGTGGACCGCCACAGCGGCTACGTTGTAGCCGTTCCGGCACGCAAAAAGGGGTTGCTTGCCAAGGAAGTGGCAGTCATGATGATTCGTCATTGGCTGACCGTCTTTGACATCCCCCGCACCATTTGCAGTGACCGAGGGCCCCAGTTTACTGGTGGCTGGTTCAAGGCTATGTGTTCCCTCATGGGAATACGTCATGCCAAGAGCGTTGCCTATCTCAGCCGGTCTAACGGCCGTGCGGAAGTGGCTGGACGGCAGCTGTTCGAGAAGCTGCGCAAGATCCACATCACCAATCCACGTCGGAACTGGTTTGAGGAGATGTGGCCTGCTCTGAAGGCCCATCATGACACCTCCACTCCGGGCGGTTTGTCCCCTCACCAGATTCTCTTCGGCAGGGACCCCCTGGGTAGGGGACTTCCCTTGTCTGGTGATGGCATGGCTATGGATGCCAAGGAGTTCTTCGCGCGGCAAGAGCAAACGGCGCGGGACATCCGCCAGCAGCTTGAGAAGGAGCATGCTGAGCGTCAGAAGTCCGCCCCGGGCTCGATGGCGCAGAAGTTCAGGGTGGGAGACCCGGTGTGGGTGATCAGACCCCGCCCCATGGGCACCCACCGCACCAAAACCTGGTTCACACCCGGAGAGGTGGTCCGCAGGATTGGTGAGGACACATACCGTATCAAGGTGGGTCACGGACAGTTCCGGGAGCGCCACGAGAGTCAACTCCGTGTGCGGGAACCCGACCTCCGTGGCCAACACGTGTCCCTGAGCTATGCCGCACATGAGGCTGATTCGGATGATGACTATGCTGAGCAGGACGACTACACTGTCGAGAAGATCCTGGCTCAGCGTCCGAAAGCCTCGGCACCCGGAGGTCTGGAGTTCAAGGGTCGTTGGCGAGGCTATGGGCCGTCCCACGATACCTGGGAACCCGTCTCCTCGTTCGTGCCGCGGGTCAATACTCCCTTCATGGAGTACATCCGCAAGCACAAGACCAAGATCCACGTTTCGGACTTGGCAGCACTCACCCGGGCGATTGCAGCCAGGGGTGCCTGATCAGCGCCCTGAGCTCTCCCCTGATGCGTTTTGAGCGCTTGTGAGGCCGACGGATCGTCCCTTGCTTGCTTGCTCTCTTCCATCTTTTGGTGACAGAGTGGCCATATACCCCCCCCTGCTGAATGCAAGGGAGGATGGCCCCTCTCTTCTTCCATTCGTCACTCCCCCCCCGTCTGAATCCTTGGGAAACCAGGTAGGGCGACTGACCTTCATATTTATGAGCTCTTGGGGCCTTGAAGCCCATACGACGTTGCGCAACGGATGCCGCTGTCATCGGCATTGCGAATTTTTGGTGTGTGGTCTGGTTCCATGGCACTTGCGGAATCCAGACCAGTCGACGTGTGTCAGCTGACTATATATGGCCTGAACTCAGGCGTTTTCCCGTCCACCCTCCTGCATTGCCTTATCCTGACCGTGGCGTGGTTTGGCGCTCTGTCCAGAGCGTGTTTACACGCCTATTTTACCCAGATTATTGCTTGTTTTTCTGCCCTCCAGGATATGTGCATCTGTATGTTAAGTGTCATCAGCCCATCGCTGAGGGATGGACTGTTTTTCACCACGAATCGGGATACAGAGGCACCCTGAGTCGCCGTTTACATGTTTTTACATATGGTCCAGCCTGGACCAGTACCGCAGTACATATTCTACTGTTTGAGTGCCCGTGATACCGTGTTGCCCTATTCGCTGTGATGTGGAGATCCTGATGGCGCCAGGCGGGAAGCCCAGTTGCCTGACTACACTCCCAGCGGTCCGCCACTGTCAGTCCCAGTGTGAGCCTACCGATTCGCAGACGCACTTGCATTCGGATGGCGGCCTCCGGTGCTCCTGACCTCGGTCAGTCTGCCTGGGAAACTGGTGGTTTGAGGAGTCGACGCCTCCGCCCACACTGCATGAGGACTCCCTCATGTATGGCCTTCGTGGCAGTAGGGCGAGGGAAAAGACGGCCTTGATGCCCGATCCCTTCAGGAGGAGTTCCCTTAAGATCTCGGGTTCTTAAGGAGTTCGACTATGGCACTCTGGACTCGCGTCGTATGGATATGGACATGGTGCGCCCGAGGAAGGACCCGTGGGGACTCTCCCCAGTCGGCGGGCCTTGGGAAGCTTGGGGTAGCCTGATGGATCTTTGTGGTCGCTCTCGACCTGTGGGACCACCTCGGTCGTCGTGTGTCGCCTATGTTGGCCGTGTATGCCACTGCCACTGTGGTGGTGACCGTAGCAGCCGGCACCCGGTGCGCCTGGTATGGGTTAACGGGTCCTTTGGATGCCGAACAATCGCCGCCAGGACCCGGGACTTGATACTTGATACTTGATACTATACATGTGCTACGAGCTTATACCTATCTTACTGTGACTTACTGAAGTGAGGATGTGACACCCCCCCCCCCCTTTCAGGAAGTGGTCCTGGGTACCCGCTGCCATGCGTGGGTGTTATCGAGCCCCCCCCAGGGTTTGCTCTAAGGAGGGGGGTGAAGCGGTGCCCAGAACCCCATGGCTATGTTACGGCATACAACCGGTCTCCGGTCCACTAACCCCATGTACGGAAGGGAAGACGCTCCGTTCCGTGCCGTAAAGCCCCGCATCGGCAACCGATGCACCGCCAGCGGAGATTTGTGTATCAGAATATCAAGAATCAACAGGGTTTTATTTTCATATTGTTTCCGTCAATTTTTACGCTTCCGTTCTGATACTCACTGTTTTGACTGCTGGCGGTTGGATCGCGACTTTACCGTAACCGCCAGTTTAACTGTTTATAATGGAAATTTTAACGCAAT
Organism: Eutreptiella sp. 'Long Island Sound 2002'; assembly: GCA_964036045.1. NCBI lineage: Eukaryota > Euglenozoa > Euglenophyceae > Eutreptiales > Eutreptiaceae > Eutreptiella > Eutreptiella sp. 'Long Island Sound 2002'. The sequence goes on from OZ038403.1 coordinate 4,197,452, forward strand.
CCGTCACGAAGGCTCCAAAGCCTTCAGGAACTGCATGGACGCTTCCGCAATTTTCACATCTTACACTCGCAACCTTAATCCGAATTTTTCAGGATGTCGAAATCGGATTTTCGACTTCGACATCCCCGCACTTGATTTGACCTCTTTCGAGTCGACCTACGTGCTTCCCTATGCACGAATCAACTTTCCTTTTATCTTGCCCTCCATTTGACTCAGAGATATGGGCAAAACAAAGTTAATTCGTGAGGCCACTTGTGAGGGTCATATCTCGTGCCGCTTGCGAGTATTGACAATAAGGAAACGTGGGATGTATTCACAATACTCCCGACGTAATTTAGGAAGCATTACATGCCTTGCGTTTCCACACGTGCGCGCTAGTGTAATGGATCATGGTCAAGAGGGTAGAGTTTGCGTTATAACTCTTTGGCCATGACATTGCGTGCGTTAAGATAACTTTCGAGCGTAGCGCGCAAGTGTTGGTGTTGCATAGGAACTCTCCTTGAGTTCCTATGAGCAATTGACACAAAGTTATGCCCTTGGAGGGGCATGACATATCGTGGGGGGAGCTACCTTTTTGGGCAATATGTGGTATGTGCCATGTGTTGTGTTGTGTGCCCATTTGGCGGGTCCATTGCTCCAAGCCGAACCCGCCAATGGACCTCATATTGTGTAAGCCCCTTCTCCATACTCCCCACGATCAATTGCAAGCCTAACTTTCGTGAAGGGAAGCTTGTGTGGTGATCCCGAAGCGATGCGTTGGGAGCAAGGTGTGTATTTTGCCATTTTCCATATTTTCGTGTGCCCACTTGGGAAGTAGCGCTCGTAACCTTTCAAGGCGCCCCAAGTGGAGCACATATGTGGAATTGAAGGTCATTGGTGTCAAGTCATTATGTTTAGAAGGATTAGTTGATTGCACGATCCAAGCCGAAGATATTATAATATAATTGTGCACCTTTCAATGCACTTTTGTGTGTCTTTGTGCCAATTTTGCCTTTTTTGGCCCGTCATGATGTCAAGTGGCGACCTTGTATCTCAACGTTGCGCTCAATTGACATCATGACCCAAGTATGTTATGAGGGTATATACTTCGGTCCCCAACATATCTTTGACCCGGCGAATAACTCCTCTTGGGCTTGGCATACCGTGGCTGCCATGTTGGCGATTTGGGACTATCCCAAATCATGGGCTCACTTGGCGACCCTGCCATTCCCAATACCGGAGGAGTTGGGCGACGCCCAAAAGATATGTTGGACACATATGACTTGATACCAATCCTATGGCACACTCCGGTCCGAGTCGGGCATGTGCCTCATTTGCCCCAACCATGAGTGTGCGCATTTTTGGCCATTTTGAGCAATTTTCCACTTTTGCTGCCCGCCGTGCACTATGTTCTAACCCTCGTGCACGCCGGACGCATGGACCAATGGACCATATACGACATGGGTGTTATGGGTAATGGTCCCCATGGTCCACACACCACGTGGGCGAAGCGGAGCCACCTTCGTTAAGGCGCTAGCCCAAAGTGAGTGTGGGCAATTTTGCAATTTTGACATTTGTGGACCCAATTGGGATCGTCACCACGCCGAGTGGCATGGAGATCTTTGAGAGCCAAGGGCATGGGAGTCTCCATTGGACTCCCGGTGGATTGCGTATGGGATGGCGGATCCGATCTCCAAGCCGGCGTGGAGATATACTATTGGGAGCACACCAAATTTTGGCTCATTTCAAGCAGCCAAAATGACCCCATTTTAGGACCCCAATTTCCCCCTTCCGTGTGGTCAATTGGCGGCCCCATTTCTCTAAGCCCATAGGGAGCCCGGACCTAATTTCAAGTTGTACACTCAGATATAAGTCCTAGGTCCTGCCTCCTACCCTGTGAGCCATTGGCCTTACCTTGGCCGGGCGAGCCACGCGTGGGAATGACGCCAATTTTGGTGATTTTGGGCATCATGACCCCACATGACTCATATGTGTTGCCCTGATGCCGGGACCTCAGAGGGAACCAGGTTGGGTGAGGGCTCCAGGGAGTTCGTACTCGAAGGGCAAAGGGTCAGTTGCCTCGTCCCTACCTCTGGCGGGTCCAGACGAGGGGTCAATTTTGGAGATTTTTGAGCTAATTTCAGTTTTGGCTGAAACAGCCCATTTTCAGCTACCAACTCCTAAGGGATAATGGCGGGGCCATATCTCTGGCTCAGAGTGGAGTTGGGACCTGCCGTTAGGGGAGCATAGGGAGCCACTGTCGGTTGGCCTTGCAGCCTCTTGGTTTCCAGGAACTCGCCTGTGGCTGGGCGGGACACCCCCCTATTGGCAGGGTTTCAGGGTCCGGACTGAGCAGGGCATGGGTCGTGTTTGAGCCCCCGCCCCCATCAGCCACTGGGAGGGTCGGACCTGGGATTGGGATACAAGTTGGGATAGAGTGCCTATTGTCCTGTGATGCCCTTACCCCAGTCCAGTCTTAACCCCATGTGTACATATCCTGATGTGTTGCTGTACATACTTTCGTTCCCTCATTTCAGAGTGGCAAGGATTCTGAAACGCTTTGTCACATGACATGAGCGCATTGATGCCCATTGTGAGCGTGGTGCTTTGCCTGCCTGCTCACTTGCGCGTGTCCCGCAGCGTCCCGTGGCCGGCCCCCCACGGGAACGCGTCACCATGACCACTGCGGCTAGACGAATGGGGGATGGACATGTGGTGCACAGCTGTGGGGACTGTGAAGTGGAGGTACCTATGGGCTCCCGGACTATCGCTCATCGGTTCTATGTGATGGACACTGAGGCCTTCGACTTTGTATTGGGGACTGACTTCTTCGTGCAGCACTCCCAGATACAATCCCTGACGCTGCAAGCGCCCTACCTCCTCTACGTGGACCAGGGCAGTGGCAGAGAGTGTGTGCCACTGGAGCAGTCCGAACATACCTCGAGTTACCTGAGGCCATCGAAGGAGGAGCCCTCGAACATGATGGCGGCCTCCAAAACTGAGGACTATCAACTATTGGGGGAAGTCCTAGACCAAGGTCTGAAGGAGTTGGGTTACTCTAGAGAAGACCTGAGTGTGGAGTTGTTCGCCAGCAACAAGCAGCATGTACTGGACCTTTACTGCAGCAAGGGGAAGAACTGCAGCTACAAATTTTACTGGCCCTCTTTCGGGATGGCCTACAGGAACCCCAGGTTCAGTGAACTGGGGAAGGTCCTGACCAAGGTGGCCTTGGAACGTTCCCGTATGGTCCTGCGTTCCCCCGATTGGGGAGCCCATGGGGGCAACGAGTACTGGCGAAACCTCCTGGACAGGCTGACTATCAGCTCTGTTCGGTTACCTGATGAGGCCATCTACGTGCCTCTGGGGCGTGAGACACCTATTGGGAAACCCGGATGGGGGAGTATCCTCAGCGTGGTGGACGGAGGTCTTACCTCCATCCCCTGGGAGGATCTGGACCCGACTCTGGTCCAGGCTATACAACGAGAAAGCGATGGACTCGCCTTGGGTGACTTGAAGGATCGACTACGACCTCAAGATGCCATTGAGACTAAACCCGGAGGAGATGAATACGTCGTGACTGACACCAACGCCCCCAACTCTCCATGCCATGTACCTGTTTCCTGATGGAGTCTCTGAGTGTGGACTTCCGAGCTACCTAGCTCTATCCACTCAGATGACGAAACTGAGCACGACGCCTTCTTCGTGCAGACCTGTGTTGAGGAAGTGGAGAACGCCGAGTACGTCGCTCCACTGAAACCCCTACTCTCCATGAGGGTGGAGGACCCCGTGGACGAAGAGCTGGACCCTCGATCCAGACTAAGGGAGTATGTGGACTCCAAGAGGAAGTTGGTAGCGAAAAAGCTATGCTACGCGAAGCCTACTCGCAGCTCATGGCCACTGAAGCAAGGACGTATGGGAGATCTATCCCAATTGAAGGGGGACCTCGAACAGAAGATCACCACCTGGCAAAGGGAGGTAGATCTTAAGCTCATGAAGAGCGTGTGGGGCGCCCATGTGAGGACCCCAGAGGAGGACGAACTCTCGGAGGAATGTGTATGTGAACCCCCTTGAGTTTGCCTATGTTGCCATCGTCCACCGGAGATGGTTGAACAAGACCTTCTATATGCCTACCAAGGGTTGAAGGACACTACCAAGGGCGAAGAGTCAGTGGAGGATCACCTCCCGACGTCTATTACTCAGGGGGCAAGCAACTTACACTCCGACGAGGACATGGAGAACAAGATCAAGCTATTGGACCCGCGGGTGCAGAAGCTTATAAGGACCTATCTGGAGGTGTTCGGAGAACTACCCCCTCCAGCTTCATGTGACAAGCTGGTACAGATGGACCTCAAGCTGAAACCCGAGTTCGTGGGTCACAAGATCCGGAGGAGACCCTATCCAGCTCCTAAAGAGCAGGCCGACGAGATTGAGCGACAGATACAAGAATGTATTGACGCTGGCCTAGTCCTAGAGTACAAGGACGCAGACTACCCCCTACACTGCAGCCCCTGTTTCCTGGTGGCCAAACCTGGGTCTACAGCCAAACGGCTGGTAGTGGACTACGAAGAGCTGAACAAGAAAACGTTGAACCACTCAGGGTCCATTCCCAATATGGAGTCTACCCTGGAGAAGATAGCCTCCCGTCGCTACAAGACCAAGATGGACAAGAGGAGCGGATTCTGGCAAGTGGACCTGACGCCCAACGCTCAGGAGCTACTGGCCTTCATCACCCCTCAGGGGAGGGTGTTCAAGTGGAAGGTCATGCCATTTGGCGTGGCCAACGCACCCGCTCTATTTCAAGAGCCGATGAACAAGATCTTGCCCATCCTACGAAGGAGACCTAAGGTGCAGGAGCTTATATCCCGTGGGGCCCAGATGGAAGCTCACATCGATGATGTATGCCTCGGGACCAATACCCAGGAGGACCACATAATCCTCTTGGGTGAGTTCTTTGCGGTCTGCCAGGAGAACCACACACGACTCAAGCTGGAGAAGTGTGAGTTCATGCAGGAGACCATGCAGTACCTCGGGTTTGACGTTGGCTATGAGTGGTGGACCCCAGCGGCCTCTAAGGCCAAACCCCTGATGGATGCTAAGGTACGACACGAAGACCCCAAGAAAGGACTTCATGATGTACGCAGTTTCATTGGGGCGTGCAACTTCTATCTCCCACACATCAAAAACTTCACCTACACCAGCGCCATTCTGACGGACTTGATCAAGAAGAGTACTACTTGGCGCTGGGGCCCACAAGAGCAACAAGCGTTTGACGAGCTCAAAGACAAGGTGGCCAACGCTAAGTGCTTGGGCGTGCCTAGGGCACAAGGGGAGATTATCCTGGTGACCGACACCAGCAATGTGGGCGGTGGTGGAACGTTGTTCCAATGGCAAGCACTAGAGAAGGAGGAGTTCAACTCGGTCATTTCCCAATGGGGGACGGAAGATCTCAACCGAGATGGAACCCTCAAGCACAGCTACCCTGACGACAAGTGGGTCCTAGTACCTCTGGGCCACTGGAATTGGAAGTGGAACCAGGCCAGGGGGAACTACTCCACTTATGAGCAGGAATTGCTCGCGGGTATGCTAGTGGTATCCTCACAAGCACGACTGTTGGGGAGTAACCCTGTGGTCTGGCTGTGCGAGCAAGAACCGGTCCGCAGTTTCCAGAAGGGCCCCCCACCTGAAAAGGCCAAGCTACGGCGCTGGTGGACCTACCTCAGTCAACTACGGCTGACGGTACACCATATCCAGGGAGTGAAGAACGAGTGTGCAGACTACATCAGCCGCAACAACTTGGACGCCCTGATTGGTGCCCGGTCTGAAGCGCTGGCTAAGGAGGCGTTCAGCCGTATGGACGTCCACTTGGACCTCAACATGACGATGAAACGCCGCCTGGATGGACTCCAACAATCGGAGTACCTGAAGGAGTTTGGGGATATCTACAAGCGCCTGGAGAAACGCCTTGAACCCCTCCTGGTCAACAAAGATCAGTGGAAGAGGGACAAGAGCTACCTCTGGCACGAGGACCACATCGTGGTGCCTAGTGACAGAGTTCCAGCGCTGCTGAAGTGGACCCATGAGTCCAGCGGTCATCTGGGTGGTGACCGTACCCTGCGGCTGTTCAAGCAGTGGTTCCAAAATACGTGGACTGACGACCAACTACGGAAAACCCTCCAGCCTATCGTGGACAAGTGCCCGTGCAGGTCCTGTAAACCAGGGGATATCAGGGACAGAGGTCTCTACTCGACCCTGCCCATCCCTCACTGTGCTAACAGTGTTCTATACGTGGACTGGAGGGAGATGCCGAAGTTCGGGGGCTATGACTTCGCCCTCGTGGTAACCTGTGGGTTGACCAGGTTTACCAGGGTGTTCCCATGTACCAAGCACATTACCGGGGAGGAGACTATCAAGATACTCCTGGAGGAGTGGTTTTGTGTCTATAGGACGCCCAAGGAGATCAACTCCGATGAGGACGTACGAGTACGCTCAGATACCGGTTGGTACAAGAGGGTCCTGAGATCCCTCAATGTCCAGGTGTCTACGGGGATCCCCTACTCGCACACGAGCAACCCCCTATGTGAGCGACAGATCCGTGTCCTCAAGGAGAATGTAAGGATATGGTGCAAAACTGAACGCACCAGAGACTGGGTGAGACTACTCCCCGTCATATCCTTGATGATGAACTCCCAAGAGAGTTCAGCTACTGGCTACTCGCCCCATGAGCTATTCCTAGGGCGCCCGGCGTGGTTCCTACATGCCCCCTATCCAGAGGACACCCATTCTTCTGTGGGTGAATGGGTCCAAGAGCAACAAGCGAAGGTGCACAAGGCCAAGGCTATGCTCCAGAGAGTCAGGGAGCGTCAGTGGAACAAGAAGAACAAGCACCGAGTACCGGCCACATACCAAGAGGGGGACTGGGTGCTGGTGCACCACAGTCGACTACCCGCCTGGCCACGCTCTACCAGCGATGACCCATACTTCGGACCGTACAAGATTCTATCAGTGGATGGACACCGTATCACCGTGCGGTGTTCTCCCCGTCTAGGGGGGACCCTGGTGTGCGCTGCTCAACACCTGAAGCGCTACTATGATCCCGGAGACCTCTGTGGGGAGGAGTGGGAGCTGAACGACGAGGAAATCGCCGCCCTAGACCTACAAGGGGCTGCCAGCCCTATGGAAGTTGAAGGGGAACTCCCCGACATGAACGCCGAGGAGACCGCTAAGGAGGGCTTCTACCTGGTGACGTCTGTCCTACGCCACCGCTATCGCCAGGGTTGGCGCTTCCCCACCCTCTGGGAAGGGTTTGGAGTCGAAGAGGCCACCTGGGAGCCCTTCTCTGCGTTTGTTCTACCTGAGGGACGCCTAAACTCAGTTCTGGTTGACTACTTGTCCCCGAACAATCTTGGTGAGTTGCTGAGGCTCGCTGAGACGCTTGCCTCCAAGACTAAAGCTAAGGACTGAACCTTACCCCTAAGTGTGCTACGTATGTCTGTGTGTGTCTCACTTCTCTCCCGGGCGTGGCTCCCGGAGACCGGGCTTCGCTGATGTCGGACCGAAGGTCCTAGTCAGGTACTGGTACCACTCCTATGGCGCCCAATTTCTGTGCTGGCGCCTATCCTTGGGGAAAGACAGCAAAAGCCCTACCTACAGTGGCACCATCCTGTTGGGCGAGCACTTCTGCAACTGGCTCAAGCCCCCACTCAGGATTACCACTCCTACACTCACGCTCTACTGGGTGTTGTTGGAGGTCAAGTCGTGAGTCCTAATGACCCTCCTGTGAAGAAGACAAGAGAACACAGCGCTGCTAAGCAACTGTGGCCTAACAGGGGACGCCACAACGCGTTTCCCCTCCTAGGGCTTGGAGGGAAGAGGTGCTCTTGATGCGTGCACAGCGTGGATGTCGATGGAGTCGAGCTGCCCTCGCCACTCCTGGCTGAGGTGCAGTCAATTGTTTGTGTGATCAGCGCCCTTGTTTAGCAGGGCTAGAAAAAAACGGTATGCTGCTGCACCAATCACCCTACCTGCCCACCTGTAAAGCAAAGGCCAATGAAGGGGTGTTTGCGGCGGAGGAACCAAGCCACACTCCACGTATTATACGCTTCTCAGTGTGACCTATAATACACTGTCCTCAAACACGCCCTGTCAAGCAAGCAAGCGTTAAGAGACTCCTCAGGTTCTCTTAAAGAACGTACCGAGGAGCCCCTGGGTAACCTAAACAAGGTTTACCGTGCGCATTTCGCGTGGCCTACCCTTTAATGTGTGTGTGAATGCACGAGCATGCACGAGTTTATGAACAACCTGTGCCAATCGCGGTTTGTCCTACCAATCTTACCCACAATCACGAACTCTACCAGGGGGTGGCCCCACCTGGGCTTACCTACCTTACCTACCGCTGGAGAGAGAGAGCAAGTGGGACCGTGAAACGGGGCGCAAGCCAAAAACGTCGCTATGCACTTGTGTGTATGTCTAATCACCCTGATCTGACCTCTAATCATCTGCAATCTTTCTAATCTAGCCCTCTATCGTTTGTTAGCGCTGCTACAGTCTCGTTCACGGAGACACGAGACGAGCAATGTGCATGCTGCATACGAGACGAGCACACCTGTGGTTTATACCTGATTCATTGAGGTCTTTTCGGTGATTTTGGAATTCTTGGATTTTTGATTCTTACTGTCAGTGTGGGTGGAATCTGTATGTTTCTTCATTAATGTGTGTCTCGTCATTTTCCAGTCTACGTGAGACATACGTTTATAATCTCATTATTTCTGTATTTTCCGGCGCTAGGAGCCGCTGCTGCGCGCCGCCTTTTTATGCGTAGGAATTTCTTGATTTAAAAAATCGAGAGATGACTACAATTTTTATAAAAATGTGCTTCTGATGCACAATTGGATTCTGCTCAGGTGTGTTGTCTTAGAAAAATTCTAGGCCATCATTTGACGGATTTAGGTGTTGTCGCTTCGCGTTTGCGTGGATTCTTCCATAATTCTCCCATTCCTGCCTCTGCAGATATCCTCGCGAAAGTGTCGCTGAGTAGGCCGCTTTCTGGGCCGAAAAGCAGCAGCCAGGAGACTGAGCAGAACCCAAGACTCCACCAAGGGGCAATTTGATTTCCTGACGACTCCCTTCGCCCTAAGACCAGGACAGCAGGTCGCCAGCAGGTTTTAACAACCAGAGCGGATGTCCATACAGAGTCTGGTGTTGGGTTAGTGTCGCGCTGCGTCTTGGAGGGAGGGATGCACATGCACATGGTTTTGGCATGCTCCCAACCTAACGCAACCAAGCCACAGGAACCCCAGCAGCGCCATGAGCGCTGAGCTTTCTGTGGGAAATGTCACGAACATAGCAGCAAAAAGGCGCCAGCCATTGTGAGCGTCCATTTTTCTGTGTGAGGGAAACTATAGGTATTTTAAAGTAGATGTGGAAACCAAGGAAAGTCCAAGAAAAAATCCCTTTTTCCTGAAAGTGCGACAGTGGTGACCACCACAGCACAGGGGGGGAGTAAGAAAAAGTGCTTTTCCAATGCTTTGAGGCATACTCTAGTTGTATTAGAGATGCACTGAGCACACAGGCATTTTTATCTTAGTATTGGCCCAACCAAAAGTGGTGATAACACATTTTGACCTATGGAACCAAACACTAAATCAGGATATGGAGTGGACCCCTTCAGCCCCTATCAGTGTGAGGCAAGTCATCTTTTCCTGAGTCGACTGGGAACTGACATATCCAGGGCAGAGCCTATGAATTTATCTATGTTTTCTCATGAATTCTTAGCTGTCCTAGTGGTATGCACCCTAGGGGGCTGGGCACCTCTTTTTGAGAGGTCCTGGGTTCAATTCCCGGTCAGCCTAGCTAAGTAGGAAGATCCCATGTGACATGGCAGTGACCTCATCGCCACATGCCCTGCCACCTCAGCACATATGGGACCCAAAACAAAGAGTGCACATCTCCTGAGATGGCACTATGGAGGTTGAGTGACCATGGGGCAGTTTTCCAACTCCTTTTCCAAAACATTTCAGCTATCTTTGTGAATAGGCAATCCGATGGGCCCTGAGTTGCAGTTTCTGTGAATATTCTAACATCTTTCACTGTTTACACTGCAGCCCTTCATGCTTTGATCCTGATTCTCTTCTACTTGCTTATGTCTGGCTTTGGCTATCCTGGATTGGTTGTATTTCAGCAAATAAAACATTTTACTCATCAAAAACAAGCAGCAGGAAACCCTACACCAGCAGCAAGCAGCAGGAGAGGCACAAACACAGTGTTGAAATCACTATAAAACTTTCTTTAAGCGAAAACTGTCGGAGCTGATCCCCCAACGCAGTGTGTTGGAGGAACAGAGAGAGGCCAACACACTGCGAAACGTTCGAAGAAGATTGGAGAACATGTAGTGATGCGCCAGGCCTCGCGCAAACAGCATGAAACAACAGGTTAGTACACCCCCTCTCTTGCGCGAGGCCTCGCGCAAGGTTAACAGTCCAAAACAGTGCCGAGCCCCTTCAGTTTTGCATTCTCAACCATACTGTACTCGTATTCGCTAAAAGCGCCTCACATATGCATTATCGACGACGATTTTAACCCTTTTCAATGTTACGTTTCCTTCAATACAGGCTTTCTCCTTATCGCAGAATGGCAAGCCCCGCCAAAAAAACAGCCGAGGAACGAGAAGATACCGACTATGACCCTGGGACCTCAGGATCGGAGGCTGGAACACTAAAAAGAAGGGGTGTATGAAGAAGGAAACACCAGATCCTGGCTTAACCTTGGGGACTGACATCGAGGACCACCTGAAGCCGGATGGGAGGCAGGTGGAGGTTGAGCTGGACAACGTGAGAATCGACCAGGAGAAGACAAAGGGGCAGATTAGACGGAAAGATACGAAGTTACTGCAGAAGCGTATTAAGTCACTCGAAGCAGCACCGCCAACAGGCCCATTACACGTCGTTCTCTGGGAAGATAATAGTATGTTGCCAACCGACTGTTCGCTCTTCTCGTTGCGCGAGCCCTCGCGCATAGATGTGTCTCATATTTGCACATGGCGATTATTGGTGTGTATCTGGACAGCACAGCGTGGAGGCGATTGCGAAGATTCGGGAGAAGCAACGCACAGCGTGTCTCGATCTGCAGCAGTGGCATACTACATGCATCGCCGATATTCTGAAGCCTACGACACCGTGGGCCTTCCGTGCAAAGCTGGCGGGACAAGCACAAGGAAGCGCACAAGACGTTGAGCCAATTCCGCTCTATGAGGCAGCAGATAACCTCATTCGACGTGTTGAAGATCAGCGGCGGCGAGGCCTGGCTGACACGTACAGCAATCTCAAGATCGCCATTGTGGATGCTGTGCAGATGAGTGCCCTGGTTCCAACCGCTGAACTAAAGCAGCCTGGTCAATTCGTATATTCATTAATCGTTGTTTCGATGCTGTTCGTTGCGCGAGGCCTCGCGCATAACGTTGTCACTTTCAGGACAACACGTATAAATTGTGGAAAGATTTTGTGACGTTTGCCTACTGTGCTGGTCCGGAAGCTGTGAAAGGTCTGCAGAAGTTCCACGACGAAGGGGAGAAAGTCACGAAGAACGCGCTGAAGAAACTGGACGGGATCCTGTTGCCGGAGTTCTACAAGAAAGTGGCAGAAGTGATGCAGGAAGAAAAAACAACCCTTAAATCCTTGCCGAATTCGATTGACGACATCATCCTTGACCAGTGGGTCTCAAGGCATCTGGACCACCCGCACAACGGCCAGTACATTCGACCTGAGAAAGGTGTGTACCATCGACGCGACGTGGGTTCCGTTTCTGCATTGGTGCGCCGCACTTTCTCCATTTCTGTTCTTTAGCCAAAGACATGCGGACCCGCAAAGAGGTTGGTGCACTTGGAAGGCCTGCCCTAAAGGTGACTCTTGGTACATGGGGCTATTGGGGGGGACCTGAAGGCAAAAGTCGCGGTCCATGGCGGCATGGAAATCCATGATTCGCGCACCACTGTGGCAGGTGGCAGAGAAAGGCAAACCCGCCTCCCCGAAAATCCTCAACGTCCAAAAACTCCTGGGTCAAGAGCCTACCAAGAGCCGTGTGGTCCCCCCAGCTGCTGGCGTTACTGGTGACTTCAAGACAGTGGAACAGCAGGATCCATTACTGTCAAGTCAAACTATCACAATTAAGGCGACCCGAATTGCAGCGTTGGCCCACGATCCCCGAGGCGGTTTATTGAGATTTACAAGAACCTGATGGTCATCAATGGCGACATATTTGAACATCTTGCTCCTGAGATGATGTGCCCAGCCTGGCTGTATGAAGAGATGGCGCGTGCCGATACCCTTATCTGCGGCTCTCAAACTGTTGTTGACAACATGTTCAACGTGCTGGAGACGGAAACAGATAGGCGTCTCAACGATGATTTCAACGCGCCGCGCATGGCTAACATGTTGCGTGTTCCCATCTTCAGTTGGCCAGTCAAATCAAAGCCTGCAGGGGATCGTACAACGTTTGACGTTCGCTGGTTGCTGATTTCGTCACCGGATAGCTGGTCGAGAAAGGTATAATTCCCTCATTACGTCCGCTCTTTGCGCGAGGCCTCGCGCCATAACTTCTCCCTCATTGCAGATTCCGAATTATCTGACGTTTGGACCTACTCAAGTAGAGGAGATGGATCCTGTTGAATTTGGCGGTCACCTTCCGATAACGACGGTTATGTGGTATTCCGACACTCACCTCTTTTACCTGAAGCAGGATAAGAGCTTCAAGCCTGCGTTTGTGTTCATTGATCATTAGCCGGATCTGGTGTGCAAGATCGCGTCCATCGAGCCGGATTCTCGCATGTACCTTCTGGGTGTTACCTCCGACAATCTCTCCGATTGGGTCAACAGAGTGCAGACTCAGTTGAACCACCTCTTGACACAAGGGTCGAAACTGGACGCGTCTGGTGATTGGGACCAGCAGGCCAACTGGTCAAACCGTGGTATTCCCCTTTGGGTTCGCGATGACAAGGTGGGTTCTGATGCGTTGTCGCTGAAGGAGGAAGAGACTGTTGAGAAAGGTCAAGCTGCAGAAGCACTGGCCCCTGCAAAGCGGAAGTCTACTGGTGGGGAACCAGCCCCCAAGAAGAAGAAGACTGCCTCCAAGCCTCAGGCAGCGAAGTCGGTTACTGGTGCAGAATCCGACAAGAGCGATGGGGATGAAGAGGAGGAGAGCGAGGAAGAAGAGGAGGAGGAAGCGCAGGTCTCCCAGGGCAAGGCAGCGAAGAAAGTGGCAGCGAAGCCGAGGTTCGAGGAAACCGGGGCCCGAGCTCCATTCAAGCAGCCAGCCCGTCAGTCCCAACCAAGAAGCGAGCCCGCAAGGCCACCGCCTAAGGGTAAGACGTCCATTGCTAAGGCATTGGGTTCTAAGATGCAAACTGTTCCGAAGAAAAAGTTATTTCTTCGCTTGTTCTGATATATTATGCGCGAGGGCTCGCGCTATGCATTCCTCTTCGACGACCTTTATGCTGTCACCTTGTGCGGCACATTTTTCCCTGTGATGCATTTTATTGCGCTGTTGTGTTGGTGTTTGCGCGAGGCCTCGCGCAAAGAAGGGGTGCCAAAAACTGCTTCTTGTCGTGCAGCGTGCAACATGGTTTTCGAAAACTGGTTTTCCAAAAGATTGAAAGCTCATGGGTGTTTTTATTGCAAAGCATAAGTGGTATGGGAAACAAAAAGTCGTGGTTTTCCCAAAAAAGAACTTCATTTTGGTGGAAATAAATTCATTTTCCCGGGCAGTCGGTTTTGTTGAAAATAAAGGAAAATGGACCAGTTAATTGCTTTACACAGGATTTTTGGTTCTTGTGTTTTAGGTCCCCCCCAAAAGGACTATTTTTTCGCAGTGCCGTGGAGAGGCAGTTTTGGGCACATTTTGACCATGCAACTTGAGCCGCCTAAGTGTGTGCTATGGACTGCAATCCTAGAGCCCAACGAATCTACATTTGTATTCCTGTGTAGGATTGTACTGCAATCCCACAGTCCCAGGTACGCATGGCCTCTTGCAGAAGCAACAAAATGCCCCAACTCCAATCCCCTAAACGCAAAAAAAAACGCAAAAAGAGCATCTTTTGCTGCAACGCCCTACGCAAAAATGGGTTCCTGAAAAAAAATTGCAAGATTTTTCTGCCCATTCCAAATTTTTGCTTATTATTAATTCAAAACACCCAACGGAAACATTAGGATTCCGCGAATTTCTAGAATTCAGTCGGTAGTTTGGGTGGCAGGGCCGGTTGGCAAAGATGGACCGAAGCTGATTAGCAGAAAAGTTTATAGTGTTTTCAGCACTGTGTTTTGCCTCTCCTGCTGCTTGCTGTTGGTGTAGGGTTCCCTGCTGCTTGTTTTTGGAGATGAAAAGCTTTGTTTTGATGAAATACAGTCACTCCAAGTCACTCCAGGATAGCCCAAGCCAATAGTATGCAAAGAGAAGAGGATTGAGGATCAAAGCATGAAGGGCTGCAGTGTAAACAGTGAAAGATGATTGGATATTCACAGAAACTGCAACTCAGGTCACAAATGAATGCATATTCACAAAGATAGCTGAAATGTTTTGGGAAAAGAGTTAGAAAACTGCCTCAGGATCACTGTCTCTCCATAGTGCCATCTTAGGAGATGTGCACTCTTTGTTTTGGGTCCCATATGTGCTGAGGTGGCATGGTATGTGGCGATGAGGTCACTGCCATGTCACATGGGATCTTCCTACTTAGCTAGGCTGACCAGGAATTGAACCCAGGACCTCTCAAAAAGAGGTGCCCAGCCCCCTAGGGTGCATACCACTAGGATAGCTAAGAATTCATGGAAAAACATAGATAAATTCATAGGCTCTACTTTAGGTATGTCAGTGCTCAGTCAACTCAGTAAAAGATGTTTTACTTCACATTGAAAGGGGATTAAGGGGTCCACTCCATGTCCTGATTGGGTGTTTGGTTCCATAGGTCAAAATGTGTTATCACCACTTTTGGTTGGACCAATACTAAGATAAAAATGCATGGATGCTCAGTGCATCTCTAATACAACTAGAGTATGCCTCAAAGCAATGGAAAGGCACTTTTTCTTACTCCCCCCTTGTGCTGTGGTGGCCACCACTGTCGCATTTTAGGAAAAAGGGAATTTTTCTTGGCCTTTCCTTGGTTTCCACATCTACTTTAAAATACCTACAGTTTCCCTCACACTGAAAAATGGGCGCTCACCATGGCTGGCGTCCTTTTGCTGCTCTGATTGTATCATATCCTACAGAAGACTCAGCGCTCATGGCGCTGCCGGGGCTCCTGTGGCTTGGTTGGGTTAGATTGGGAGCATGCCAAACATGTGCATATGCATCCCTCCCTCCAAGACGCAGCGTCGACACAACCCAAACGCAGGACACAATATACACACTCGCATGGGTTCTCGTAAACCTGCTGGCGACCTGTGACCTGTCTTAGGGCGAAGGGAGTCTCAAAAGAAATTAATTTGCCCCTTGGTGGGGTCTTGGTTCTGCTCAGTCTCTCCAGGCACCTGCGTTTCGGCCCAAACACGGCTTACTCAGCGAGGCTGCCCGTGGGTATCTGCGGAGGCGGGAATGGGAGAATTATGGACGAATCCACGCAAAAACGAAGCGACGACACCAAAATCCGTCAAATGACGGCGTAGAATTTTTCTGAAACGACACACCTGAGCAGAATCCAATTGTGCATCAGAAGGGCATTTTTATAGAAATTATAGTCATCTCTGGATTTTTTAAGTCCAGAAATTCATACGCATAAAATGGCGGCGCGCAGGAGCGGCTCCTAGCGAAGCGCCGGAAAATGGAGAAATAATGGAATTATAAACGTATGTCTCACGTAGTCTTGAAAATGACGGGACACACATTAATAAATAAACATACAGATTCCACCCACACTAATAGAAGCTTCAAAAATTCAAGAATTCGGAAATGAACGAAAAGACTTCAATGAATCAGGTATAAACTACAGGTATGTTCGTCTCGTATGCCGCATACACATTGCTCGTCTCGTGTCTCCGTGAACGAGCCTTGTAGCAGCGCCAACAAAGATAGAACGCGATAGAGGGATTGATTAGAAAGATTGCAGATGATTAGCGGTCAGATCAGGGTGATTAGACATACACACAAGTGCATTGCAACGTTCTTCGCGTGCGCCCCTTTTTTCCTCTCACCTTGCTTCACTTCCCAGCGGTAGGTAAGGTAGGTACGCCCAGGCGGGGCCACCCCCTGGTGGAGTTCGGGATTGACGCGCAGATGGGCAGGTTTGCCCAAGATGACGTGCATACTCGTGCATGCACACACGCATTAAAGGGTAGGCCACGCGAAGTGCGCACGGTAAACCTTGTTTAGGCTACCCAGGGGCTCCTCGGTACGTTCTTTAAGAGAACCTGAGGAGTCCCTTAACGCTTGCTTGCTTGACAAGGGTAGCTGCTTCTGCAGCGTGTTTGCGGACAGCGTATTATAGGTCACACTGAGAAGGGCATAATACCTGGAGTGTGGCTTGGTTCCTCCGCCGCAAACGCCCTTTCATTTGCCTTTGTTTTACAGGTGGGCAGGTAGGGTGATTGGTGCAGCAGCATTTTTTTATGCCCCGCTAAACAAGGGCGCAGATCACACAAACAAGTAACTCCGCTCCGCCTGTGGCAGAGCAGGGAGTCCGACTTCATCGACATCTGCGCCTTGCACGCGAGAGGACTCCTTCCCTCCAAGCCCTAGCAGGGGAAGCGCGTTGTGGCGTCCCCTATTAGGCCACAGTTGCTTAGCAGCGTTGTGTTCTCTTGTCATTTCACAGGAGGGTCGCTAGGACCCACGACACCTTTGACTTCGCAACGCCCAGTAGAGTGTGCGTGTAGGAGTGGTAGTCCTGAGTGGGGGCTTGAGCCAGTTGCCCCAGTGCTCGCCCACCAGGATGGTGCCACTGTAGGGTGTGTAGGACCTGTAGTGCGTGTGTCACTGTCCCACCCGTTTCCTGCAATTTTAGCAGGGTTGGTGGGCTGTGGCAGTGGTTAGGTCAGTGTTTTGGCCACATAGCAAAACGGCGTTTTCATGCCTTCATAGCTTTTGGCCACCCCTCCCTGTAGTAGACAGATAGGTAGGGAAAACAATACCTGGATTAGCACGCTGGGTATTCCCCCAAGGTTTTGCGCCAGCACAGAACTTGGGCGCATAGGGGAGGGGAGACCCGGGGCGTACCCCGTGGCATCAATAAGCCAACCCTCCAGGTTTAGCAAGGGCGCAGACTTGGGTATAATTAGGACACCACTTCTGCGGCTTGCTCTCAGGACCTTAGGACTAGCACACTCACACATACGCTTTGGCAGGTAAGGGTAAGGTTCAGTCCCTAGCTTTAGTCTTGGAGGCAAGCGTCTCAGCGAGCCTCAGCAACTCACCAAGGTTGTTCTGGGACAAGTAGTCAACCAGAACTGAGTTTAGGCGTCCCTCCGGTAGAACAAATGCAGAGAAGGGCTCCCAGGTGGCCTCTTCGACTCCAAACCCTTCTCAGAGGGTGAGGAAGCGCCAACCCTGGCGATAGCGGTGGCGTAGGACAAACTTCACCAGGTAGAAGCCCTCCTTAGCCATCTCCTGGGCGTTCATGTCGGGGAGTTCACCTTCAACTTCCATAGGGCTGGCAGCCCCTTGTAGGTCCAGAGCGGCGATTTCCTCGTCGTTCAGCTCCCACTCCTCCCCACAGAGGTCTTCAGGATCATGGTAGCGCTTCAGGTGTTGAGCAGCGCACACCAGGGTTCCCCCTAGACGGGGAGAACACCGCACGGTGATACGGTGTCCATCCACAGATAGGATCTTGTACAGCCCGAAGTATGGGTCATCGCTGGTAGAGCGTGGCCAGGCGGATAGTCGACTGTGGTGCACCAGCACCCAGTCCCCCTCTTGGTAGGTGGCCGGTACACGGTGCTTGTTCTTCTTGTTCCACTGACGCTGCCCCACTCTCTGGAGCATAGCCTTGGCCTTGTCCACCTTCGCTTGTTGCTCTTGGACCCATTCACCCACAGAAGAATGGGTGTCCTCTGGATAGGGGGCATGTAGGAACCATGCCGGGCGCCCCATGAATAGCTCATGTGGCGAGTAGCCAGTAGCTGAACTCTCTTGGGAGTTCATCATCAAGGATATGACGGGGAGTAGTCTCACCCAGTCTCTGGTGCGTTCAGTTTTGCACCATATCCTGACGTTCTCCTTCAGGACACGAATCTGTCGCTCACATAGGGGGTTGCTCGTGTGAGAGTAGGGAATCCCCGTAGACACCTGGACATTGAGGGATCTCAGGACCCTCTTGTACCAGCTAGTATCTGAGCGTACTCGCACGTCCTCATCGGAGTTGATCTCCTTGGGCGCCCCATAGACACAAAACCACTCCTCCAGGAGTATCTTGATAGTCTCCTCTCCGGTAATGTGCTTGGTACATGGGAACACCCTGGTAAACCTGGTCAACCCACAGGTCACCACGAGGGCGAAGTCATAGCCCCCGAACTTCGGCATCTCCGTGTAGTCCACGTATAGAACACTGTTAGCACAGTGAGGGATGGGCAGGGTCGAGTAGAGACCTCGGTCCCTGATATCCCCTGGTTTACAGGACCTGCACGGGCACTTGTCCACGATAGGCTGGAGGGTTTTCCGCAGTTGGTCGTCAGTCCACGTAGTGTGGAACCACTGCTTGAACAGCCTCAGGGTACGGTCAGCACCCACATGACCACTGGACTCATGGGTCCACTTCAGCAGCGCTGGGACTCGGTCACTAGGCACCACGATGCGGTCCTCGTGCCAGAGGTAGCTCTTGTCCCGCTTCCACTGGTCTTGGTTGACCAGGAGGGGTCCAAGGCGTTTCTCCAGGCGCCGGTAGATATCCCCAAACTCCTGTAGGTACTCCGATTGTTGGAGTCCATCCAGGGGGCGTATCATCGTCATGTTCGGTTCCAGGTGTACGTCCATACGGCTGAACGCCTCCTTAGCCAGCGCTTCAGACCGGGCACCAATCAGGGCGTCGAAGTTGTTGCGGCTGATGTAGTCGGCACACTCGTTCTTCACTCCCTGGATATGGTGTACCGTCTGCCGTAGTTGACTGAGGTAGGTCCACCAACGTCGTAGCTTGGCCTTCTCAGGTGGGGGACCCTTCTGGAAACTGCGGACCGGTTCTTGGTCGCACAGCCAGACCCCAGGGTTACTCCCCAACAGTCGTGCTTGTGAGGATAGCACCAGCATACCCGCGAGCAATTCCTGCTCATAGGTGGAGTAGTTCCCCCTGGCCTGGTTCCACTTCCGGTTCCAGTGGCCCAGAGGTACTAGGACCCACTTGTCGTCAGGGTAGCTGTGCTTGAGGGTTCCATCTCGGTTGAGACCTTCCGTCCCCCATTGGGAAATGGCCGAGTCGAACTCCTCCTTGTCTAGTGCTTGCCATTGGAACAACGTTCCACCACCGCCCACATTGCTGGCGTCGGTCACCAGGATAATCTCCCCTTGTGCTCTAGGCACGCCCAAGCACTTAGCGTCGGCTACCTTGTCTTTGAGCTCGTCAAACGCTTGTTGCTCTTGTGGGCCCCAGCGCCAAGTAGTACTCTTCTTGATCAAGTCCGTCAGTACGGCGCTGGTATAGGTGAAGTTCTTGATGTGGCGGCGATAGAAGTTGCACGCCCCAATGAAACTGCGTACATCATGAAGTCCTTTCTTGGGGTCTTCATGTCGTACCTTAGCATCCATCAGGGGTTTGGCCTTAGAGGCCGCTGGGGTCCACCACCCATAGCCAACGTCAAACCCCAAGTACTGCATGGTCTCCTGCATGAACTCACACTTCTCCAGCTTGAGTCGTGTGTGGTTCTCCTGGCAGACCGCAAAGAACTCACCCAAGAGGATTAGGTGATCCTCCTGGGTATTGGTACCGAGGCATACATCGTCGATGTGAGCCTCCATCTGGGCCCCACGGGATATGAGCTCCTGCACCTTAGGTCTCCTTCGTAGGATGGACAAGATCTTGTTCATCAGCTCTTGGAACAGAGCGGGTGCGTTAGCCACGCCAAATGGCATGACCTTCCACTTGAATACCCTCCCCTGAGGGGTGATGAAGGCCAGTAGTTCCTGCGCGTTGGGCGTCAGGTCCACTTGCCAGAATCCACTTCGCTTGTCCATCTTGGTCTTGTAGCGACAGGAGGCTATCTTCTCCAGGGTAGACTCCATATTGGGAATGGACCCTGAGTGTTTCAACGTTTTCTTGTTCAGCTCTCCATAGTCCACTACCAGCCGTTTGGCTGTAGACCCAGGTTTAGCCACCAGGAAACAGGGGCTGCAGTGTAGGGGGTAGTCCCCGTCCTTGTACTCCAGGACTAGGCCAGCGTCGATACATTCTTGTATCTGTCGCTGAATCTCGTCGGCCTGCTCTTTAGGAGCTGGATAGGGTCTCCTCCGGATCTTGTGACCCACGAACTCGGGTTTCAGCTTGAGGTCCATCTGTACCAGCTTGTCACATCAGGCTGGAGGGGGTAGTTCTCCGAACACCTCCAGATAGGTCGTGATAAGCTTCTGTACCCGCGGGTCCAATACCTTGATCTTGTCCTCCATGTCCTCGTCGGAGTGTAAGTTGCTCGCCCCTTGAATAGACGTCGGGAGGTGGTCCTCCACCGACTCTTCGCCCGCGGTAGCATCCTTCAGCCCTTGGTAGGCATATAGAAGGTCTTGCTCAACCACCTCCGGTGGACGATGGCAACATAGGCACGCTCGAGGGGGTTCACATACACATTCCTCCGAGAGGTCGTCCTCCTCTGGGGTCCTCACATGGGCGCCCCACACGCTCTTCATGAGCTTGAGATCCACCTCCCTTTGCCAGGTGGTGATCTTCTGCTCGAGGTCCTCCTTCAATTGGGATAGGTCTCCCATACGTCCTTGCTTCAGTGGCCACGAGCTGCGGGTAGGCTTCGCGTAGCATAGCTTTTTCGCCACCAACTTCCTCTTGGAATCCACAGACTCCCTGAGCCTGGATCGAGGGTCCAGCTCCTCGTCCACGGGGTCTTCCACCCTCATGGAGAGTAGGGGTCTTAGTGGGGCGACGTACTCGGCGTTCTCCACTTCCTCCACCGCGGTCTGCACGAAGAAGGCGTCGTGCTCAGTTTCGTCGTCTGAGTGGATAGAGCTAGGTAGCTCAGATAGTCCACACTCAGAGACTCCATCAGGAACAGGTACATGGCAGGGAGAGTTGGGGGCGTTGGTATCAGTCACGACGTACTCATCTCCTCCGGGTGTAGTTTCAACAGCATCTTGAGGTCGTAGGCGATCCTTCAAGTCACCCAAGGCGAGTCCATCGCTTTCACGTTGTATAGCCTGGACCAGAGTCGGGTCCAGGTCCTCCCAGGGGATGGTGGTAAGACTTCCGTCCACCACGCTGAGCATACTCCCCCATCCGGGCTTCCCAATGGGCGTCTTGCGTCCCAGAGGCACGTAGATGGCCTCATCAGGTAACCGCACAGAGCTGATAGTCAGCTTGTCAAGGAGGGTTCGCCAGTACTCGTTGCCCCCATGGGCTCCCCAATCGGGGGAACACAGGACCATACAGGAACGTTCCAAGGCCACCTTGGTCAGCACCTTCCCCAGTTCACTGAACCTGGGGTTCCCGTAGGCCATCCCGAAAGAGGGCCAGTAAAATTTGTAGCTGCAGTTCTTCCCCTTGCTGGAGTAAAGGCCCAGTACATGTTGCTTGTCGCTGGCGAACAACTCCACACTTAGGTCTTCTCGAGAGTAACCCAACTCCTTCAGACCTTGGTCTAGGACTTCCCCCAATAGTTGATAGTCCTCAGTTTTGGAGGCCGCTATCATGTTCGAGGGCTCCTCCTTCGATAGTCTCAGGTAACTCGAGGTATGTTCCGACTGCTCCAGTGGCACAGATTCTCTGCCACTGCCGTGGTCCACGTAGAGGAGGTAGGGCGCTTGCAGCATCAGGGATTGTATCTGGGAGTGCTGCACGAAGAAGTCATTCCCCAGTACAAAGTCGAAGGCATCAGTGTCCATCACATAGAACCGATGGGCGATAGTCCTGGCGCCCATAGGTACCTCCACTTCACAGTCCCCGCAGCTGTGCACCACATGTCCATCCCCCATGCGTATAGCGGCGGTGGTCATGGTGTTCTTCAGGCTCCCACAAGGTAAAATTTTCTTGGCCACTATAGATATTGTGGCGCCAGTATCCAGTACCCCCAGGTATTCACGTCTCCCTAGTCGGATACGTACCCAAAACACCAGGTCTTGGGTGCCACCAGAGCATCCCCGTCAGAACTCCGCGGGACAGGTCACCTCGAACCCCTTGTTCCGCAACTTGCGGGCCATCCTCATGAAACGGCTCCTCTTCTTAGCGTTGCCGTCGTCACCACCTTCATGCTCACGCTTGGCTCCTTGTTCTTGCTGGGCCTGCGTTTGTGGGCGTGTGGTAGGTCCAGACTGCCCTCCAGAGGGCTCGGAGTTCCACCCTGGATTAGGGTTGGGGTTGCCTCCGTTCTTGTCCTTGTTCTTGTTGTCGGTCTGGCGGTTGGCGCCTCCTCCTCGTCCACCTTGACCCTTGTCTTGACCACCTTGACCACGTCCTTTCGACTTGCCCTTGCCGGAGTCGTTGCCTTTGGCCTTGCCTCCACCTTTGCCTGAGCCTTTGCCAGGATCGTCCCCCTTAAGCTTCGCCGATAGGCGTTGCTTATGGTAGCACTCATCCTCGTAGTGCTTCCGCTTACCGCAGAATGCACACGTGATGGTGCACCTGTAATGATCCGGCAGCTTCGCTTTGGCGCCGGTGTTCTTCTCCTGCTGCTTCCCCTGGACGACGAAGCCGTCTCGCTGCTCGCAGTCAGAGGCGTGCTGCAGGTGGCCCTGCTCATCTCTGGCATCACACCAGAATAGCTCCTTCACGTTCTCCATGGTACGGGCGTGGGCGTGTTTGGGGGTAGTCCCCTGCCCACGTCGGGACCCTTGGTACCCTTTGCCTCCAGAACCTCCACCACCAGGACGGTAGTTGTTCAGGTGCTGGTCGCTCTCCTTCTCCAGCGCCATCTCCAGGAGCAGCACGCATAGATCCTCGTAGCGGAGGGATCTAGCCTTGCGCTCAGCCGTCAAACGGCACTCGTCCCATAGCTCTCGGGGGAGCTTGGCGCACAACCAGAACAGCAGGTCGTCGCTGCTGTAGGAACCGGGCGTCAATCGTCCAGCCCAGTGATCCAGGTCAGCCAACAGCTCGGAGACCCTGCCAGGTTTGGGGTTGTTGGGCAGCACGGGCAGGTTCTGGATCTCGGCCCTGATGGAGAGGTCGGTCTCGTAGGTCGGGTACTGCCTCTCCAGGGCAACCAACACATCGGCAAAGGTGGCGGAGTTAGTCACGATCTGCCTGACCTGCTTCTCCAGGTACTTGGTCTTGCAGCACTGCAGGAGCAGATCGCACTTCACTCGCCCACTCGCGTGGGTTTGGCCGGTCAGTCGAAGGAACCGGCCAAAGTTCTCAGCGAACTCGCTGAGATCCTTGCCTGTGAACTCAGGCAGGTTGACCACTATCTTGGAGGTGGCAATAGCCTTCGCCTCCTGAGCTCGGCGTCCTTCAGGGTGTCGGGTCTTCTTCTTCTTCTTCTTCTTCTTCTTACCCTTGGGGTCCTCGGGGTCCTCATCATCTGAGGGCGAAGAAGAATCCATCGACGGCGGCTCGTCGTCGGAGGGGTCTCCACCAAGATCACTAGAGCCATAAGGCTCTACGTCCACCATAGCCCTTAAGGCTGTCAGCCCCAACTGGTCCAGCTCAGCCCTCGTCGAGTTCGTCACGTGGCTGTAGGGCGGCTGGGCCGTTCTCGGGACGAATGCACTTCTCGGTATTGCTGCAGGAGTCGGCATCGGTCGGCTCCTCAGGCTCCCCAGGGTATTTGTCAACCCTGCCGCCAGGTGGTTAGCCTGTACTCGGTGGGGTGACATTCCCACCGTAGTAGGTGACGCATGGGACGGGATCATCAGGGGCTCCAACTTCTCACGGATTTCTTGTGTGAGGTCGCCCACGATTTTTGAAGTGGCTCCTCGGAGCACCTCGTTGATCTCCGACCGCGTCAGGGACCTGTTGGAGGATCTTCCCGATCCTCTACTCCTGCCACCCAGAGATTCGGGTCCTCTCTCAACCCACTCAAGGGTGCATACCCAGGTGCATACCCAGGAGCATACCCAGGAACATCCACATAGGTTCCAGTAGCATGCAGTGGATGGGGATAATCAGCTGCATACCATCGCGGCGCAGCGCTGGAAGCCACAGGCTCACTGGCAGTAGTTGCCTCATGGAGCGCAGTGGTAGGTGGGCCCATACCATAGGCGGGGTAGGGAGGCATGCCAGTAAAGCCTGTGCCCTCTGCCATAGGCGGGTTGGTTGAGGAAGTGGATGTTGCGGCGGCTGGGAGTGTGGTGGTTATGGGAGAGGGTGATGCGTGGAGGCCAGAGGCGCTTGGTGCGCCTTCGAAGGTAGGGATACTCGTCAGGTCTTGCCCTTGTTCCTCTCCTTCGTCTGCATCTCCTCCAGCATCCTTCTCGCTCTCGTTCTCTCTCTTCCTCTTCACAGGCTGAGGTTGAGAGACCACTTCTTCGACAGACAGGGCCCCGAAGGCCGTCTGAAGCCCATCCAGGGAGTCCTCAGCCGTATCCACTGGCCCATGTAAGGGCTCCGCCGAAGGTACAGCGCCAGGTGCCGGCCTTGCCGGTGCCTCAGGCGCTGGCGCTGTCTTCACGTCAGCGTCCTCCTTTCCTGGATCCATCTTAGTCCGCCCTTCTGCTTATGTTTGCCTGTACTCGGAACACTGGTTGTACGGCGCGGGGTCGCTGCCGGTGCACAGAGACAGGCTGCCTCTTGCTACCAGAAAAGTTTATAGTGTTTTCAGCACTGTGTTTTGCCTCTCCTGCTGCTTGCTGTTGGTGTAGGGTTCCCTGCTGCTTGTTTTTGGAGATGAAAAGCTTTGTTTTGATGAAATACAGTCACTCCAAGTCACTCCAGGATAGCCCAAGCCAATAGTATGCAAAGAGAAGAGGATTCAGGATCAAAGCATGAAGGGCTGCAGTGTGAACAGTGAAAGATGATTGGATATTCACAGAAACTGCAACTCAGGTCACAAATGAATGCATATTCACAAAGATAGCTGAAATGTTTTGGGAAAAGAGTTAGAAAACTGCCTCAGGATCACTCTCTCTCCATAGTGCCATCTTAGGAGATGTGCACTCTTTGTTTTGGGTCCCATATGTGCTGAGGTGGCATGGTATGTGGCGATGAGGTCACTGCCATGTCACATGGGATCTTCCTACTTAGCTAGGCTGACCAGGAATTGAACCCAGGACCTCTCAAAAAGAGGTGCCCAGCCCCCTAGGGTGCATACCACTAGGATAGCTAAGAATTCATGGAAAAACATAGATAAATTCATAGGCTCTACTTTAGGTATGTCAGTGCTCAGTCAACTCAGTAAAAGATGTTTTACTTCACATTGAAAGGGGATTAAGGGGTCCACTCCATATCCTGATTGGGTGTTTGGTTCCATAGGTCAAAATGTGTTATCACCACTTTTGGTTGGACCAATACTAAGATAAAAATGCATGGATGCTCAGTGCATCTCTAATACAACTAGAGTATGCCTCAAAGCAATGGAAAAGCACTTTTTCTTACTTTAGCTGCAGAGCCACCGGGTGCAACGTTGCCAGCATAGTGACCACTGAATCTGTGGGAAAATAGACTCTGGCTGGGAAAAGCAGCTGCAGCAGAACGCCTTCCTGAAAGAGCGTCAGCCGTTCCTAATGTGTCAGCTGTAAGAGTTTCAGAAAGCGAGCCCATTGCAGCGCTTACGCAACCGCCGGTGCATACGCCTCGTTACTGGTGAAATGACCCAGGAGGATTCCTGGGTAGTTTACCTTCAACTTCACATTGATACCAAACCACTGCAAAAGCTGCAGATGGGAGCTGAACCCAGCCCCTGCCTACGTACCGCCTCAGTGCACAATCCATGATGTTATTTGTCTATGTACCTATACTATTACCATTCAATCACTCATTGTCTATATTTACCTGCGGATATCATGTTTACAGCTGGTCACATTCCTGAACAATCTTGAACATGTAGCCCCCTAGCACCCCAGGGGTATCGCCGGGATGCACAGAGCAAAAAAATATTCAGAAATAAGCCTCAAATCATATCGCTTTCAAGGTAAAACTGTAGTAGGCTGAGCGAAATCTGTACAGGCGCGCTACCAAATTTTCAACAAACCAGTTCCAAATTCGTCCAAAATAGTGCCCATGGCACGTGAAATCCTGCCTTGTCATTTCGCAAAATGGGGCATGAGACAGAGAAGAGGGGGGAGGGGGGGCAACAAGCAGTGGGACACACACAGCATCCCTCCTGCGAATCTGGCATTTTGCAAAAAGGGGGACAAGGGCACAAAAAACTTCATTTTTGCGGTTTTTTTTTGCAGACAACAACACCCGCCGTGCGAATACCCCCCCCTTTACTGCCTAATGGCCCGGATGACAGGATTTTGATCTGCTGCTGCTTGTGGTTGGTGTTTGCCCCTCTAAAGGGGGGGGGGGGGGCTACCGCCCTGGACAATGCCGGAGACCAGCTCAGCTTGGACCTGTCGCTGGGAGAATTCAGTGTTACGTGGCTCCCAATCGGGCTTTCCAGGCTCTGTCGCAGTGGCCGAACAAAAAGGACAGGGGGCGCAAGGACCTGCGGCCATCCCTGTCGCGCGAACACCGGGGCCTCTGTTTCTTAGTGAATGGCTGTGTTACGTCGTGGCCATCTGTTGCAGCCCCCCACTGCAGCCGGATACCCGCGGGGCCCTGCCCGGCCTTTCCTTCCGGTGTCGAGGGTGGAAGGTGTTGAGACCCTACCCCGAATGTCGGGGCAAGTGGGGGACTCAGACAGATCTGGGTGCATGGGCCACTGCACCAGCAAGGCACCAGGGGGTGTCTGCGAGGGAGGCCCTCCTCTGCCCGCACGGGGCATCGACCACATGCCTCTTCGAAATGTCTGAAACCTTTGAAAAAGAAAAAAAGCATGTCTTTTTGCGCACTTCGGCCTGGTAACTGCATTTTCCCGGCACTTGCGACCGTCAACCACACGCGAACCATCAGTAGCACCCCCCCTTGGTCTGGCTGCGGGAAGGTTCACCTCACATACGCAAATTCTCAGGTCAAAAATGCGCCCGTGTCTGTCCCGTCCTCCTTCGCCGTTGTGGTGCCTTTGCACTAGCAGTCATGCTGACCCTCTGACCACGGGCACCCATGAGTATGACCACAATACCTGCACGTGGGGCCGTTAGCTCGCGCCACAGCCCTTCCCTTCCGGGGCCTGGCTTGCAACCTCCAGGAACCGGGACCGCGTAGCTCAAGCGTGGAAGCACTCTACCGATGCCCCAGGGATCTGAGTTCGCATCCCTCCGCCGCAGCGGCTCGCACAAGGTGTCGGACAGCACGGCCATCCCTCTGCGGCTTGCCAATGCGGGCGGATCCAAAGTGGCTGAGAAGAATTTTCACTGGATGCAGGGCACATGGTGACCACTGAGGACCCCCCCACCCCGTCGGCCCAACTCTCGTCGTGTTGACTGCACGCACCCCATTTGCGTGTTGTCTGAACTGGGGGTCAATGTGACATCAGGGGCCGTGCTTCGCGGTTCACTATCAACGTAAAGTGGGTGGTCTGGCACCGCCGGTTTGCGATGGGACTGGGCACACAAGAAAACGCGATCTGGCGGAACCCCCAGCCGCGCCTGTGCATCCCCAACAGCAGGTGGCTCCGGTGCGCCCCGTGCATATCAGTGCGCGGCGCATGGAATGAGCGACGGGGCGCCGACCCATCATCGGTGCCCGTACACTCCCTCCCATTGTGCACGAGAGGCTCGGGTCACAAAAACGGACGGTCAGATGGGGTCGCCGGTGCGAAGACATGGACCGGGCTTGGTCAAGCGGGAGGGAGGTGAGAGTGGGTGACAGAGGCCCTCCTCTGCCCGCACGGGGCATTGACCACATGCCTCTTCGAAATGTCTGAAACCTTTGAAAAAGAAAAAAAGCATCTCTTTTTGCGCACTTCGGCCCGGTAACTGCTTTTTCCCGGCACTTGCGACCATCAACCACCACTAAAACCCCCCTTGGTCTGGCCGCGCGAAGGTTCACCTCACAAACGCGAATTCTCAGGTAAGAAATGCGCCCGTGCCTGTCCCGTCCTCCTCCGTCTTTGTGGTGCCTTTGCACTAGCAGCCATGCTGACCACGGGCACGCACGAGTGTGACCACAATACCTGCACGTGGGGCCGTTAGCTCGCACCACAACCCTCCCTTCCGGGTCCTGGCTTCCGGCCTCCAGGAACCGCATCCCCCATCCCCGCCCCCCCCCCCCCCACACATACACCCCGTCCTCCGTACGCCACGGGCCCAACACACGGACATGGTCCGCACGGCGCACGCGACCAGAACTCATTGGCGCTCCACCGCCACGGCG
Source organism: Eutreptiella sp. 'Long Island Sound 2002' (assembly GCA_964036045.1). Lineage (NCBI taxonomy): Eukaryota > Euglenozoa > Euglenophyceae > Eutreptiales > Eutreptiaceae > Eutreptiella > Eutreptiella sp. 'Long Island Sound 2002'. The sequence continues at coordinate 4,225,902 of OZ038403.1, forward strand.
TTGAGGGTCGCGTACACGCGGTTCAGCTCCTGGAAGGAGGGCCGGCTGGTCGTGAAGGGCACGGACTGGATGCGCGGGTCCCCCTTCTGCAGGGGACTGCGGTCGAAGTACAACACGCGGGTGTTCAGGGGCCCTGGGGCGTGCAGGAAGATGGCGGAGCACGACCGGATCTGCGCGGCCCACTCACATAACGTGTCCTGGATCGTCTTGCGCCACTTGGCCTCGTGATGGCGACGGAGCTGAGACCCGACGGACGTCTGACTGCCACCGCTGGCGTCGTGCCCGGACTGCCGCCCCCCCTGAGAAAGGCACGCGTGGCGGGGGAGAGTGGCGGGGCCTCGCCGCCCGCTCTCACGCACTGACCGTCAGCAGCAACCGCCACAGCCCTCCCCCACCCTCGAAGGCGGCCCACAATCCTCAGCACCCCTCCAACCGTCGCGTACGGTACACTGGGGGAGAGTCGCAGGGCCTCGCCACCAGAGCCTTGTGCGTAGGGACCCCCGGGGGGGGGGCGGGAGGAGGGGGTTGGGGGCCTCAAAGGCTGGAGGTGATCCACCCTTCCACCAACCCGTCAAACCCCCCCCCCCCCCACTCCCCCACCCCATATACCTATGGTCTGTTGGCCCATACGGGCTGTAGTTCACTGCAGCATAAGTCCAGACCCCCTGAGAAACAAAAAACAGTGGATTGCGATCTATGTCCCCTCAGAAACCTCGCACTCACAGCGCGACCACTCAGAATTGAAAGCCGAGGGCCTTGCATCAGGACCACCACGTTGAGTGGACTCTATGCCAAAACTTTCAATGCCCCTGAATCCCAAGGCTTGCGGCCCAGCACCCCAGAAAAGAGGGTCGATGCCTCCAAAAAACCACTGAAAAAAGCCTTTGATCCACCCCCCCCCCCTGTGTGACGTGCAGTCTGGTTGTTGTTTCTCTACGGGGCCCTGGACAGTCACCCGTTCTTCCCTTCGCATGTTGCGTCGGGTCGCTGCGTTCTGTCGGCCGCTGCGGCCGGTGCTCCTGCTGGTGTCGTTTCCGCGTCCGCGGAGCCCGGCGGTTGGTGTGCCGGGGCTGTGCTGAGTGTGGCAGGATTGCCGTTTGCGCATCAGCGGCGCCCAATAGTTGGCGTATTGGGGGTTGTGCTGGTTGTTGCCGGGGTCGTTTGACTGTTTTTGCTGTCCACACGCCTCTGTCCACCCCCCCCCCCCGCCCGGGGGAGGGTGTCCGACACACTCAGCACAAGCCTGCTCACCACCCCCTCTCTCGGGGCTGTGGCATTCGTCCGTGAAAGGAAATCCGGTGTGCCCAACCGCGTGGCGGGGGTTCAAAACGCCGTCAAAGAAAAGCCCCCCCCCCCCCCCCGCGAGAAATGAGGACTATCTGGACCACCTCGACACGCTCTGTCCGAAAATCCCAACAGCAAATGATGGGCCCGCGTCGCCTGATTTTTTTTTGGGGGGGGGGTCAACATCATCCTCAACGTCGCTCCACACGGCCACCGCAGCCTGTTTAACATCCCCGGCACGACCCCTGATTACCCCACAGCCGGTCACAACCCCCACGCCCTTGGGCACCCCCACCCCCTGTCCCTGCCCTCCAACACCTGCTTCCGCCGCACGATGTACCGGTGGAACGTCTTGTGGATCACCGCCTTCCCGTTGATGTAGACCGCCCCCGCGAAGTAGCCCCCGTGGCTGAGCAGCACAAACCACTGCAGCCGCAGGGGGTCGCTCATCCACTCGATCTTCAGGGGCTTGTCCAGGACGGACCCCAGGCCCTCGTCGTCCTGCTTCTTCTCCCACTGCGCCGTCAGGAACGCGGCGAGGGTGCCCAGGTCCGCCTCCGCTGCGTCCGCCTCCTCCTCCACCGCCAGCTCCGCTTCCTCGTCCTCAGACCCATTGCCATCCTCCGACTCCTCCTCGTCTCCTTCGCTGCCGTAGTCCTCTTCGTCGTCGTCTCGGCGCCTCTGCAGAGGACAGGGCGTAGGGGGCCGCAAGCAGGTCAACAAAGCGTTCCACACATGCACGTCCTGGTATGCATATGAAGCACTGTTCGGCAGTTCCACTGATATGATGGGTCCACGAGCACATCAGCTTATGTACAGGTAGCACTTGTGTTTACCTGGTCACCCTCCTCTGGCCGTGTTTTGTCGGCCAAAACCTCTAGCCTGCATGTCACTATACGGGGGGTTGAGGTCCACAGGTGGCTGGACAGGCTTGCAGTGTGCTGGCACTCAATCGGCCAACCTGTCTTAGTTTCCTACAGCGCTCAAGGCGGGGAGGTCAGAAGTGTGTGCGTGTGAGGCGTAGGGCGTAGGGGGGCGGGGCACACGCGGACCACGTGGGGGCGAATGCGGGGGGGGGGGGGGGGGCACACAATCTCCCGCGCCGACCGTCGTCGCTGTGCGCCGCGAAGCGCCGAACTGTTCAAGTCCGTCCCGGGCCCGGGATGGGGGGGGTGGGGGATGTTTAGCGAACAGGGAAAGGGGGGGGTTGGCGCGTTTGGCGCGCTATTAGCGGACAGAAAGTGGGTGGGAGGTCTGGCGCGCTGTTGATGCATGTGCGTGTGTGTGGGGGGGTTGCCATCAAGGGCGAGTGTGGGGTGGTACTTCCGTGTTAGCCTTCGGAGGAGGGCGTCCTCCATGCGAGGATGGGGGGGGGGGGGGTTGCGCACAGCGACGTACTAGAATGGGGGGGTCTGACGGGGTGAGGGGGGTTCGCTGGGACCCTCCCTCCTCCTACGGTCCCCCTATGGTTCCCTCCGAAGGCGCGGCAGAATTTTTTCAGCTTAAATCCTCTTGGCGCCGGAGGCACGGAAGCAATATTTTGGCTGTCAGCCTCAAACATTGCAAGGGGAGGAGGGGGGGGGGGTCCAAGGGGGGGGTACCCCCCTCCTCCTACGGTGTACGGCCGTTCTAATACATCACTGGTTGCGCACGCGTTGGGTTCGGTGATATCAAAATATGCGAGAGACGTGGGGAGTCCGCTCATGATGCCATAATGGAGCGGGGGGGGGGGGGGGCTGGCGCTGATAGCGCACCGCAGAGGAAGGGTGGCGGGGGTGGGGGTTCTTGACAGGGGCGGATGGGTCTGATCGGAATGCGCGTGCGGCTGCCGTGTGACTGCGTGTCGCTGTGTGGAAGGGGATACCTGGCCTTTAGTCGGCGGACCAACAGAAGTCTTCGGGGCGCTGTACTCGAAGGTGACCTGCGAGGTCTCCCTCGGAGTGCACGCGAGCAGGACCCCCTTCCACAGCACCAGTCCGATGCGGCGCGCCGGGGCATCGCCGGTCGCGACGGGGCTGAGGTGCACTTTGGGGGAGTTGGGGATGACCGCGGGCTGGTACGTGTACGTATACATCTCCTCCGGAAGGGTCCACAGCGTGTACACCTCCTCGGCCTCTTTGCCTTTCTTGGCTGCCGCAGACGCAGTCAGGTCCGCGTCCGCGTTTGACGGAGAGTCCTTCGCTGCCTCCATCAGCTGCTGCTCCAGTTCAAGCTCCGCCGCCCTCTTGGCCTCCTCCTTCTGTTGCTGCTGCAGCAGCAGGCGCTCCTTCTCCGCCTTCTCCCGCTCTTTGTTCTTTTCCTTCTTAGATTTCTTTTTCTCGCGGGCCCTCCGCTTCCGTTCCTGAGCATCAGCACGGGGCAGTTGATGACACGTCTTGGCACAATCCGGGGAGTGCGTATGGCAATCCTGATGGTACTATCCTCGATGCACCCACATACCCACACCCACACCCACATACCCACACCCACATACCCATACACTGACCCTGAATCTTTTGGGATGTTCCGTTGCTGGCACCTTCGGGTCACTGCACCTCTGGCACACCCACACCGGCACCAACAGTAACACTCACAGTCAGACCCACACCACTCACCCACACTCCCACACTCAAACCCCACAACGACACCAACACCCACACGAACATCCACATGCAGAACCACTCAACCGAGTAACCACGAGTCCCAGTGCTGACGGTCCTTTGCTCTGCATCGTTGCAGAGCCACCGCAGCGCACACCTCCTCCTGCTTTTTGATCCGCGCATAGATCTCTTCATCCGCCTTCCGCTGCTCGGCCTCTTCTTTGGCCCCGCGGCGCCTCTGCTCCTCCAACTCCTCCTGCTCCTTCTTGGCAGCCTCCTCCTCTTTCCTGCGCTGTCCCTCGCACCGTGGCTTCCAGCTCCCTTCCCACGTCGCATAAATGGCCTCCATCACCATCTGCAGGTACCAGGCCCTCTGAGCCTCTACACGCGCCATGAGATCCCGGACGGTTGCCCTCAGGACAATCCCGACGCCGATACCCGTCGCAATGCATATCAAGAGAGACCCAAGGCTACCCTTCCGGTGTGTGGCGTGCCTCAGCCATTCACGAGCGGTTGGCGGAGCCACGGGGCATCCGCCCGGCATTGCATTCGACCGCGGGTCGCTTTGCACTCAATGGCCATTGGATCCAAACAGCATCATCAACCGGGAGCCTGCCGCTGGAAATGTAATGCGTGAAACGTGGGCACATGTGCACTCGACTCGCCTCGGCACCATGCGGCTCGGCTGTCCTGGCACAAGACACCTGCCCAACAGGCCCCAGGATCGAACCCCAGGTGGGGCCGTCGTCACGACGCTAAGCGGCCCCATGTCCCAGGGTGCCCGGGGACTTTGCGAGCCAGAAAAAGCGAATGGTCCCATGGTGTTGACCTGAGGGGTTGGCGGGGCTGGAGAAATGGCGGGGGGGGGGCAGCATTTAGCAACGCGCCGGAAGGCACCCTCTCAGCTTACACCTGCTCTCTTGATCATCCTCCTGTGCCCGCGCCTCCTTGATTCATTCACCTCCATAATTTAATCGGACCATCACCCTGGCGCTGCCACATGGGAGACCAGTCTACAGTCCCTTTGTACACATACTCGGAGTCCAGTATCGCAGTACCATCCGTTCCTAGGGCGCCTGATCGGCAACGCCCACAGCCCCCCGCAATTCCCCCCATAGAGCACTGTTCTCACCCGAAATGTCAGGAAGCGACTCGAGGGGGTTCGATGCCTCTAGTAACACGGGTTCTTCAACCTCCATGAGGGAGGGCATCGTGTCAAAGTATCGTACAGATGTAAGGTAGAGGACAGGTGAACGGTTGGGAAGGGTGTTGGTGTGCACCATGACCTCGGATCCGCAATAGGAAGAGCAAAAAGAAGCGCGGGGCGTGTAGGACCCCACATTTTTGACGCGTGTGCCGAAGGGTGCTGTGTTGCACGTTTGGATGATTTGTGTGGGTGCTTGACAGTGCGTTCCGACACTGAACAGTTTATGGGCCCATACACGTGTGGCACCTTTGTTGTGCTACGTGCTCATGTGGATTGCCATTTCGCCTCCACACCATGAGAGTTCTGACCAGCATCTCAGAGGAAAAACACAACAAAACAAAAAGAACACAACATCATTTGCCATGCGTTTTGATCACACTGACATATACCCTACGGGCGTGGAAGACAGTGACAGTGAGCTAGTCACTTGGGTTCTGGAAACAAAGGGACCCAAACATGGTCTGTCCAATGTCAGGACTGTGTTGTCTGAGGATAGTGCATACACGGCACAAGGGGAGGAGGGGTGGTGGTCCGCATGAGGCACATAGGGGGAGGGGGGCGGTGTGCACGAAGCACATAGGGGGGTTTAGTGTGCTGGTTCTGGGGTCTTTGGTGCAGGGAGGGGGGGGGGGGGGCGAAACCAGCAAGGGCTGCTGCAGCCGCCAAAACGCAGCGACCTGAAGTAGCATGTGAAGGGAAGGACGGATGACTGTCCAGGGCCCTGTAAAGAAACAGCAACCGGATGGAATGTCACACAGGGGGGTCATAAAGGCACCTGTGAGGGTGTTCACCATTGCTGATTACCCTGTACCCCGCATGGCACTGTTTGTGGGACCTCCATGTAGGATTTTGGGGGGGCACCGGGGGGTTTGCATGAGGTGCAGGGAGGAGGAGGAGGCGCACGGGGCAGGGGGTGCAGAGGGGGTGGGGTGGGGTGGGGTGCACAAGACCCCATGCTCCATGCATGTCTCACTGAGCACTGTGAACAGTTGGGTATCCCTGGGGGGACCCGTCACTTTGGCCATGTTCTCACAAGGTGGTTTGAGGGGGCTGTCACTCACAACCGATGAACGACCAAAGGATGCCCCTGTAATTGCCCCACTATGCTATACTATGCCCCATGCGTCATGAGGGATTTGCATGCCCCCCCCCCTTCGTCCCGGCAACCAGGTTTTTACGCTTTTCTAGGCATAAGGCTTTCGCCACACCCTGTGCATGGGCCCTCGAGGTCCTACTGACATGGCCCGGGATAGCAGGACAAGAATTCGTGTTGGCATGCCTGAGAAACCAGGAAAGACTTACACTTGGCGACGCCACCCCATCTTGCTCTGCCCCACCCCCTCTCCGAAAAAGGAAAAGAGGAAAGAGTTACGTTCCAACATCCGGAATGGCCATTGTGACCCACGCACGACCATTGATGCCGCATCGTGGTACGCCCCCCACCACTATTCCGAGGGGGCGCCTTCGGCGGCTTATCTGTACTGAAGCCATCGTGCGGATGAATTGCGGCTTCGCCCATTGGTATATGACGTACTATGGTGCATGCCAGAGTGATCCCACAGGGCGACGGCCATCAATGCATCCACCCGCACACCCGCTTGGCCGAGCCATCAATGGTGATTGCCTGCCCCGATGGGAGTTCTGGCAGAACGTGCTGTTTCGTAACACACTGGATCATTTAGTGCTCATGGGAGGCCATGTTTTTCATGGGTATATAGTATGGTTCCAGCAGCAAATGTGCATGCAGCACAGAGTCGTCCCCAAGGTCACTGTGATGCGTGTAGGACACCTAAAAGGCCCCTAAAAAGGCCTACAAAAATGTGGTTTGGAGTTTCATTCATGAGTGAGAGACAATCCTGTGGTGGACATTCACCTATTCTCCACTTCCTTTGTTGATGCCAAGCGTGACGCCTTGGGCTGCCCTATGTTAAAAGTCCGCTAAATTCTTTTCCTCGTACTTCTTCAAAACGGGGAAAACACAAAAATCTTTGAGCGGAATGAAATGCAGAGTTCTCCCTGAGACTGAGGAGTCAATTCAGGATATTCGGTGGTGATCTTTAGTGACTGATAGTCATTCGATCCTACCCGTTATCACCTTATATCTCCTCTTTTTTTCGAGAAGTTCAAAGAGTACTCAAGACTGTGCTTGGAGAAGGGGGCGACTCCAACATATGATACAGTGGATCCCCACAACGCGGAGCACATGGCAAAGACCCAGAGTTCACATGTGTATACCAAAGGGCTCTGATGCAGCAGGCAAAACCGCCACGCCATATGGCAAGCCTGTAATGCGTAAGAGTTAAGGGGGGAGAAAAGACATGCTGGATCAAGTGTGTGCCATTCCCCACAGGCCCTCAAGGGTGACAAGCTTTCGTCGCTTTCAGGGCCATGTCCGGTGGCGGGTGTTGGCCCAGGATGCCGGGTGTGGTGCGGCACTGGCGTTTAAGCAGAGGCGACTCCACCCGGTGGGCGGCGCGCTCAGATGCCCACAACTGGCTCATCACCTAAAAGAGCTCAACCCTTCGGGTATGCCGCTGGTAGTGCCGGTCTGTGGAGGTGGTCCACACTCTAGCACATCGCAAAAGGGAATGCGAGTGCCGTGATTGCCGCACCAGATTATCTGGCACGCCGCTGTATGAACCCAGCAGTGAGGCCCCGAGGAAGGCACCCTGATGGAGAAACCAAGGCTGGGCCGGATGCTGCATCGCCGAGGCTACTTGTTGTGCCCCTGGGTCTGCGGCAGTGTGACAGAGGCACTGGTCGAGATGTTTCACCGCCCATGACCTGGTGTGGTACGGCTGCGGCCGGTCCCATGTGCGCACCTCTCGGGGGTGGGATGCCTCTGGAGAGGCGCGGCCATCCCGCCGCGATGTTCTCTCCCGGGGCCCTGTATACCCTACTGGATGGCGGAGGACAGAGTCCCCGCATTCTCCCCGGTCCTCCCCGCATCCTCCCCGATCCTCCCCGCATCCTCCCCGATCCTCCCCGCATCCTCCCCGATCCTCCCCGCATCCTACCCGGTCCTCCCCACATCGTCCCCGAGCCTCCCTGCATCCTCCCCGATCCTCCCCGCATCCTCCCCAGTTCTCCCTACATCCTCCCCGTTCCTCCCCGCATCCTCCCCCATCCTCCCCGCATGACCGGGGAGGATGCACGGAGGATCGGGGAGGATGAGGGACGGACCAGGGAGGATGCGGGGAGGATTGGGGGGGATGCCGAGAGGACCGGGGAGGATGCGGGGAGGATGCCGGGAGGATCGGGGAGGATGCGGGGAGCATCAGGGAGGATGCGGGGAGGACAAGCGAGGATGTAGGGAGAACTGGCGAGGATATGGGGAGGATCGGGGAGGATGCGAGGAGGATCGGGAAGGATGCGGGGAGGATTGGGGAGGATGCGGGGAGGATCGGGAAGGATGCGGGGAGGATCGGGGAGGATGCGGGGAGGACCGGGGAGGATGCGGGCAGGACCGGGGAGGATGCAGGGAGACCTGGGGAGGATACGGGGAGGATTAGGGAGGATGTAAAGAGGACTGGGGAGGATGCGGGGAGGATGCGGGCAGGATCGGGGAGGATGCGGGGAGCATCAGGGAGGATGCGGGGAGGACCGGGGAGGATGTAGGGAGAACTGGCGAGGATATGGGGAGGATCGGGGAGGATGCGAGGAGGATCGGGAAGGATGCGGGGAGGATTGGGGAGGATGCGGGGAGGATCGGGAAGGATGCGGGGAGGATCGGGGAGGATGCGGGGAGGACCGGGGAGGATGCGGGGAGGACCGGGGAGGCTGCAGGGCTTGTCCTTGTGCTTTTGCTTGTGTCTCGCCTATTGCAGACGGCGGCGGCCTGCCCGCCCCGCCGGTGTCACCACTCACAGTGCATACGGACCTATGTACTCACGCACTGCTTGTACACCTGGAGTTGGTCCACCCCCTGTTACTCTGCTACTTGTTTGGGCCTGCTGCTGCTCTCTCGGCCCTGTTCACCTGGAGCTTTGATTTCCTGCCCTTTCCCTGTGGCGCCCTGCTGCACTCACCTTGCACCTTTGTCTCATCTCATTGTCCGCTGGGCACTGCCTTTTGGCTGCCTCGTCTGTGTTCTTGGGCCGGCATCAGACGCGGTGCTGCCCAACGGGACCATCGCCCTGGCCCCCACGTTTGCTCATATGCCGGGGCTATTGGCCACCGCTGCGTGTGTGCTTCGCAGGACGGTCAACCTGACTCATACCGTGTCCTGCGGTAGCTCTTTGCACTGCGACTGGTTTTCTGTGCTCTGGCTTGCCCCGCCCCTGCACAGACAGACGCTCTGGTGCCCCACGGGACCAACAATCTGGCCCTGGCAACCGTCCTTTCACTGTCACACACATGTCTTCTGGCCCGTTTTTGCCTACTCCAGCGCCCCTGCCCCTGTCTTCCCCGCTATGCTCTCGTACATTCTGGCGCCTTGGCCGTCTCGATATATATCTATCATGGATGACTGGTGCTGGTGCTCCCTTGGACGATGGCCTCACGGGTATTCACCACTTAAAACCTTTGCCCCTGCCTTTGCCACGCTGCTGAGCCTGATGATGGTCGCCTCCGCGGTGGCCCGCCGCATCACGGCCGCGCTCTCGACCATGTCCTCGGTCTGGTTGTACGTCTCCGGCGCGGGCGTCCCATCCTGTGTCACACAGCGATGTCCGCGAAGCACTCGGCGAGTCCGTGTTGGGTGGGACATTGATACTGCATGCATCCTGTGACCGCTAGCACTAGGAACCATCCCCAGACTCACATGATGGCCGCCCCGAGCTCATGCATGCCCTGGAGGAAAGTGCCGTCGGCCGCCGTGACACCCACGAGGATGCCCTTCTGGGTACTCTCTCTCCACCGTTTCCACACGTGGACCATGCACGTCGCATGCGGATCCACCAGCCCATGCCACTCATCTCTCTCCGGCGTCGCCCGCATATACCGGACTCGCACTCTCCCTGGCGGCACCCCTGTTTCCACCAGGTCCAGCTCCATTGCGCTGTCCAGGCGGAAGTCCTCCAAGAGGTGGACCACTTGCTCCACCACCTGCTACGGCACGTGCCCATAGGCCCCAGTCCCGGGCCCATGCGCCACTTGCGCCGTCTGGAGCTGCGACGTTACTCCGGCCCATGGCTGCAAGCGCTCGACGCCCAGGACGTCCTCTGCCGTCCATTCCTCCATGCCCAGCACTCGGTACACCGCACGCATGCCGTGCACTAAGAGTAGCCTTGCGTCACTGCGGACAAACCGTTGCAGCGCCTAGACGACTGCCTGAGACGGGACATCGTCAACACATACCGGCCACACCGCTGCCCTGCTAGCCCAGCGAAGCCGTGCTCCCATGGCTGTGTCCAGCCCACGTACACCACCGGCACTGTGGGCGGCTGCTCCAGCAGAACCCCTCGCCACGCCCGCAGTAGGCGGGCCCTCGCTTTTAGCTGTTTCTGAAAGAGGGCTGCCACCGCACCCACAGCCGCCCGCCAACGGCGCTTGACCACTTGGCACTGATGGATGAGATGCCGGTGTTGTACCGCTCCGTGCATGCCGCAACGGGCACACTCCCCTGATCCTTTTGCACCCGCCTGAAATTGCGTCAGATCCCTGTACGCACGCGACAGCTTGGCCATGGTCGCATCCTTGGGGAGTAGCGGGCTCACCTTCTCCCATGCGGTTCGGAGTTGCTTGTCCGGTTGCCTCTCCGGCGGCACTGGCACTGGGTGCACGTTCTCCACGCCGTGTACTTTGTTCTTGGGGCCCCAGACGAAGTCCCTCTTGGCCACTGGCCGCACGTCAAAGATGATGGCATGACCTTGCTTCCAAAAGGGGGTGTCACAGTCAATCCAAGATCGCGGTATGTGCCACCTGCGATCGATCAGCTTGGCCTCCCGAGCGATGTTGCTGACCTCATCCGCCCGCTTGTTGACCGTTGAGACGACGTCCTGCGCCCCCGTGTCATGCTGCGCCGCACCCCAGCCGACGGCTCAATTTCCTGCCGCGTGCAACTCCTTGGCTGCTTCCACTCGCTGTAGCAGGTCAACACAGGCCGTGGCCATTGGGAGGTGCTGCAGGCCAGGGTTGTGTATAAAGTCTGATATTTGATGTCTGATGTGGGTTGTTGTGTGTGCGGTCTGTCCAAGAAGATGTCTGATATTCTTGTCTATTGGAGGTGGGTCTAGGGGTCTAATGCCTAGAGGAAATTGGGAGAAACTATGCCTAAATCAACCCCCCCCCCCCCCCAACACAAAAACAAAAAGGGAAGACACAATTTAAAAATCATTGAAAAACCACCTCCGACAATCAGAAACATGGCAGTACAAAAATAAAAAACACTTTGAACACCACAATGGGAAAATGGGGAAAATGTTTCAGCAGGAAAAGTGGCCAAGAAAAAAAAGACATCGGGAAAGGGAAAGGGAAAACGGGGAAATTGTGGGAGCAGGAAGAGTGGAAAATTGAATGTTATGGTATGTTTATAAAGTCTGATGTCTGGTGCCGGATATGGGATGTTGTTTTTGCATTGTATACAACAAGAGGTGTGATATGTTTGATATAGATCTGATGCTTGGAGGAAGGGGCGGGGGAGTTGGTGTCAAAATGGGTGTGCAAAAAGTTGATGCCCCCCACCCCATAGGTCCCCATAGGCCCTAATAGTTCCCCATAGGTGCCAATGGGTCCCCATAGGTCCCCATAGGGCCCCAAAGGTGCCCATAGGTCCCCAAAGGTGCCCATAGGTCGCCAAAGGTCCCCAAAGGTCCCCATAGGTCCCCAAAGGTGCCTATAGGCCCCCATAGGTCCCCGTAGGGGGGGGTTAAGGAAATTAATAGGGGGGGGGGCTATGTAATGGATGGGGGGGGGCAAGAAATTGATAGGGGGGCATATGAAATTGATGGGGGGCTATGAAATCGATTGGGGGGGGGGCTGTGAAATTGATAAGGGGGGGGGTTATGAAATTGATAGGGCAGGGGGCTATGAAATTGATGCGGGGGGTGCTATGAGAGTGATGGGGGAGGGGCTATGAAATTGATGGAGGGGGGGCTATGAAATTGATGGGGGGGGGCTATGAAATTGATGGGGGGAGGCTATGAAATTGACGCGGGAGGGGCTCTGAAATGGATGGGGGGGGCTATGAAATTGATAGCGGGGGGCTATGAAATGGATGTGGGGGGGGGGGGCTATGAAATTGACGCGGGAGGGGCTCTGAAATGGATGGGGGGGGCTATGAAATTGATAGCGGGGGGCTATGAAATGGATGTGGGGGGGGGCTATGAAATGGATGGGAGGGGGCTATGAAATTGATAGGGGAGGCTATGAAATGGATGTGGGGGGGGCTATGAAATTGATGGGGGGGGGCTATGAAATGGATGGGGGGGGGCTATGAAATTCATAGGGGGGGTCATATGAAATTGATGGGGGGGCTATGAAATTGATGGGGGGGGGCTATGAAATTGATGGGACGGGGCACGGGGGGGCCGTGTCCTCGCTTTTGTACGCGACTCCCCCCCCGTGTAGAATTGGGCCGAAGGCCCCTTGGGGGGGGGGGGGGGGGGGGCATTGGAGGGGGGGTTCAGGGAGGCTGGCATAGAGACGGATACTTGGCTAACCGGGTACCCCCGCTCACAGGATCCGTCTCCACTCAAATCAGTTCCAAGTGGCCGTAACCACGCAATGTGCTGAGGCCCAAACTAATGGCTTCTGCCCACATACTAGTGATGGATGAGATGCTGGCGTTGTACCGCTCCGTGCATGCCGCAACGGGCACACTCCCCTGATCCTTTTGCACCCGCCTGAAACTGCGTGAGATCCTTGTACGCCCGCGACAGCTTGGCCATGGTCGCATCCTTGGGGAGTAGCGGGCTCACCTTCTCCCATGCGGTTCGGAGTTGCTTGTCCGGTTGCCTCTCCGGCGGCACTGGCACTGAGTGCACGTTCTCCACGCCGTGTACTTTGTTCTTGGGGCCCCAGACGAAGTCCCTCTTGGCCACTGGCCGCAGGTCACAGATGATGGCATGACCTTGCTTCCAAAAGGGGGTGTCACGGTCAATCCAAGATCGCGGTATGTGCCACCTGCGATCGATCAGCTGGGCCTCCCGAGCGATGTTGCTGATCTCATCCGCCCGCTTGTTGACCGTTGAGACGACGTCCTGCGCCCCCGTGTCATGCTGCGCCGCACCCCAGCCGACGGCTCAATTTCCTGCCGCGTGCAACTCCTTGGCTGCTTCCACTCGCTGTAGCAGGTCAACACAGGCCGTGGCCATTGGGAGGTGCTGCAGGCCAGGGTTGTGTATAAAGTCTGATGTTTGATGTCTGGTGTGGGTTGTTGTGTGTGCGGTCTGTCCGAGAAGATGTCTGATATTCTTGTCTATTGGAGGTGGGTCTAGGGGTCTAATGCCTAGAGGAAATTGGGAGAAACTATGCCTAAATCAACCCCCCCCCCCCAAACACAAAAACAAAAAGGGAAGACACAATTTAAAAATCATTGAAAAACCACCTCCGACAATCAGAAACATGGCAGTACAAAAATAAAAAACACTTTGAACACCACAATGGGAAAATGGGGAAAATGTTTCAGCAGGAAAAGTGGCCAAGAAAAAAAGACATCGGGAAAGGGAAAGGGAAAACGGGGAAATTGTGGGAGCAGGAAGAGTGGGAAAATTGAATGTTATGGTATGTTTATAAAGTCTGATGTCTGGTGCCTGATATGGGATGTTGTTGTTGCATTGAAAACACAAGAGGTGTGATATGTTTGATATAGATCTGATGCTTGGAGGAAGGGGCGGGGGAGTTGGTGTCAAAATGGGTGTGCAAAAAGTTGATGCCCCCCACCCCATAGGTCCCCATAGGCCCTAATAGTTCCCCATAGGTGCCAATGGGTCCCCATAGGTCCCCATAGGGCCCCAAAGGTGCCCATAGGTCCCCAAAGGTGCCCATAGGTCGCCAAAGGTCCCCAAAGGTCCCCAAAGGTCCCCATAGGTCCCCAAAGGTGCCTATAGGCCCCCATAGGTCCCCATAGGGGGGGGTAAGGAAATTAATAGGGGGGGGGGCTATGTAATGGATGGGGGGGGGCAAGAAATTGATAGGGGGGCATATGAAATTGATGGGGGGCTATGAAATCGATTGGGGGGGTGGGCTGTGAAATTGATAAGGGGGGGGGTTATGAAATTGATAGGGCAGGGGGCTATGAAATTGATGCGGGGGGTGCTATGAGAGTGATGGGGGAGGGGCTATGAAATTGATGGAGGGGGGGCTATGAAATTGATAGGGGGGGGCTATGAAATTGATGGGGGGAGGCTATGAAATTGACGCGGGAGGGGCTCTGAAATGGATGGGGGGGGGCTATGAAATTGATAGCGGGGGGCTATGAAATGGATGTGGGGGGGGGGGGCTATGAAATGGATGCGGGGGGTGCTATGAGAGTGATGGGGGAGGGGCTATGAAATTGATGGAGGGGGGGCTATGAAATTGATAGGGGGGGGCTATGAAATGGATGGGGGGGGGCTATGAAATTGATAGCGGGGGGCTATGAAATGGATGTGGGGGGGGGGGCTATGAAATGGATGGGAGGGGGCTATGAAATTCATAGGGGGGGTCATATGAAATTGATGGGGGGGGCTATGAAATTGATGTGGGGGGGGCTATGAAATTGATGGGAGGGGGCACGGGCGGGCCGTGTCCTCGCTTTTGTACGCGACTCCCCCCCCGTGTAGAATTGGGTCGAAGGCCCCTTGGGGAGGGGGGGGGGGGGGGCATTGGAGGGGGGGTTCAGGGAGGCTGGCATAGAGACGGATACTTGGCTAACCGGGTACCCCCGCTCACAGGATCCGTCTCCACTCAAATCAGTTCCAAGTGGCCGTAACCACGCAATGTGCTGAGGCCCAAACTAATGGCTTCTGCCCACATACTACTACTACGTGTCCACTCCGCATACATCCGGTTAGGCACACTTGGTTTCTTATGGATGGCGCCCAAGCGAAGCGCGGTGTGGGAAGGTTGGGTAAGGCTGGGCATCCCTCCTTCAGGCCCCCACGCATCCTTGAACGGTTGCAGCGCCGCGTGCCTCAGTGGAAGCACCCTGGACGCCAGCGCCGCTGGCCCCTGGTTCGATTCCCGCTGCCCGAGCCGCCCGAGCGGCGGCTCGGGCAAAGGCAAGCAACGGGTGGTGTGGCAGCCTCCCGTCGGGCGGGGGCGGTGGTGGGGCGCACTGTTGCAGGTGGCCGGGTTGCTTTTTTTGCTCTTCGCCTATGCGGTCAAACACCTGCGTTCTATAGCTGCCCGTCAGGGAGTGGTAAAAAGAATCAAAAGCGGGAGGGGTCCCAGTCCCCAGTCGGGCGGGGCTGGTGGGAGGAAGCACTGCTACAAGCCGGGCTCGAACCAGCGATCTATGCGACGACTGCCAACGATAGTAACCACTACACCACTCCGCCTCCCTTGGCACGTTGCACAATAACATGGCGTACCCACAGGTCTCTCCCCTACGTTCTGTAACCTGTGCGCTCTGGACCTCCCCCCATTATGTCCCTCTCTCTCTCGTGCTCTCGGTCTCTCATAAAAGGGGTGTTCGGGACGCCCGGTGCATCTCAACCCCCCTTGGGGTTCGAACCCGCCTCCGCGGGCTGGAAGAGTTGTGGTTTCCCGCTATGCTATGAAGAGATGGGATTCGTTGACTATCATGTACAATCAACACATCCACGAGGCTCGGCCTCACGTGTCGCCCTGGCGCCGCTTCGGGCTCAGGAACTGGGCTAGGAAGGCCTCGTACTCGTCAACCGGTGGCTCGTCCCCGGACTCTGATGAACGCCCGCACCCCCCCCCGCCTCCTCGTCCTCCGATATTGTTATTACCGACAGGCCCTGTGGGGAATCCCCCTGTGCACCTGGCATATCCTCCTCCTCACTCTCCAACACAAACGAGGCCTCGGACAGCAACCACGAGGTGGCTTGCGGTAAAGGGGTCACCTCTCTCCCCCCCCTCCCCATGGCGCTTGAATCTGGCACGTCCGGTGGGCTCAATCGTTGTCGCTTAGGTAGTGGCTGCAAATTGTACTCGTGCAGCAGCCGTCCCTCCTCTGCCTGCCTATCTGCTCCCTCATTACCCTCTATGGAAACGTGGGATGGCACCCAGAAAAACTTATACTGCCTAGACGAATCCCGAGCCAGTTCCAAAATGTGCATCCACTGGTCAGAGTGGGAGATTCCCAGCCAATCCCGTCTCTCGCAAAGGAGGATGTGCTTTGTCAGCCCATTAAAATAGAACTCTGAGTCTGTCACTATTGCCATGGGGCGAGCTCCAGTGCATTGGCGCATAGCAAACAAAATTGCGCGCACCTCTGCCCTGCCATTGGTATGTACCTCATGGGGGTCCAGGGGGCACAAAAAATTTCTCTCATCCCCTTCCCCGTAAAACCCCCCAAATCCCGCCTGCTCCCACCGACGTACCCTTTTGGAGGACCCATCCGTAAACACCACATCCTAACCCTGTTCTTGCAACACCCCGAGCGCACTTAAGGTCTGCTCAATGTGTTGTGCGTATTTCTGCTTTTTCCACTCGGTTCTCAACTCCGCTGTCAGGGACAAGATGGGTCTCGGCCGTTTGGGGGACCTCCAATTCGTGCCCAGTCGGCGTGTGCGCTGCCACTCTAGCAAGTTATCTAAATATGGTCGCAACTCTGACCGCGGGAGGGAGGGGTTCTGCAGGTGGAGCCACACTCGCAGCTTACACACCAACGCCGCCACAAACTCAAAAACTGTAAACAATGTCCCCATGAACAGTCGCTGGCACCGCAGTGACCATGCCGTAGCCAGCCCCGCCCAATACACCAGCCCCTGCGTGGTGGTTAGGCTCAGCTCTGTCTGGCGGTAGGGCAAGTGTTTGACTGTCACGAACCCCCCGTCCCCTAGCTCGACCCGCCCATAAGTGTGCTCGATCGACGATCCCAAGAACTCTGCGAACCGACAACCCTCAAAGAAGTGTTGGTGTGTCTCCACCAACGGCTCAAATGGGCAGTTGTCCTGACGCGTCATGGCGCACAGCCGCTGAGCCACCGTAAGCTTACGCCACAAAGCCCGGCGTATAAAGTCTCTGTCAAACGTTGGGACTCTGAGCCAGACCCGATCTCCAGCTGGTCGGAAGATCATCCTGTCCCTAGTGGCCGCCAGCAGCAATGACCTCGGGGGGTTCAGGGAGGGGCGATGGCGAGGCAGTCGGGAGGGGTGGTTGGGGGGGGGGGGGTCCAGGTGGGGCAATTTGGGATGGGGGGGGGGGTGGCACAAGGCCTTGGTGGTTAGCTGGTCACTATCTAGTGGGTTTTACACCCAAGTAGTGCGTCCAACGACCTCTTTATGGATTCAAAATACCGCAAAATCAGCCTTGAAAAGCACCATTTTTGGCTAATTTTTCAAGTTGCATGTTCTTGTAACGTGTTTTTTAGCCATGAATTGCATTGGGCACCCTTGTGGTGCTGAAGAACGATGAATGGGATCACTTTGAAGCTTTTTTCCATATTGTCATCACCCTTCGATGCGCCATTTTGGCACAACAGAGTGGTGTTGAGCGCGCACAGTGCACGTGCTAGGGTAGGGTTACATGGGTCATCTGTGGGTCCAAAAATGGTTCAAAATCCTTTTTTCCAGATTTGTTCCTAGACCACTTGGGGTGCTCAAACAAGTGTTTTTGGCCCGTTTTGAGCCCATGGTGGCCCGTAATGACGCTCCACAATCCCAAAAAGCCTTGAAAATGGGCTTTTGGGTGACCGAAAAGGGTCAAAAATGGGTCAAAAAGTGTTTTTCCAGAATGATAACTAAACCGTTTGGGGTGCATAAACAAGTGAAATGGGCCCGTTTTGAGCCCATTGTAAGCGATTTTGGCGTGTCTAAAGTCACAAAATGCCTTGAAGGTGATGTTCCTTTCCCACCAGCTCAGTCCCAATATTCAGTCCTGGTTAGGGTTAGGTGTGGGGTTAGGAGTAGGCTGAGGGTTGGGATGGCGTTAGAGTCAAGGTTGCGTTCAAGGATAGTGTTGGGGTGCTCCACCGCCCAGGCGGGGAGTGGTGCTACGTGGGCAAGGGAAAAAATTTTTGGGCGCCTTCGGCGCCCCCATATGTATGGCTGGCAGCTATTGACCCTTGGTAACTAAGTAGGCCCGGAGGGCAGGGAGGGGGGGGGGGGCGGGGGGGGGGGGTCGCGTACCCGAACTGGGGCAACGCCCCCCCCCCCTGGGAGGGGGCTATGAAGTTGATTGGGGGTGCTTCTAACCGGCTTCAGACCTACGGGGACCTACGGAGACACACCACAACACAGCACAACATAGCACACCTGCAAGTTGTGAAATGATTATTTTTATTGTTGTCAGTTTTTTTGCATGAAAAGAAACACCTGTGAGACAAAGAAAAGAACACCCTCCCGCACCCGTGACTAAACCCCCCCCCCCGGCAGTTCTCTCAAGTCTCCCCCCTCGCCGGTGAAAAACATGTAAAGAAAGGAGAGGCACCGCCCCCCCCCCCCCAAGCAAGGCTTGAAGCAAGGGCACCCCCACAGTGCCTACACTATGTCAAAGTATGTGTGTGTGTGTGTGTGTGTGTGCTCTGTACTTTGATGAGGTAGATCCTTGTGCAGCTTTGGGTTGGACGTCCCATTCAGCTCAGGTCTGCTGAGGCCTCTGTGTGACGTTGTTTCCCCCCCTTCTGCGGAATCACAACCTCTGTGTTTGGTTGGTTATGTGACCGAAGTACTGGCTCTCCCATGCCTCGACAAAAAGAGTGGTCGGGCTACTGCATCCTCGGCTTCGTCACCTTCCAGTCCCTGTGGAACAGGTGCTGGGGGGGATGGGGGCGGTGGTGTTTTCGGCCTTCTGCGCTTGGGCGCCGGTGGCGTGGGCGGTTGGTGTGGGGACCTCAGCAGACCTGATGAGTGCCGTGCCGGCCTTTGCAGGCAGGGTTTTTTGTGGGGCAACAGAGATTGCATAGGGAGAGTACGTTTCCTGTGTGCCGGGACCGGGGTGCATACCTTGTGGTGCCCCCGGTCACAACAATGGCGCACCCCTCTCTGCTTGAGGGTACATCTCGGACAGGGGGGTAAGTTATGCAAGGGGCATAGTTGCAACTGTGGCCTACGAGCCACGTGGCTTGCTGCGTGATGCCCGAGTTTGCAGCATTCTTCTGCCGATTTGCGCAGTCTCGTGCAGGTCATACATGCCAGCGCTGTGTGTGCCACGCATTTGGAATGGTCGACCCTCGGTGCCAAGTGTGGCGAGTTGTGTGTTGACACGTGTCTGCGCGTGCCTGTGTAGGGGCGTTGTGGCAAGCGCCCATCCCCAATGACTGGGAAAAAATCGGCCCCAAAAGACGAGTTCGATCCCCCCCCCTTGGCTGGCATTATCTGCTCTGATGGAGGTGCCAGTCCTGTCTGCAGATTGCCATGGAGAGCCCGGTGCAGCGTGTGTGATTCCACTTCTGCGGCTGACCTGCGCGGGCGATATGTGTATGGCCGTGGCGCATGCACTCTGTGCGCACCCACTTTGGAGGACCATAATTGTTCGCAGTAATCTGCCAACTTTTGGATGTGGAAAAGCATTGCATTCCTGCCTGCAAAATAAGGGCGGCAATTCAGTCCACATAGCGCTGGTCCTCCCAGAGGGACCAACGAACTGCATCGCGTGACGATGCGTGCTGGGTGCAGTTGGCCTTTGGTGACAAGCCGCTGCACACTGTTCATGGCCAGCCTCAGCACCCTGCCCCTTTCCTGCAGTGAAAGTGTTGTTCCCTTGAATTTGGCTTGTGGTGCATGTGGCAGGGTACGCTCGGCAAACTCTTCGAAGTCCAGAGCTAACTCTAAGAAGGTCACTGAACCCGGTTCTTGTGTCCAGGTCAGAGCCCTCAACCATCGCAGAAGATCGGCAAGGAAAGGCATTTCCCACGGCCACTCATGCTTTTTGGGGGTGCGGAGCAGTAGTGTGTCTTTCTCCCCACTATATGGTAGTGGCCCTACCAATTGTTGGTATGGGTACTGTCGTGACTGTTGTGACCGGGCGGTCCCTGGAAAAACGGCTGGGGCCTGCGCGTCGCGCACTTTCCGAGCTTGCAAGACAGCTACGAACATGGTATGCAAAGTGTTCAAGAAGGTGTAGGCCCTCCCTGATTTGATGCAGTCATCTAGGATTTCAGGTGCAAGCCCACAACATCTGAGGCATGGAGGCCATTGATCTGGGGGGAGAAGGCTCGGTACGTGTGCGGCCGCATCGAGGACGTCAGGCATGTGAGCGGTGCGTGTAGTGTGCCATACAGTGCAGTGCCACAACATGTGTTCCTCGTCCTCTGGTGCATTGCCACAAAAAGGGCATGTCGAGGCCACGCGCATACCCCTCTGGTATGCCCTGAGTGCCGTCCAAGTGGCTCCAGAGAGGATGCCCCGGAGGATGGACCGCTGTAGTTCTGTGTCAAAAGCAGCTACACTGGGTTGTACCAGCTGCCTGCACGTGGCGTAATGGACCCCAGCAAAAAGTCGGGGCCGCCGCTGCACTAACGCATCCAGCATTTGGGAACGCAGCTGTTCACGCACTTCGTGCTTCACTGTGTTTTTGTCCCCGCAGAGTAGCAGGGGGTCGCTTTTCCCTGGTACCTTCCAACTCCACCACCCCTGCACTGACACCCACCCACATTCGTGTGCGGTGTGAATTGCACGGCCGAAAGGCCCCGACCCCTTGTGGCACTGATCTGTTTCCCAAATCGCCTGGCCGGTGATCTGGTTTGCACCTCTGGTGCGGCATAGATGCGCCGGCCATAATATGCGGTGGTATTTGAGCACCAAAGTTGGTGCAATTATGTGTCCCTTGCAGAGCAAGGTGAAGAAAACTTCCTTGGCCCTGCCGGGCCGTGATGGCCCCCAGGTCGTCCTCGTGACCTTTGATTCAAATGGCAGCAAATCCCTAGGTCGCAGGGGTACTATCTCCGCTGCATGCAAGCCTGTGGCGGTGATCATTGTCGAAATGACATCGCACCGCCGTTCAAAGTTCCCTTGTGCCCCGTGTACCCTGCCGAGTAAACTGCATGCCCTAGCGACGCGTTTGAGGATTAACGGGCCCGAGCAAGTGGCGTCAGTGGTGCGGACGCCCGCTCCCAAAGATTTAAACTCCGTGGAGATGGGGAAGGGGACTCCTTGCAACGCAGCCTGCACTGGATGTTGCTTGTCAGACGAGAAGCCGACTGATTTCTTCGCATTTACCCCTTGACCTGTGTCCTGCAACCAGGTGGACGTGCAGTCCAACAGCGGCGTGAGTGTGTTGGACCGCGCTGCAAAACCATACGTGTCATCTGCATACCCTAGTGCCGTCAGTACGTAATGCATCACCTGCACTGGCTGATCGCTGGGGGGGAGTCTCTGCACTGAAAGCGTGATGCCTTGCTGCTGGGCATCTAACACACGTTTCCAAACACTCGTCATGAGGTTTATGAGGATAACACTCAATGGACAACCTTGAAGTATGCCGTTTGTGGCAGCGAAAAAACTGGCACAACATCCCATGATTTTAAAACAGCATGTGAGTGTGTGATACATGCCACTGAGGGCTCTGTGTGTTCCTGGGTCCATGCCCTGCACGACTGTGTGTGTGTGTGTGTGTGCGTGTCTGTGGGAGGACATATGCTTATAAATGCAGCAAATCTGTCGGTTTACTTTGCAATAATGTCTGATGGCCCTACAACGCTAGGGTTGATGCCACAGAACGAAAATCTACACCTCGAAGAGTGTAGTGAGTGGGTGCAGTTTCCATGCTTCCTACACACAAACAACACCAGGCGGGAGGTATTTTCCGAATCATTTTCCATACTTCCTGATGCAAGAAACCACTGAATGGGAGGGGGGGAAGGACTAGGGAAGGGCCACGGGGGGGGGCATCTTCCATTGGGGGGGGGGTGTACTACACCACAAGACTCACAAGGGTCGGAAATGACCCCGCCCACAGTCATCTCAGACATTGCATCCATCCATGTCCAAAGCCGTCTGGCATATCATACAATCGCCTTGTATATGTGTACAACAGCTAGCGCCCATGCCCATGAGGGAGGCGCTTCAACGCACCACCTGTCACCTGGTTCCGACCACTCAGGCTCCACAGTGTTAGGCAAACCACCAGAGCTCAAACCCCAACCCTGAAACGCGCCGAAGGCGCTCCATCGTTACGCACGCGGCCGCAAAACGCACGCCACCGCGCTAAATGCACCACCTACCCCTAAACACAGCCCACACGGTGCGTTCACACGAAGGTCGCGCCGGCACTCATTCGGCCCGCATCAGCTCAGGTACTTACTGACATGTAGACCTTCAAAGTCAACTATATACAGGCAGAAAGGAGGCTGCTGTCCCCGCTGGCAGAAGATATGGGGGAAGAGGAGGGGTGGAACCCGCGTAAGCCGAATTGCTGTGCTCGGGAGGGGTTGGAGGGGGGGGGGGGGGTAGGGCGCCAGGGCACCCCGCAAAACCACCAAACACGACAATGGGTCACGCCCATGCGTGGTAGCAGCACATCAAGAATGTGTTGGGAGCACCCCATGGCCAAGGCATTTGCTGTCGGACTAGGTGAACCCTCACCCCAGAATCAAACAACCTCCAAGCGAGCTGTGGCCAGGGAGCAGGGATATGGTTGTCCACAAAACAAACAGTAGCCAGCCGTAAACCCGTGAACCCAAAAGCAAAGGTGATCAGGCCATACGCCGCCCGGAAACCACGCATGCGGAATGGAAAGGCCAATCCAGGACATCAATAAAGAGGCAGTGACTCGTCCAGCGTACGAAGCCGTCTATCCAGAAGGTACTTGTCCAGAGAACATACGCGAAGCCAGCCGAAAACCCTTGCACCCGAAGATCAGAGCGGTCGGCCAGACACCGCCAAGAAACCTTGCTTGCAGAAAAGGCATGCCACGCCAGGCCATAATCAGAGCGCCATCAACCCGTCCAGTGAATGAAACCGTCTCATGATGCATTGGTGGCAGCGCAGCCCGAAAGAACCGTGGCGAAGAGTGCCACCATCTCAGGCCGTCCTTGCACCCAGAGCAGCATGCCCCGGTCCGGCCCTGTCTTGGGCTTCTGCATGGTGATCGAAGCCCGGACGCCCCTGGCCAACCCGTCACGCTCCGGCACGAAGAGGACACGCTCCATGGCGTGTGCCGCAGCCTCGTCCTTGGCCTGCACCCGCCGGCCGTCGTGGCACTGCAGGGCGTCCACAAGGGGGGATGGGGGAGATGGGTTCATAGTTTGGGTAATGCTGGTCCATAAAAGTCCGATGTCTGATGTCTGATAGCCGACTAGTTCGCTATACACACATACCCTGATGTTCATCTTAGGGTCATGAACCGGCAAAGGAGACGAAAAACTGAGACCACTATCGGAGCAAACACCAAAGCCACCAATCCGCACACCATGGACAAGCTCGCTAGAGCCATCGAGATAGACTGCGACCCAACCCGTCAGCAGGAAAGGTTCAATGGCCAAAACGAAACGTGCCCTGAGGGTAGAGGCATTTGGCTTCAGACGCGGGCGACCAAGGGTGAAGGCCGGCACAACAGGCAAAGCACCCTATAGCAGTAACCCCGGGTTCACTAGCCGGGGGTGTACCATCGGGGCGCCCACCACCCGTGCACGCCGAGCTTTCTCAAACAAAACCAGTTCATACTCAGGCAAGAAACGCCGGGAAGCCCCCGGCCATGCCCGCAGACCTTCAAGCCATTTGCGCAAAAAAACAACATCAAGAACCCGAGCAGGACCACTCATGGAAACAACACAGCGAATACACCAGTTCACTGACACTGCGGACCAAGAAAACAGGCAGGTGGCTGAACTCAGCGACGTTGTTAATTAATGCAGGACCAAGTCAGTCGCAAACCGTGGGATCCCGCCAACTTCCGGCCGAGGAAGCAGCTGCGAAATTAAAGCCGAAGGCAGCCCCAGGTTTGGACAAGCCGAGACCGCGTGATCATGCGTTTCAATGTCCCCGCAGAGGGAGCAGCACCTGGCATGTGGTACCCATTCCGCAATCCGATCGCCCGCCGGCAGTTTTCGCCACAGCGCTGAGCGCAAAAAATCCCGCACAAGGCCCGGCAGGCACAGGGAGTTGAAGTGGCTTCAAGCCTCCTCCGGCACTCTCTCTTGTACCGAGCTCGCAGTCATCAAAACTCGAAGGGTGGACGTCGGGCTCCAACTTGAGACCAACTCCTGGGTGAAGTCGCCTGTAGAGGAGGACGGGGCCAACTTAGTACGGTACCGGGGTACCCAAGTCCGCGGCAAACACCGAGGAAAATTATCCAGAGACCTCAGTTGCGTCCGCATCAAAACACCCCGTCGCACCAGGGAGGGGGAGTAATATGCATGCCCACGGTGGTCCCGATAAGCCACTGTGTGGCATGCCGGCCATGTGTGAGTACTACATGCGGCAGGTAGAGCCGCAGGAAAACTGTCGGAGCAAGGAAAACACCCTTGCCGAGGAGGCCAGAAACGGTACGTTGGCCAGCGGGACCATAGCCAATTGAAACCACGGTAGGTTTCCCGGGGTGACTGTCACCCAATGGTCTGACGCCCATCTCCGGAAATGGTCCCCGACCGCCCCTCGGAAGCGTTTTGGTGAATGCACATAGGAAACAAACGTTGAGGCATAGCGCCCTAGGATGTCATAGACGCTGTGCGTTACGGGGCTTTGTGGTTGCGTGTGTGCGGCCTGCACGTGTCAAACTACTTCCCACTCCACGGCTTGTCGTGTCTGCCCATGTGCCGAGTTGGCCGTTGTGGTAAGCTACGAGAGGAACCTGGTCCACAAGCTAACCGTAGGGTGCGCCGTGGCCAAGTGTTCTACCCCAAAAATGAAGCGCCAGGGCGTCACTTTGGGCAGGTCGAGAACCGCTCTGTGCAGCCGAGCGACTGCCGCTACCACGGCCGTGACTCCCACCGGCCTGTGCTGCCAGCCCAGCGCATCGTCTGGCAACTGTACGACGCGCCGGCTGACCCATGCATTGATGACGATACCATCCACCAGCACTCTCAGGACGCCTACACTGGGCGTTTTCAGCTTGGCCTTTGCTTGGACTCTCCAGCTGAGGCGCCTTGCGTGTGCCAGTTCCTCCCTCCCCGTGCCAACTCACATCTCCTCCCAAGAGCCGCACGTACTCTCCGTTGCGCCGGGCCTCCACGGTGTACACTACTGTCTGATGTCGCGCTGGCACGCACCGCATGCCATTCCTGCCCTGACGGTAGTGCGGCAGCGCGAATTTATCCGCGTTGATCACCAGGTTCATGCGTCCCGCGTGGTTCAACAATCCGTCTGCCTCTTGGATGACTCTCCTGGACTCGCTACGAACATGGTGACATCGTCCACTACCGCCTGCGGCCTGAGCTACTCCGTGCCCATCGTGGTGTGCAGGGGTACTCCTGTGGTGTGCCGACCGCACCACACCGCAAGGAGCATGGTGCACCTTATGAAATGGATGGGATCCATGCCCCCTCCTTGTATAATTCCTTGTCCTATGGCATACCCTTTATGCAGGGAGAAATGGGGAGGATACGGGGAGGATCGGGGAGGATGTAGAGAGGACCGGGGAGGATGCGGGGAGGATGCGGAGAGGATCGGGGAGGATGCAAGGACCATTGGGGAGGATGCGGGGAGGACCGGGGTGGATGTAGTGAGAACTGGGGAGGATATGGGGAGGATCGGGGAGGATGCGAGGAGGATCGGGGAGGATGCGGGGAGGATTGGAGAGGATGCGGGGAGGATTGGGGAGGATGCGGGGAGGATCGGGGAGGATGCGGGGAGGACCAGGGAGGATGCGGGGAGGATCGGGGAGGATGCGGGAAGGACCGGGGAGGATGCGCGGAGAATCGGGGAGGATGCGGGGACGAGCGGGGAGGATGAAGGGAGTATCGGGGAGGATGCGGGAAGGATCAGGGAGGATGCAAGGAGGATCGGTGAGGATGCGGGGAGGACCCGGGAGGATGCGGGGAGGACCGCGGAGGATGCGGGGAGGATCGGGGAGGATGCGCGGAGGACACGGTAGGATGCGGGGAGGATCGGGGAGGATGCGGGGAAAATCGGGGAGGATGCGGGGAGGATCAGGGAGGATGCGGGGAGGATCGGAGAGCTCACAAGGGTCGAAAACTGAGCCGCTGGATGACACCGCCAATCCAATCACAGCCAATCCAGCCATTGCATTCTTCGAAGTCCATGTAATCGCCGAGATACACGCAGGCTCAAACCAATGTACACACGTGTGAAACCCTAATAAACCGCAAAGTGTCGCCGGACCCGATGGCCTGTGATATTCAAACCAGGGCACATGCTGAAATCCGGGAAGGCATAAACCGCAGAATGCAACCTGAGGGACTGCCAGGCAATCCTCCGGTGCTTAGACCCGCACCCAAAGCATCACGGTATCGTGCTGCATTCGTACCCACACGGTCGCAAAATGCACACCACCGCGCAGTATACACCACATACCCCTGAGTACTGCTCCTACAGCACGCTCACACACTGGCAGCGCTGGCACTCACTCGGCCCCGTACTCGCACAGGCCTTACCACAGACAACACTCAGCAACAAAAGGGGGGGGGGGAGTGGTTATAATATACAAGCAAGAAGGAGGGGTATTGCTGTCCCTGCAGGCTGCAGGCTAGCAACGGTTACAAACAGAGTCAGGCAGGGGGGCGGGGGGGCATGCTCGCCTGCCCAAGCATTTGCTGCCCGTTGGCTAACGAAGTCCCTTCACATCAGTGAACGAAAGGCCTGATGCTCTCCGCCTAATCGTGCTCAGTGGAAAAGCAGTCAGTTACCGCTGTGGCAAACACAGCCACCATAGCCGGCCTCCCGTGGACCCAAAGCCTCAGGCCCAAATGTGGTCCCCGTGTCAGCTTCTGCGTAGTTATTGAAGTACGGATGCCTCTCACGGCACCTTCATGTTCCGGAACAAAGATCAGGCGCTCCATCGCATGCGCTGCACCTTCATCCTTGGACTGTACCAGCCGCCCTGTGTGGCGCTGCCACGCAGCCGTGAACTCCCTGATGAGCTGAGCCACAGTCGCACGGCGCATCGCAGCGGGAACCTCCGGACTGATGGCCCACGAGTTGTACCCCTCCTGACGCATATGTTCCGCTTCGGCGAAGGTGTACCGCTGCAACTGCCTGATTTCGCGTCTCCTCCGCTTACACCCTTGCTCCTCAGAGCCAGCCGGCGGGCCACGGGAACGTTTCCCCGTGAGCACAGAGCTACAGCATGCAAACAAGCCACTTTGCAGGCAAACTGCCAGGGGGGACAGAGGTAAGGCGCTCAATCAAATCCAAACTCAAAGTTAAAGGACTGACTAGACAAACGTGGAACGTTGGTGGCCCCCAAAAAAAACCGAAACCAGGGACTAACAATCCCGTGGGTATAAAGGGGGGGGGTACGGGGGATGCGGGGACGATCGGGGAGGATGAGGGTAGGATCGCGGAGGATGCGGGGAGGATGCAGTTCTGTCTAACATACATTAGTATTAACACAGGAAGGAGAAGTGCTACAGGTTGTTGGCCTGACATTTGACTGCCTCAGGGCTGAATATGTGTAACCAAACACAGCCGTCTATGTTTGTGTGCTTGGACAACCATCTGCAACTGGGACAAGATGTACGCTCCGAATGGCTGCACAGGACCCGCACCAGAACTGGTGTGCTGTTCCATACCCCCAGCCGCCACCCCAGGCCCTTGCAAACCCTCCCCCCCCCCTCGCCCTCCTGACTTTGACGTCCCTCTTGATCTGACCCCACAATGCTTCCTTGTTACCCTTGTTGTATTTTGTTGTAGCTTGCCTCCATTGTACTAGCTTGAGCGCGTTTCTGGTCCATGCATGTCTCCACGCCCCCGCCCATAGTGCTGCCTCCACCCATGCCTTGTTTACCGCCTTGCGCCACTGTGCCCCTACCCGCTGGAGGCAGCACATTGTGTCGTGGCTCTTTTTTATCACCGAATCTCCCTGTTTCATATCCTACCCAATAGGCATGTGGTGTGACTAAGGGACTCCTTGAATGCTTGTAATAGCTTTTCATCCCAACCCCAGTCGCTCCATGAGATAGAACAATAATGGGTGCGGTACCGACAGGAATGCTTTGGCAATGTCCAGTTTACAGACGAATCCCCCGTTCACAAGGGAACCTGGGTGCCGTAACCGCATGGATCAAGTTAAGGCACTGCATAGCCGTGGGGCGCCCCTTCACGGCATACTGATACTCATTTGGGTCCTTTTGCGCCTACCATCACCTTTGTGCCGCAGAAGAGCAAAGGGGGGCCTCGGGATCCACGCCCTGTTCCGCGGCGTAGCCATGACTGCACGGGGACGGCGCATGCGCGTGCCCGCAGTGGGGTGCGTGTGGCGGGCAGTAGAAGGGCGGCGCGGCCGTGTCGCACAGCCGCACCGCGCCGTCCGGCGCCTGCAGCTCGTGCACTGCGGCGGCCTCCAAGAGAAAGCCCTCTTGCGGGCGGAAGGGCCGCAGCGCGAGCTCCAGCGGCGTGTACAGCCCCTCGGACTGCGCGGCAGAGCGCTGCACCAGCAGCTCGAGGAGCAGCAGGGCACCGACGAGCCCACCGAACCCGAGGAAGAAGAGCACGCGCGGCGCGTGGAGCAGCGCGTCCAGGCGGTCGATGCCGCGCTCCCGGGCCTCGACCCCGGCGTACACGAGGGCGCCGAGGAGGAGCTTCGCCACCAGCAGCGACGGCAGCACCACCGTTGCCATGTAGCGCGCGGAGACGGCGTCCATGTTGGGCAGCGGCTTCATGCGGAAGCCCAGGAGGTTCATGCGGTCGATGGCGAGGGCGCCGAGGAAGAGGGCGAAGTGCAGCACCCACAGGACGGGGACGAGGGACGAGTAGAGGAGGACCGTCGCCCACGACTTCGCGAGGAGGACGAGGCGCAGCGTCAGGTAGTCGGGGCGGTGGAAGCGGAGGCTCTCGTTGAGCACGTCCTGCGAGGGCGCCGCCGCGCGCGCGCAGAGCCACCGCAGCAGGAAGAGCGGGTTGAGCGCGTCGACGACCCAGTTCATCACGAGGGCGTCGACGAGCAGCATCGTGCAGAGCGCGCCCGGGCCCATCGTGTACCAGTCGGTGATGTCCCGCTGCTCCCGGTGCTGCTTCAGCGCCGCGAACGCCCCGACGTGCCACAGGCCCGGCAGCCAGATGACGCCGGTGGCGACGACGCACAGGAACGCCCAGTTGAAGCAGTCGATGAAGAGGCTGATGTTGAGGCTCGTCCACGTCCAGTGGGCGGCGCGGGCGGTGAAGTGCAGGATCGGCTGCAGCGCGACGTGCACGGAGATGATGATGACGGCGGTGGTCCACGCGAAGTGGCCGAGGTTCGCGAACACGCAGCCCACGGTCGCGGGTGCCCGCCCGTCCGCGCCGCACGCGCTCCACGGCGGGCCGGCGTGGAGCGCGCCCTGCAGGTACGCGCCTGCGTTGATCCCCAGCGTCGAGAGCAGGAGGCACAGCGGCAGCACGAGCCACTTCAGCCACTGCCGGCGGCGCCGCTCCTGGACGCCGGTCTCCAGGAACTCCCACCGCACGGCCGCCGGGGCCGGCGCCGCGCACACCGGCAGCTCCGCGCCGCCGACCGGGAGGGTGTTGCGGTGCCGGCCCTGCAGCACCCGCTGGGCCGCCTCCGCGGAGCCGAACGTCGCGAAGAGCAGCGGCAGGGCCGCCCCCGGCGCCGCCAGCCCGGCCTCGAGCGCGGCGATGCGCCGCCGCTGCTCCGCGAGGCGGCCGTCCGCCTCGTCGAGAGTGCGCGGGCCGCCGGACGCCGCGAGGAGGAGCCGGAAGCGCACGTTCCCGCGCCAGTGCCGCAGCACCACCTCGAGCCAGCGCCGGCGACGCTCGAGCGCCTGCCGCTCTTCGAGTGCGTTCAGGAGGTCGCGGGCGGCGACGGGCTGTACGGCCGCGATCGGCTCCTCGCCGCTCTGGTCCCGCAGCGCACTCAGGACCGGGCCTGTCCCGGTGTCGGCGTCCCAGCCCCACACTACGACGGTGCACCGCTGGATCTGCACGGCGCTCTCGTGGTCGCGCGGGCGGTGCGCGCGACCGGCGGCCGCCGTGCGGAACGCCTTCCTCACGAGCCAGAAGAAGGCCTGCTCGAGCGGGCCGAGGGCGCTCTTGTCGAAGGGGCGCAGCAGGAGCCGCTGCCACCGGATCGTGCACAGCGCGACCGACAGCGTGGCCGCCGCGTCGCACGCCACGTGGGTCCAGCTCAGCCCTTGAACGCTCCCGAGCGACGCCGCCTCGAAGAAGGGGGTGCCGGCCGCGGCGCTCTGCACGTTGAGCAGCACCACCGGGAGCGCCAGGGCGGTCGTGACCAGGCCGAGCACCGCGGCCTCCTGCACGTGCTGCATGTAGGCGATGGTCGCGTCCCCGGAGAAGGTGTCATTCGGCGCCAACAGCCCGAAGTAGCGGTAGGGCTCCCCGGTGCGCGGGTCCCGCGGGCGCTGGCTGCGCGCCTGCCGCAGCGCCGCCAGGAGCGACGGCGGCGCAAAGTCCGTGGACGAAGCGGTCGATGTCGCCATCGTGGGGGTCTACAGGCGTACGAAGCGGGGCATGCGTAGCGGAAGGCGGCATGCCCGGATTGCCGCGTGTTCTCGCCTTTTGTTGTGCGTGTCCAGTAAATACGCTGGGGCTGATGAAAATTGATCTGGCCGGAGGTGGACCCCCGAGCCCTCTTTCTCGACGCCCCCCCCCCCCCCTTATTGGGCTCGTACATCCAGAGTTAACACAGGACCCAAAGAACGTGCAAACACCACTCAATATGTGGCTTTGGGGCGGTCGGGCTTTCAATTGAGGGGGGCAGGGGTCGATAGAGCCCCCTGGCTGCCCCCCAAAAGGGCTCAACTGACGGGACCCCCAAAATGCTACAGAGATTG
The DNA here is from genome assembly GCA_964036045.1 of Eutreptiella sp. 'Long Island Sound 2002'. NCBI lineage: Eukaryota > Euglenozoa > Euglenophyceae > Eutreptiales > Eutreptiaceae > Eutreptiella > Eutreptiella sp. 'Long Island Sound 2002'. The sequence goes on from OZ038403.1 coordinate 4,256,869, forward strand.
ACCCCTGGCCAAAAATGAAAATGCGATTTTTGGAATCAGCGCGTCGAGTCATCATTTGCTGATTATTTGGTGAAATTTTGCGGCGCCTTCGGCGCCAGAGTTGCCCGTCAATTGAGCCCTCCCACCCCCCCCCCCAGATTTTGGGGGCTCTATTGACCCCCCTCACTTGAAAACCTGGTATGCCCTGTGGCAGGTAACTACCGGTCACTTGGCTCTTGGGCTCGCCATTGGGATGCATGTAATTGAGAGTATTTTGGTTTTTCGTCCGATGCATTCCCGTGTTCGGGGGGGGGGGGGGGGACACAGCGCACGCCCAGTGCATACATTGTGGTTGTACTAGGAGCTCACACACCAACTTCGGAGGGTATTGCTTCGCATTTTGAGTAGACACATTGGTGCGGAATTGGTCCCCCAATCAAGCAGGTGCAACCAATTTCAGGCTTTATCAAACGCCCGTTGGACAGGAAAAGTTCACTTGTTTGTGGGAGGCGGGGAGGGGGGGGGGGGGGCGTTGAACCCACTTTCCGGACCACCCCACTCCAAAAGGGCAACCCACCGATCATTATGACATCTGTATCATGGGAGAAGAATATTTCCCCATCCGGGCGCTCTGTGGCCCATTTTGAAGCCAGCACCAGCGCTGAGGACTGCCCTTTTAGAAAAGCTCTGTCACGAGAACCTGTTGCCCCACCACAAACCCAGCCCCGGATTTAGCCAAACCAGCTGCTGCGAGGCATGCAACACATCCTGTAAGGGAAAGCAATGAACACAAAGACACTGTACCAAAATGCTTGTGGGCACCAACAGGCCTCTATGCTGTGCCCCCGACCTTGGTTGTCACAAAAAGACGCAAAGTCAGAGTTCCACACATGACAGTAGACCAGTGGTCGTACCCGGCCCCAAGAAGTACTGCGGAGCGTTTCACAATATTTTTGGAAATGCAGATTTCCCACTATGGCCCTTTGTATGTATTATGACGTGCCACGCTTCGCCCCCCCCCCCCATCCCACCCCCCGAGTGACGCACAAATTAGATCCATCCCTGCTCAGCACTCAGCAACCATCAACAGCTTAACCCCCCTCCTGTACCCTCTCCTGCTAAGGGGGGGGGGGGGGGGCAGGATTCCACTGGGGGACAATTTCAAGGAAAAAAGGTACACTGGAAGACTGATCTTACAATGCCAGGTGCAGGGCCAACCCACACAATTTTGCTGGGCAAAATTATACGATTGGTATTGTTGGTGCCGCTTCTGGTAGTGTCTTTTTGACCGAACGTAGCAAGAGAGTCAAGTCTTTTTCTATTTTAGACGCAACACACAATACACAAAAATTGCCCATATCCCATCCCACCATTGCATAATGCCAGCTAAGACATTATGGAGGTTACCAAAGGTGGTTGGAATATCAGGTGTGTGTTGAATACCATAGCGCTGTAGGTAGTACGGCTTGCATAGGTACGGTGTGGGGGTTCTGTGACATAAGGTGATATAAGAAAGAAAGATGGTGGGGGTTGCGGTTTGTGTCTGGACGGTTTGGTTGGGTGTTTGTGCATGTGCATGACCAATTGCGGATAATGTTGCAGCGAAGGGAGAGGTAGCCCCAGCTACCTTTTGTCCAGTCCATTTAGGGTGGATGTTGTTGTCGCATCATGGGTCGTTTGTACAGCCCATATGTACGGCGTGGAGTGGTGCACCGCATAAAAAACGAACAACGTTGACCCTTGTGTCGCGCTGTAGGGGGATTCCTTGCACTGCGCGCTGCTTTTAGACTATGTTCCCCCCGAAGAGCCCCAGGCACGCCCCTTGGAAAAGCCCTTAGAATTAGGCGACCAAAACTGCCCCAGCTCAAGAAAGTTGCAAACCACCTTCGGTGACATTGTGGGATCACACTTGTCGACACGCTGCTTGAGGTCGGCACACCAAGCCAAGGCCTCTCACCGGGCCCTTGGCTGGAGGACCTCTCCCATGCACCAAGCAACCTCTTGGTAGGCACAAATGTGGCGGTAATCCATCGAGCCTACAGACTTGTGCCTTCAAGACGGCGTTGTGGGGTGGGGTCATTCTTTGTGTGCCTTTCCTCTGGGGTTGAATCTCCTCTGGAAAGATACCCACCATCCTTTGGAGGAGGGGGCTTCTTGAGATGCCTAGAACGCGTGGTGCGGCAGACAGGATCAAAAGTGGCCCACAAGTGATTGGCTACATAGCCCTTGCCCTCTAGGGTCCCCATGGTGGGGACCCTAGAAATCAACCTAGAAAAAGAGTGTGTGGTGGAAATGAGCAAAAAATGTCTGCAAAAAGGTAGGAATGGGTGAAACAGGGTGAAAATCCAAAAATGCCATAGACCCAATGCATCAAAACCGACTACCAAACAACAATGATACCAAAAATACCACAAAGTATGGGTTTCTACTATGGCCAGATGCCCAAATAGTTGCACTACGCACACACTGCGCTTAGGGAAGGCAACAAATGTGAATGGCTTAGATTGGCTGCATGTGACACTTTCAATTCAACTTGCATAATCAAAACATCCGATCGTTGTCCGTCCATGCACAACACAACATAGAACAGGTGACGTCGCCTTCTGGTATGTCTGCTGAGTTCCACCTTGAAACAAGTGAACATTCCCCCTTAAAGTTGCTAAGTTCCTTAACTTTGCATGCTGCACACACCCCCAATTCGTACCAATTTGTTAGAGGTTGTGCCGTGGGTCCATTTTGAATTCTGCAGTGGCTACAGTTTTTGCATCCCCGCTACCTTCATGCCTACCTTAGGAACTTCCCCGACCTCACCGGTAGGCACCGAGGTCCATCAAAAAGAACCCGTTGTCGCGTCCTCTCAACAGCCGGCGCCGCCTAAACCCACAAAATGGACAACCGAGGAACAGTGGAGTATGCTACACGAACGACCCCCAAAAAGCGGGGGGGGGGAAGGTATACGACACCTGCGCCTGCGCTTGATGCTAAAACTTCTCTGCGAGATGATTAGCCAATGAATTTATCTGGGATCTTTCAATTTGACCAGAACCACTTAACTCACAACAGCAAAAGACCAAACGAATCAAAATGCATAAGTGAAAGCCAAAATCTGCAATCTCAGCCAAAAAGTAAATAGTATCCGCGTTCACCAAAGAGCGCTCAGCCGAGGCAACACACTGCCAATTGGTGGTGGCAGCATGAGATACAACCATCCACCTGCTCTCTTGGTTCTGCCTGCAAACATCGCAGATCTGCAAAACAGACAAGGGGAGAAACACCAAAAAGCCTGCGCCAGCCAGGATTTGGTACTTGGGCTGAGCTTCAGACCAACAAAGAGCGAAGAAAGTGGGGAACAACAAAGCAACCTAGAGTTAAACCAACCGAGGTATGCTCATTAACAGAAGCAGATCAGAACTTCGGACCAGAGGGCGCAACCATACATGATTGGTCCCTAGTGGCCATGCTTCAGAAAAAGAGCTCAATTTATCTTACTGAGATTTATCTGAACAGAACACATTGCGTTCTGCTTTATTTGTTTGGTAGTCACACAGTGTTCGCTCCATATCTCTAGAGATATGGATATACTGTATGGCGATGATAGGGTCCTCAAGCGGGAGACTCGGGGTTCGGGTGCCAATCGTAAGCTGTGGTGGTATGTTAAGTACCGTGGCTACCCTCAGCCCGAGTGGCAGCCGGCCACTTCCTTCCTCCATGATATCCAGAGGAGTGGCTGAAGTACAATAAGCATCACAGGCTGGATCCGAAACTGTCAGATCTGAAGTGACCCCCCCCCCCTTCTGGTGGTGGGCCACCCCCTTTTTCTTTATTGACGTCACGGACATGGCTGATGTGCCGTATCCTGATTTTTTACGTCGTACTGCTTGTCGGGTTTCACATCTATTTTTTTTACGAGCCGTTGGCAGGGTGGCCGCATCATGGTTTGTGGGTCTCTATTTTTTCCCCATGGCGTGGGAGGCCACTCCAGTGGGCCCCAGCAGTGCAGCGTAGTCTCCCCACCTTTGCCCCCTCTCTCCTTGTGTTCCTTTTTGCTCCTGTTTGATGTGTTTTGTCGCCCACATGTCTACTGTGGGTGTTGGCTTCTCGCCAGGAGGCCTGTGATCCAGACCAGGTGCTCCAGGCTAGGGAGGGGGGTGCTCAGCAGATGTGGGCTTTGCTTTTTAGTTATTTCTCGCCAACTCACCCCTGCAGAAGTTCAGGCGGGGCTGTTTGGGCTAGGGAGGGGGGTGTAAAAGCAAAGCACGGACCACCTGGTCTCAGTTTTGCCCCGCCCACCCACCCTGTTGTGTCTGCTGTGACTATGTTTGTTTTCCTCGTCGTTTGTCCTGCTGTCTTCCTCAGGTGCTCTGTATTCGACGACGGGTGCTGCTGAGTGAAGCCGCGTGCCTCCCCGTTGGATATTCGCCACTGTTCTAATGCTTTTGTGGTTCTGGCGTCATCAGAGCCGCCTGGTGTTTGCTGGGGTAGCGCTCAGTCAGGGAGGGGGGTGTAAAAGCATGGAACAGGGCAGGGTTGTGTATAGGTATGCACTTCTGGTTGTATGTGGTATCCAAGAGACACAGACATTTCCGTTTGCAGTGGTGATGGTCGCCTTGTATGATGGTCGCCGCTGATCACTGTCGCATACACTGGCGACATTTATCGCGATCGCATGGGTTCACAAGTTTTGAATAGTTAAAGATTTCATTTGATGGCGATCTGTGTGCATAAATGTTAGGTTTGCGACTTCAGTTTTGGTATGCAACAAGATGGATCGGATTTAATGAAGGTTTTTGATTTCTCGTGCTGTGAAGTCGTCGACCACCATCGCAGAGTTGGGAGTGATGCCGGCCGACTCCTCTGGGGCCGAGAGAGTTTTTTTTTTTGAAGATTTGACATTGGAGGTTGATTTTATGTCCTCATTTGTGCCATGTTATGTTAACCCTCTCTGCGCCATATCTTTGCGCCTTTGTGCCCATTTTTCAATCCATTTGATGCTATGTGTAGCCGACAATGAGGTATTTGTGTCGGCGCCTAGGGTTGTTTAGGGCACTCTGGATTACTGTAGACTGCCGCCATGAGCACTCACACATGGGCTACAACTTGGGGGTGAGGGAATACTATTCCCAATGGAACACATAGCTCAGAACACATGACCTATGGATAGTACAACCCGAGATGGACCCAGCCACACAGCCATTTCGCAAGCACTACAAGCCACGAGCCAAGGAGACACAAGCAAGGTCTCCTGAACGACGCACGAAACACACCGCACCGGACGCACACTAGACAGCTACTAAGCCTCTTCAACAAGGCATCCAAAGGACCCGCACGTATGACTCGCTAAACACGCCATGCTACCTTGGTGGGTGTTGGGCCACACCACCCCGATGGCTCCAAGCAGTGCGGCACGTGTTTGAGTCAATGTAAGAGAAGGCATTGTACCATGGCATATGTGCACGCATACTAATATAGCTTGAACTTCGTTCCGCAGTTGGTGACCATGGAAGGACTAACTAGAGAGCAAGTCGAGATATGTGCCCGTGGGGTAAGGCAAATTAGCCTTGCATGCAACCCCCAAAGTCATGAAGTTAGCGGTTGGGGCTTCGTCACGGTGACTTCATGAACGGGCTCCCCAACTCTCACACCCGGTCCGTGTTGTCGTTCATTTGAGTAAACCTCTACTTGCGATGTTGTCTTCCGATTCTTGTCTGTAGATAATGCCGGTGGTCTGTTATTGTTGGGACGGCTGGCCTGTTGCCGCCGCCATCGCCTACGTCTCAGTTTTTCAGGAAACATTTAATGCTGATGGGATCTTGTGAGATTATCGTCCTAATCTACTAATTTCAGAATGTTGTTTTAACGATAGAATTATCGGATGCCTGAATGTACATTTTCAAGCGGAATTTCAGTGCTGTGCGCATTTCATTCATGTGCATTCATTCAATGCTCATTATCATGCATGTTCCGTGTCATGTGTGCTGATTTTGGTGATTGGTTAAGCATACGAGTGGATTGGTCGAAGCATGCATTCTTTCAATCATACATGTTTTCCATACATGCATACAAATAGTCTATGCATAATATTGGTGTTGATGTATCCCAATTGTTATATGTTTCTCTTTGTTGCTTCCCTCTCTCCTTATAGACATGTAGGCGGAGGTGAGCCTCGCCCATGTGTGGGGGCGACACATTGGCCGGATGTGGCCGGAAGGGAGTGTAATAGGACACGGTGTAAAGATCGCAAATGTGATGGGGTCGCGCATGCGCAGCACAGTGTAGGATACCGAGGAATAAAATAGAATTCAGAAAGATGTCATTATTAAATGTATGTAGGATTTTAAAATTGTTTATTATTTGATATCTGTTGTTGTGCACAGAAGTCGGGGATGCCATTAAGTTTTGGGAAATGTTTTGCATGCTGTGCTCTCGTGCATTGAAGGAGGTTTCAAGGAAGTTCCGCTGAAGGATTTTCATAAAAGCAACAAACAAAGTACCATTACAATACCTCCGTGAATTATTTAACCCCCTCCGTGAATTACTTCATACCTCCGTGAATTATTTAACCCCCTCCGTGAATTATTTCATACCTCCGTGAATCATTTAACCCCCTCCGTGAATTATTTCATCCAACTTGTGCGCCACTTCCGAACTTATCTCTCTCTCTCTCTCTCTCTCTCTCTCTCTCTCTCGCTCTCTCTCTCTCTCTCTGAAGCGTTGATCTTCAAGTGTGTCTTTTGCAACTACTTGTAACTAGTTGGCACTAATGTTGGTCATGGCCCTGCCGGATTCTCTTTTTGTGTTACACCCGGTTTTGTTCCCATAGCCGCCGCACTGATGTTGGTCATGGCCCAATCAGGACACTTTTCTTGTGCCCGATTTGTTTCTGGTGCCCAGTCCCAATTGTATTATTTCTTTTTAAGGCATGGCGGTCCCCCGCCGAAAAAACACAATCACTGCTCACACTGCAAAGTTCCTTGAAGGACGGCCGCTAAATACAATTCCTTGAGACAAGATTTGCATCGGGCTTGCGGAGGTTCTGGAAATTGCAGCTGTGCGGTTTGCTTGGTGAGATTGCGGCGCTTTTGGTGAGTTACAGCGATCCACGGCTTGTAATCCTCAGAATTCTGCTCTTCTGTCGGCTTGTCACCCTGGTCAGAGAGGTCGTAAAGTAGATTGAATTGATTAGAAGAGGCGAAAGCTGTAGTTGTTGCTGTGTTTGTTTGAGTTGGTATCTTTGCCTGAGGGTGCACAGGAGAGACCTGGTGAGCTCTGCTTCGGCTTGTGCTCTGACAAAGGCTTGTTGGTAGAATCGCTATCCGCTTGTGGGAACGGGGTGTGTTCGGTTTGAGTAGAAGCGCAAGAAGTTGAAGAATACGGCGAGTGTGTATATAACGTACGACCGTGATTGGCGTGGTTATAATAACAACGCGATGCGAATCTGCAGTTATCTCCGTAGCGGCAATTGGGTCTTTCGTGTTTCGGAACGGATAACAGCGCTATGTGGCGTAAAAGTTTGGAAATGAGCGCAAAGTTTGAATTTGTCTGCATTGAATGCCGACGGATCAATATAATGAAAATTACTGTTAAAAATCCCATTCTTGAGGACTTACGGTGATTTGCGATGAGATTGCAGTAATCATTGTCGTAGAGCGCGCGACGACAGCAAGTCCCAATTGTATTATGTTATATTGGCCGAGTGCCAAGTAATTGGTGTGCATGAGCGTGGGGCGCCACTAACACAAGTGGCCGGGGATCAACCCAGCGGCTTTGTGCCCGTAAACACAAGTACCACCTGCCACCGAGGTGTCCAATTCCTTTGTAACAATGGGGGGGGGGGGTATGGTAAAACTTAGTAGAAACGAGGTAAAATTTTTCTTGTTCACTCAGCTTTACCTCGTTTCTACTAAGTTTTACCAAATTTTACAAAGCTCGTATGGTGCTAAGTTTTACCACATTCCCGGCTGGAAGAACATGCGCATCCGTTGAAAAATTGTTACTTCACTGCTTTTATTTTTGATACGCTTTCTTCAGGGTCGTAAATTGTGGGGGAACCCTTACCCAGCAGCTCACTCTCTTGCTAGAATTCTTCTTATCCCTCTGCCCACATGCTTTTGTTGAAGCTTTGGCTACTAATTGTCTGTGCATCCTTCATCCGTGGTAACAAGTACCAACAAATACCAGGCAATAACAAGTACCTCAGTGGGCAAGGTGGTGATGACCGCATCATTGGGACCTACGGTCGTAACATCATCAAAGGTCACGATGGTGATGACGGCATCCTTGGCGGCATGGGTGGGGACCTCATCGTTGGTGGCAATGGAGATGACTTCCTTGATGGTGGCAGTGGTGATGACGACGTTATAGGAGGGGCGGGTGATGACAGCATAAATGGCGGCATGGGTGATGACTCCCTCATCGGTAACGGTGGTGATGACATCATCGTTGGAGGCTATGGTGCTGACACAATCAGGGCTGGCAGTGGTGATGACGGCATCGTTGGCGGCATGGGTAACGACATCATCCATGGTGGCAGTGGAGATGATGTGATTTTTGGTGGGCCCGTTTATGGAGGTATGGTACTCACGTACTGCGCTACTAAAGGGAGGCGGAGGATCTGGAAGCCCCACCATTTCGCCACAAAGCTTCCGGGACGGCCATTGCGGTGGTGTGTATGGGGGGATCACTTTCAAACACATGGATAAATATGTTAATGTCTTTTGCGCTTGGTGCCACACCACGAGCTATTGTGCGCACATGCGATTCTGAGACTTGGACAAACGCTGTTGTATGTACCACTCACGTACCGCGCTGACGCTAATTGTGTGGACCATGTCTGGTACAAATCATACAAGTTCTACAAGAAGGTTGGTAGTAGGCAATTCCAATCATGTATTAGAGCGCCAGTGCACATGTATTAGAGTGTTGATTACCATCCCAATCGGCAGCTTTTCCCCATCATTTCTTTTCAAACAGAGCCATTGCCAGCTGTCGTTAGTGGATCCATAAATTGTATTTCTCAGCCTCTTTTTTGGCCACAAATCCTGAAAGTTCAGGATACACTGCAGTGCCTCCAATAAGCGCTATTCTTTTGTCACAGTGAATGGGCAATGAACTGATTGCCACTGGGTGTTCAATGAGGAGTAGGAGGAGGAGAAGCAGGAGGATAAGCAGCAGCAGCAGCAGGAGGAGGAGCAGAATAGGATGATTTTGCATGGCGTTAATTTACATAGCGACCATGTCTAGTAAAGTTGTCCTACCAACCAACAATTCAGGTGCAAGCAACAAGCAACCAGCAAGCAGCATGCAAGCTGCAGGAAAAGTGATTTCTCAGACACGCTGTTTCAAAATTGAATCATTGTTGTTCAATAGTGATTGCCATACCAATGGGCAATGTTTCCCCACCTCCCCCAAACAGGGGTGATTGCAGGTCTTCGCAGCCAAAAATGGGGTCAAAAAATGGCCATTTTTGACGTGTTTCTTTGGCCAAAAATGCTAAAAGTTTAGGATACACTCCAGTGTGTCAAGCAGGTGCCTCCAATAAGTGCTGTTCTTTTTTCGAAATGATTGGACAGGGAAATAATTGCAAACCGGTGTTGAATGAGCCGTGTTTCAACCCGTGGTGCCAGGCAGTCGTCCATTTAGAGGTGAAAATGATGTTGCTCTGACACGGAGGGTGAAGTTATAAAGGGCAAAGTACGGAAGGATTGTATTGTATGGAGCACAAAGGGCAGAATGGGACGTGGTTCCAACAGCTGCGGAAACGACACGTAGTGTTGCTTTGACGAGAGCGTTGCTCTCGCAAAATCCTTGACTGGCTTGCAGGGCAATGGAGAGAGAGTGTGTGTGTGTGTCTGTGCGCGCGAGTGCATATTTAGGAGCATAGGCCTTAGGCTTGAAAGGCAATGGTGACAGACTGGAGATTAAAGGGGGCAGCAGAGGACAGTGATGGTGTCACCCTTTGGAATTCTCGTGAAATCCCAGAATTTCTCTTTTCAAAAAAACTTGTGGTGTTGCTGTACCAACGGTGTTATGTGCGTGTACCATGAAAAGACTCAAGCAGCAACACCATGCATCATGGAGAGCGTGAAGACAATTTCTTTTTTGCATTCGGTATACGGAAGAAGAAGCTGCAGGGTGCTGAGGTGTGAGCAGTTTTTAAGCCCCTTTTAAGGACGATCATCCTTAAAGTTCGGGACATTCGCCAAGGGAAAATGCTTACCCAGACTGTCTTCTTCACATGTGCTTGGAAAAGTATTTACAAGATGTGATGAAAGAAAATTACCACAATCATTCTGACCACAAATTGCCCGGAACGTTTGAAGCCGGCTTAGTAATCCGAAGTGCCTGGCATTTTTGAAATACTGCAATCATTTTTGGGCAATCAATTTAGCTGGTTCCGTTTGAAAAAAGGCAAGAACTGCGAACTGCAGAACACCCTCAACATTAAGATCCTTGCTTGGCGTACAGGCGACCGCAGATTCCACTCTCTGTATCCCGCAGTGCATGTCCCATTGTTCTGTTTCAGCAAACGTGACAATCAATGGAAATCCCTGTTCGTTGCAACAAGTTGTCACTGTGGACCCCTGGGGGTGTAACCCTGCCGCTCCTGACAATGATCCAGAAGGGATGGTCTGTGCCAACGATGGTACCCCACAAGAGGCATATTGCTCCTACGACGTGGGAGTCAATGCATGCGCTCGCTGCGCCCCAGGTATTCAGGGGGCATTGCATTAAGGTGCAAGTGTGTGTGTTTCTACTAATGGGAGGCGGAGGATCTGGAAGCCCCACCATTTCGCCACAAAGCTTCCGGGACGGCCATTGTGGTGGTGTGTATGGGGGGATCAGTTTCAAACACATGGATAAATGTTGGTGTTTTTTGCGCTTGGTGCCACACCACGAGCTATTGTGCGCACATGTGATTCTGAGCTTTGGACAAACGCTGTTGTATGTACCACTCACGTACCGCGCTGACGCTAATTGTGTGGACCATGTCTGGTACAAATCATACAAGTTCTACAAGAAGGTTGGTAGTAGGCAATTCCAATCATGTATTAGAGCGCCCATGCACATGTATTAGAGTGTTGATTACCATCCCAATCGGCAGCTTTTCCCCATCATTTCTTTTCAAACAGAGCCATTGCCAGCTGTCGTTAGTGGATCCATAAATTGTATTTCTCAGCCTCTTTTTTGGCCACAAATCCTGAAAGTTCAGGATACACTGCAGTGCCTCCAATAAGCACTACTCTTTTGTCACAGTGAATGGGCAATGAACTGATTGCCACTGGGTGTTCAATGAGGAGTAGGAGGAGGAGAAGCAGGAGGATAAGCAGCAGCAGCAGCAGGAGGAGGAGCAGAATAGGATGATTTTGCATGGCGTTAATTTACATAGCGACCATGTCCTACCAAACAACAATTCAGGTGCAAGCAACAAGCAACCAGCAAGCAGCATGCAAGCTGCAGGAAAAGTGATTTCTCAGACACGCTGTTTCAAAATTGAATCATTGTTGTTCAATAGTGATTGCCATACCAATGGGCAATGTTTCCCCACCTCCCCCAAACAGGGGTGATTGCAGGTCTTCGCAGCCAAAAATGGGGTCAAAAAATGGCCATTTTTGAGGTGTGTTTTTGGCCAAAAATGCTGGAAGTTTAGGATACACTCCAGTGTGTCAAGCAGGTGCCTCCAATAAGTGCTGTTCTTTTTTCGAAATGATTGGACAGGGAAATAATTGCAAACCGGTGTTGAATGAGCCGTGTTTCAACCCGTGGTGCCAGGCAGTCGTCCATTTAAAGGTGAAAATGATGTTGCTCTGACACGGAGGGTGAAGTTATAAAGGGCAAAGTACGGAAGGATTGTATTGTATGGAGCACAAAGGGCAGAATGGGACGTGGTTCCAACAGCTGCGGAAACGACACGTAGTGTTGCTTTGACGAGAGCGTTGCTCTCGCAAAAGGGGCCGGTGGGGGGGGGTAATGCCACAAAAAATTTTAGGGGGAACAGTATATTCTAATCCTTGACTGGCTTGCAGGGCAATGGAGAGAGAGAGGGAGAGAGAGAGAGTGTGTGTGTGTGTGCGCGCGAGTGCATATTTAGGAGCATAGGCCTTAGGCTTGAAAGGCAATGGTGACAGACTGGAGATTAAAGGGGGCAGCAGAGGACAGTGATGGTGTCACCCTTTGGAATTCTTGTGAAATCCCAGAATTTCTCTTTTCAAAAAAACTTGTGGTGTTGCTGTACCAACGGTGTTATGTGCGTGTACCGTGAAAAGACTCAAGCAGCAACACCATGCATCATGGAGAGAGTGAAGACAATTTCTTTTTTGCATTCGGTATACGGAAGAAGAAGCTGCAGGGTGCTGAGGTGTGAGCAGTTTTTAAGCCCCTTTTAAGGACGATCATCCTTAAAGTTCGGGACATTCGCCAAGGGAAAATGCTTACCCAGACTGTCTTCTTCACATGTGCTTGGAAAAGTATTTACAAGATGTGATGAAAGAAAATTACCACAATCATTCTGACCACAAATTGCCCGGAACGTTTGAAGCCGGCTTAGTAATCCGAAGTGCCTGGCATTTTTGAAATACTGCAATCATTTTTGGGCAATCAATTTAGCTGGTTCCGTTTGAAAAAAGGCAAGAACTGCGAACTGCAGAACACTCTGAACATTAAGATCCTTGCTTGGCGTACAGGCGACCGCAGATTCCACTCTCTGTATTCCGCAGTGCATGTCCCATTGTTCTGTTTCAGCAAACGTGACAATCAATGGAAATCCCTGTTCTATGCGTCACGTTGTCACTGTGGACCCCGACGGGTGTAACCCTGCCGCTCCTGACAATGATCCAGAAGGGATGGTCTGTGCCAACGATGGTACCCCACACGAGGCATATTGCTCCTACGACGTGGGATCCAATGCATGCGCTCGCTGCGCCCCAGGTATTCAGGGGGCATTGCATTCAGGTGCAAGCGTGTGTGTTTCTACTAATGGGAGGCGGAGGATCTGGAAGCCCCACCATTTCGCCACAAAGCTTCCGGGACGGCCATTGCGGTGGTGTGTATGGGGGGATCACTTTCAAACACATGGATAAATATGTTAATGTCTTTTGCGCTTGGTGCCACACCACGAGCTATTGTGCGCACATACGATTCTGAGCTTTGGACAAACGCTGTTGTATGTACCACTCACGTACCGCGCTGACGCTAATTGTGTGGACCATGTCTGGTACAAATCATACAAGTTCTACAAGAAGGTTGGTAGTAGGCAATTCCAATCATGTATTAGAGCGCCCATGCACATGTATTAGAGTGTTGATTACCATCCCAATCGGCAGCTTTTCCCCATCATTTCTTTTCAAACAGAGCCATTGCCAGCTGTCGTTAGTGGATCCATAAATTGTATTTCTCAGCCTCTTTTTTGGCCACAAATCCTGAAAGTTCAGGATACACTGCAGTGCCTCCAATAAGCACTATTCTTTTGTCACAGTGAATGGGCAATGAACTGATTGCCACTGGGTGTTCAATGAGGAGTAGGAGGAGGAGAAGCAGGAGGATAAGCAGCAGCAGCAGCAGGAGGAGGAGCAGAATAGGATGATTTTGCATGGCGTTAATTTACATAGCGACCATGTCTAGTAAAGTTGTCCTACCAACCAACAATTCAGGTGCAAGCAACAAGCAACCAGCAAGCAGCATGCAAGCTGCAGGAAAAGTGATTTCTCAGACACGCTGTTTCAAAATTGAATCATTGTTGTTCAATAGTGATTGCCATACCAATGGGCAATGTTTCCCCACCTCCCCCAAACAGGGGTGATTGCAGGTCTTCGCAGCCAAAAATGGGGTCCAAAAATGGCCATTTTTGACGTGTTTCTTTGGCCAAAAATGCTAAAAGTTTAGGATACACTCCAGTGTGTCAAGCAGGTGCCTCCAATAAGTGCTGTTCTTTTTTCGAAATGATTGGACAGGGAAATAATTGCAAACCGGTGTTGAATGAGCCGTGTTTCAACCCGTGGTGCCAGGCAGTCGTCCATTTAAAGGTGAAAATGATGTTGCTCTGACACGGAGGGTGAAGTTATAAAGGGCAAAGTACGGAAGGATTGTATTGTATGGAGCACAAAGGGCAGAATGGGACGTGGTTCCAACAGCTGCGGAAACGACACGTAGTGTTGCTTTGACGAGAGCGTTGCTCTCGCAAAAGGGGCCGGTGGTGGGGGGGTAATGCCAGAAAAAATTTTAGGGGGAACAGTATATTCTAATCCTTGACTGGCTTGCAGGGCAATGGAGAGAGAGAGGGAGAGAGACAGTGTGTGTGTGTGTGTGCGCGCGAGTGCATATTTAGGAGCATAGGCCTTAGGCTTGAAAGGCAATGGTGACAGACTGGAGATTAAAGGGGGCAGCAGAGGACAGTGATGGTGTCACCCTTTGGAATTCTCGTGATATCCCAGAATTTCTCTTTTCAAAAAAACTTGTGGTGTTGCTGTACCAACGGTGTTATGTGCGTGTACCATGAAAAGACTCAAGCAGCAACACCATGCATCATGGAGAGAGTGAAGACAATTTCTTTTTTGCATTCGGTATACGGAAGAAGAAGCTGCAGGGTGCTGAGGTGTGAGCAGTTTTTAAGCCCCTTTTAAGGACGATCATCCTTAAAGTTCGGGACATTCGCCAAGGGAAAATGCTTACCCCGACTGTCTTCTTCACATGTGCTTGGAAAAGTATTTACAAGATGTGATGAAAGAAAATTACCACAATCATTCTGACCACAAATTGCCCGGAACGTTTGAAGCCGGCTTAGTAATCCGAAGTGCCTGGCATTTTTGAAATACTGCAATCATTTTTGGGCAATCAATTTAGCTGGTTCCGTTTGAAAAAAGGCAAGGACTGCGAACTGCAGAACACTCTGAACATTAAGATCCTTGCTTGGCGTACAGGCGACCGCAGATTCCACTCTCTGTATCCCGCAGTGCATGTCCCATTGTTCTGTTTCAGCAAACGTGACAATCAATGGAAATCCCTGTTCGTTGGAACAAGTTGTCCTTGAGGACCAAGTGGGCTGGTGTAACCATCCAGAAGATCCAGAAGGGATGGTCTGTGCCTACGACGGTCTTCCACAAGAGGCATATTGCTCCTACGACCTGGGAGTCAATGCATGCGCTCGCTGCGCCCCAGGTATTCAGCGGGCATTGCATTAAGGTGCAAGTGTGTGTGTTTCTACTAATGGGAGGCGGAGGATCTGGAAGCCCCACCATTTCGCCACAAAGCTTCCGGGACGGCCATTGCGGTGGTGTGTATGGGGGGATCACTTTCAAAGACATGGATAAATGTTGGTGTCTTTTGCGCTTGGTGCCACACCACGAGCTATTGTGCGCACATACGATTCTGAGCTTTGGACAAACGCTGTTGTATGTACCACTCACGTACCGCGCTGACGCTAATTGTGTGGACCATGTCTGGTGCAAATCATACAAGTTCTACAAGAAGGTTGGTAGTAGGCAATTCCAATCATGTATTAGAGCGCCCATGCACATGTATTAGAGTGTTGATTACCATCCCAATCGGCAGCTTTTCCCCATCATTTCTTTTCAAACAGAGCCATTGCCAGCTGTCGTTAGTGGATCCATAAATTGTATTTCTCAGCCTCTTTTTTGGCCACAAATCCTGAAAGTTCAGGATACACTGCAGTGCCTCCAATAAGCACTATTCTTTTGTCACAGTGAATGGGCAATGAACTGATTGCCACTGGGTGTTCAATGAGGAGTAGGAGGAGGAGAAGCAGGAGGATAAGCAGCAGCAGCAGCAGGAGGAGGAGCAGAATAGGATGATTTTGCATGGCGTTAATTTACATAGCGACCATGTCTAGTAAAGTTGTCCTACCAACCAACAATTCAGGTGCAAGCAACAAGCAACCAGCAAGCAGCATGCAAGCTGCAGGAAAAGTGATTTCTCAGACACGCTGTTTCAAAATTGAATCATTGTTGTTCAATAGTGATTGCCATACCAATGGGCAATGTTTCCCCACCTCCCCCAAACAGGGGTGATTGCAGGTCTTCGCAGCCAAAAATGGGGTCAAAAAATGGCCATTTTTGACGTGTTTCTTTGGCCAAAAATGCTAAAAGTTTAGGATACACTCCAGTGTGTCAAGCAGGTGCCTCCAATAAGTGCTGTTCTTTTTTCGAAATGATTGGACAGGGAAATAATTGCAAACCGGTGTTGAATGAGCCGTGTTTCAACCCGTGGTGCCAGGCAGTCGTCCATTTAAAGGTGAAAATGATGTTGCTCTGACACGGAGGGTGAAGTTATAAAGGGCAAAGTACGGAAGGATTGTATTGTATGGAGCACAAAGGGCAGAATGGGACGTGGTTCCAACAGCTGCGGAAACGACACGTAGTGTTGCTTTGACGAGAGCGTTGCTCTCGCAAAAGGGGGTCCGGGGGGGGGGTAATGCCAGAAAAAATTTTAGGGGGAACAGTATATTCTAATCCTTGACTGGCTTGCAGGGCAATGGAGAGAGGGAGAGAGAGAGTGTTTGTGTGTGTGTGTGTGCGCGCGAGTGCATATTTAGGAGCATAGGCCTTAGGCTTGAAAGGCAATGGTGACAGACTGGAGATTAAAGGGGGCAGCAGAGGACAGTGATGGTGTCACCCTTTGGAATTCTTGTGATATCCCAGAATTTCTCTTTTCAAAAAAACTTGTGGTGTTGCTGTACCAACGGTGTTATGTGCGTGTACCATGAAAAGACTCAAGCAGCAACACCATGCATCATGGAGAGAGTGAAGACAATTTCTTTTTTGCATTCGGTATACGGAAGAAGAAGCTGCAGGGTGCTGAGGTGTGAGCAGTTTTTAAGCCCCTTTTAAGGACGATCATCCTTAAAGTTCGGGACATTCGCCAAGGGAAAATGCTTACCCAGACTGTCTTCTTCACATGTGCTTGGAAAAGTATTTACAAGATGTGATGAAAGAAAATTACCACAATCATTCTGACCACAAATTGCCCGGAAAGTTTGAAGCCGGCTTAGTAATCCGAAGTGCCTGGCATTTTTGAAATACTGCAATCATTTTTGGGCAATCAATTTAGCTGGTTCCGTTTGAAAAAAGGCAAGGACTGCGAACTGCAGAACACTCTGAACATTAAGATCCTTGCTTGGCGTACAGGCGACCGCAGATTCCACTCTCTGTATTCCGCAGTGCATGTCCCATTGTTCTGTTTCAGCAACCCCGACAATCAATGGAAATCCCTGTTCGTTGCAACAAGTTGTCATTGTGGACAAATGGTGGCGGTGTTACCCTTGGGCTCCCGACTATGATCCAGAAGGGATGGTCTGTGCCAACGATGGTACCCCACAAGAGGCATATTGCTCCTACGACCTGGGATCCAATACATGCGCTCGCTGCGCCCCAGGTATTCAGGGGGCATTGCATTCAGGTGCAAGCGTGTGTGTTTCTACTAATGGGAGGCGGAGGATCTGGAAGCCCCATCATTTCGCCACAAAGCTTCCGGGACGGCCATTGCGGTGGTGTGTATGGGGGGATCACTTTCAAAGACATGGATAAATGTTGGTGTCTTTTGCGCTTGGTGCCACACCACGAGCTATTGTGCGCACATACGATTCTGAGCTTTGGACAAACGCTGTTGTATGTACCCCTCAGGCGATGATGAAGACCACATCCTGGGAGGCCGCGGTGATGATACCATCCATGGCGGCGGTGGGGATGACCTCATCGAGGGTGGCAGTGGTGATGACTACATTCATGGCGACACTGGAGATGACTACATCCTGGCAGGCCGCGGTAATGATACCATCCATGGCGGCGGTGGAGATGACTTCATTATAGGGAGCAGTGGTGATGACCATATTGCTGGAGGCCGCGGTGATGATAGCATCCATGGCGGCGGTGGAGATGACTTCATTGATGGTAGCAGTGGTGATGACCGTATTGCTGGAGGCACGGGTGATGACAGCATAAATGGCGGCATGGGTGATGACTCCCTGCATGGTGACGGTGGTGATGACATCATCGTTGGAGGCTATGGTGATGACACCATCACTGGTGGCAGTGGAGATGACAAGATTGTCGGTGGCCCCGCTTTTCTGATAGGTGGCTCTTCAGACGGTGGTGATGACTACATCCTGGGAGGCCGCGGTGATGATAGCATCCATGGCGGCGGTGGAGATGACTTCATTATAGGGAGCAGTGGTGATGACCATATTGCTGGAGGCCGCGGTGATGATAGCATCCATGGCGGCGGTGGAGATGACTTCATTGATGGTAGCAGTGGTGATGACCGTATTGCTGGAGGCACGGGTGATGACAGCATAAATGGCGGCATGGGTGATGACTCCCTGCATGGTGACGGTGGTGATGACATCATCGTTGGAGGCTATGGTGATGACACCATCACTGGTGGCAGTGGAGATGACAAGATTGTCGGTGGCCCCGCTTTTCTGATAGGTGGCTCTTCAGACGGTGGTGATGACTACATCCTGGGAGGCCGCGGTGATGATAGCATCCATGGCGGCGGTGGAGATGACTTCATCGAGGGTGGCAGTGGTGATGACTACATTCATGGCAACAGTGGAGATGACTACATCCTGGCAGGCCGCGGTAATGATACCATCCATGGCGGCGGTGGAGATGACTTCATTGATGGTAGCAGTGGTGATGACCGTATTGCTGGAGGCACGGGTGATGACAGCATAAATGGCGGCATGGGTGATGACTCCCTGCATGGTGACGGTGGTGATGACATCATCGTTGGAGGCTATGGTGATGACACCATCACTGGTGGCAGTGGAGATGACAAGATTGTCGGTGGCCCCGCTTTTCTGATAGGTGGCTCTTCAGACGGTGGTGATGACTACATCCTGGGAGGCCGCGGTGATGATAGCATCCATGGCGGCGGTGGAGATGACTTCATTATAGGGAGCAGTGGTGATGACCATATTGCTGGAGGCCGCGGTGATGATAGCATCCATGGCGGCGGTGGAGATGACTTCATTGATGGTAGCAGTGGTGATGACCGTATTGCTGGAGGCACGGGTGATGACAGCATAAATGGCGGCATGGGTGATGACTCCCTGCATGGTGACGGTGGTGATGACATCATCGTTGGAGGCTATGGTGATGACACCATCACTGGTGGCAGTGGAGATGACAAGATTGTCGGTGGCCCCGCTTTTCTGATAGGTGGCTCTTCAGACGGTGGTGATGACTACATCCTGGGAGGCCGCGGTGATGATAGCATCCATGGCGGCGGTGGAGATGACTTCATCGAGGGTGGCAGTGGTGATGACTACATTCATGGCAACAGTGGAGATGACTACATCCTTGCTGGCCCCGGCAAAGACGTCATTGTTGCTGGACCTGGTGAAGATGTCATTCATGCTGGGTCAGGAAACGACCTCCTTATCCATGATGCCTCGAGCAGTGTTGGTCCCCACATTGGCAACTATTCTGGTGGCAATGACGGCGCCGACACACTGCACCTGATTGTGACACAACAGCAAGCTGATGAGCTGGTGGATGCCGTTCGAGCCTTTTGGGACTGGAACAACGTCGGCACATTTGATTTCGGGGTCTATGCGGACGGTTGGAATATTGTGGTTCGTGGCATCCACCTACTGGAATTGGAGATTGCAGATCCAACACCGAGCCCCAGCCCGAGCACCAGCGCCAGCCCTGCGGATCCAGCTCCTCCAAGCCCCAGTCCAGCTGCTTCAGACTCACCAACCTCCAGTGATGCCCCAAGCACCAGCCCCCTTCCTAGTCCCAGTCCTAGTCCGGTTCGACCAAATGTAGTCACAATTTCTAGTTTTGCGTCGTTCTCAGGTTGGGTCACTGCGTTTTTGGGCTTCAGTTTGGGCAGCATTCCAACCTCAGCACCGGCCATCACGTCAACAGAGGTCGTGCAGTCAGACACAATGAGTGCTGGCGCATGGCTCTCCTCATCCTTTCCTATGCCACCGCTTACAGTGTCCAATCAGGAATTTGAGGTATTGGACTGGGGGGCCGGTGTGGACCGTGCTACGGTGGTCATTCATGACTTCAGCAGCGCGTCTGTAGCCATTGGAGCTACACATAGTCTGCCCTCTGCACTGCACAGCGCAGCCACACAAACCGTTTCTATCACCCGCTGGGACGCAAATGGTAACAAGATCTCCGACGGGTCCCTGATTTTCACCCTTCGCATGGGCTCAACCTTTACCGGCCTCACTCCCGAGATGCACCGCTACGATGACCTTTCTGACAGGCCCAACCCTCTGCTGGAGGAAGGAGGGACAGTGGCTGATTGTTTCCCTGTTGAAGCAGGGTGTTATCGAATCACTACGGTGAAGACCTCTTCGGTGGCGGGCTTCACCATAACAACCAGTCCAAGCCCAACCCCAAGTGTAACCCCAAGTGTAACAGGTGGGTCTGAAGATTGGTGGTACGGCCTTCTCGCTCTTCTGGTCATACCGTTCTGCATTCTTCCCGCCCTGTATCTGTGGATCTCTGCAAAGCGCCAGCCACCGTCCCTATTCACTGAAAGCCTGAATTCAGACGTGGTGTTCTCTGCAACGCAGGATGGATTGCCTGCATACCCAAGCGCCATGCTGTGTCCCACAACTCCGATGGTCTCTGATTCATTTGCGCCGTTCGATGATGGGGACCTGGATTTTACGTGGGAGTATCCGATGGTCCTTGATTCATTTGCGCCGTTCGATGATGGGGACCTGGATTTTATGTGAAAGTATCCATCTTCACTGGGTCCAAGCTTTTTTTTTAGATGCGAAATCTTAATTTTTAGCACTTATCTTATTTTTTAGCATAAAAAAAAAGATTTCGCGCTAAAAAAAAAGATTCCGCGCTAAAAAAAAAGATTGCGCGCTAAAAAAAAAGATTCCGTTCTAAAAAAAAAGATTGCGCGCTAAAAAAAAAGATTTTTACATGATCATCATGTATGTCCCAAAAAGTTGCACGGGGGGGTTACAAGGAGTGCTACTGCATCAAGCCAACCCCTGCCCATGTTCACAACTTCATACAGTAGGGGAACCTGGGTTTCGGGACTGACCCAATATGCACCCAGTGGCCCTCTTTCCTTGTTGCCTGCTCCATGCGGTGAGGAGGCACCCTATGCAGGGATGTCATGAATGTGGAAGGTTTTGGGTGCATTACGCAGAACTTGTGGTTCACAACAGGGGTGTCCCTTTGGAGCTGGGGGGCCTATGCAGAGAGTTCATTGGAGAGGATCACAGGTAATGTCTGAATGTTGTAAAGTAGGGTACTCAGCCACCGTGGCCAGAGCCCATGTGCACAATTTCATCTGCTCAGAGAACAGGGGTTTCCCTTCGCTGGGGGACCTATGCAGAGAGGTCATTTGAACGGATCATAGGTAATGCTTGGATTTTGTGAAGTAGGGCACTCAACCATGTTGGCCAGAGCCCAGGGGCACAATTTCAAGTCTCAGCGGAACCGACGTCTCAAGATCAAGGAAGGGACTACATGCTGGTAGCTGGAACAAATGTCTCACTCCTACCCCCCTGCCCCCCTTTCCTTCCGCCCCCCCCCCCCCTGTCGTTCCCCACCCCTTGTCGTTCCCCGGGGGGGGCTGGGGGACCGTCACTTGGTCAACCCAAAATTTTTCGTTACGGCTCATTGTGTTGTTGTGTGGGTGACTGTGTTGTGGGGTACTGCCACTTGTATCCTTTGTACTCATGGCAGGACATTTTGCTCACTTTCGCTGAATGGAACTTGACAGCACAGCCATGTTTCTCCCTGGGACAAATGTGATGTTCATCCGCTCTGCGGGGGAACCTGTTTTGGCACAGGTCGTTGGACGCAGTTTTGGGAACAAGTTGTATTTTACAAGGGACATTCCCGAAGGGAAATAGGTTCCCAAAAATCTGCTTGCGCCTGCCAAGCGGGTCTGTAGTAGATTTTCATTTCTCAAAATGTTCCAAGTCCCCTATGGAGCAGACTGAGATTGTCTGGTAGGTCATGCCTGCATTTTGTAAAGCCGAGTACTTGGCCATGTTGGCCAGAGCCCATGTGCACAATTGCATGTTTCCGGGGAACCAAGGTCTCGGGTTTGAGGAAGGGACTACATCCAGCCAGGTTGTTTCTGCTCATTTCTTCTGGAGTGCATTGTGCCACCCAGCTGCCCCTGCTTTGCTGCAGCATTTGACAGCCATAGTGATCAACTTCTGGGAGCTTTGCAACGCAGAGTGATCCAGCCAGGTTCACAGTGCTGAAATTTTTTCAAGCAGGCGTGGGGCCACAGATTTCAGCATGTTTCGCTCAGGTCAAAGTGCCGTGATTCATTCTGTCATTCAGCCAATTGCAGTTGCATGGGATTCATGTCTATTTGATAAAAATTTTATTGCGCACTTCACAGAGCTGAATTTTTTCAAGCAGGCCTGGGGCCACCACTTTCAGCTCTGTTGTGTGCCTGGTTTCCACAATGCTTCCCTGATCAGTGCCACATCTGGACCCAGTGGTATGTTGCGATCCAATGCAGGCCACGCTCGTCAGCTTCATTGACTGCCACATAAAGTATATGGTGCTGAAAAATTTTGAACCAGGCCTGGGGTCATTTCCACATCACCTTCTTTTTCCAGGGTAATGGGTTTTTGATGGTTCTGGTGGATGTAGGACAGCTATTCAGGTGTGCAGGACAACAACGCCCCCCCCCCCCCCATGCCAATGGACCCCCCATGCCAATGGACCCGCCATGCCAATGCCCCCCCCCGTCTCGAAAGAAGAAACATGGCCCCCCTGGCTACCCCCTCTCGAAGGAAGAAACATCCCCCCCCCCCGAGATTTTTTCACCAAATCGCACAAAATTGCCCTTTTTTGCCTAGTTTCCTGAGTGTGCAATGGCATGTGATGGGCACCATCCTTGGTGTCATGTGTTTGGTTTTCAATGTAGATTTTCATTTCTCAAAATGTTCCAAGTCCCCTATGGAGCAGACTGAGATTGTCTGGTAGGTCATGCCTGCATTTTGTAAAGCCGAGTACTTGGCCATGTTGGCCAGAGCCCATGTGCACAATTGCATGTTTCCGGGGAACCAAGGTCTCGGGTTTGAGGAAGGGACTACATCCAGCCAGGTTGTTTCTGCTCATTTCTTCTGGAGTGCATTGTGCCACCCAGCTGCCCCTGCTTTGCTGCAGCATTTGACAGCCATAGTGATCAACTTCTGGGAGCTTTGCAACGCAGATTGTGTGTGGTCAGTACATGGAAGAAGAATGACAGCGATCCCCACTGTTTGCCTGTCCACACAAGCAGTGTGTCGTGGTTGCTGAGTGGGGACCTCTTTTCAGACGCAGAGTGATCCAGATCTTGCGGTTCGGCAAGGGTAACCACTTACCAAGGGATGAAGAAAGTGTAATCATCCAGGATGGGCTTGATGGTCAACCATTCTCTGAAGGCGGCAGTAAAGCGCCAACACTGCAGCCTGCGATTGACCGTTTGCGCCGTGAGAAAAGAGAGAGAGAGAGGCCAAGAAACAAGCAAAACATGCGCAGCAGTTCCTAGAAAAGCGGCAACGCACACTAGATGCTTTTTGTGTTGTTGCGCCCCCTCGGGCCGATGTGGCTTCGTCCAGCTCCAATCCCCCTCAACCCTCTCAGTCCTCGCAACCCCCCGTGGCTACACAATCTCAACCCCAATCCGATTCTAACTGCAAGGGAAAGGAGAGAGCCCCTTCCTCACAACCGAAACCACGCATGTGGCAGTGGGGCATCGTAAGGAACATGTGTGTGTTATGTTAAGGGAAGGTAGTTTGCAACTTTCTTGAGCTGGGGCAGTTTGGGTCACCTAATTCTAAGGGCGTTTCCAAGGGGTGTGCCTGGGGTCTCTTCGGGGGGAACATAGTTCAAAAGTAGCGCGCAGTGCGCGTGCAGTGCGCGCGCAGTGCAAAGATTCCCCCTAGGAACTGCATTTCTGCCTCCCCTCCCCACCCCTGGCTTTGTGTTCTCTTAGTTTTACCAAAATCTCACTTTTTACCTGGCCATCTAAAAAAAAAGATTCTGCTTTTTTGACGTTTTTAAACATGCGAATGACTTTTTTTTAGATTTTTGGTTTTGTTGGAAACTTATTTTTTAGTAGGGAAACTTTTTTTTTAGATGCGAAATTTTTTTATTAGATGTTTTGGCTCATTTTTTAGCTGTTTTAACTCATTTTTTAGCTGTTTTGACTTAAATTTTAGCTCTTTTCTCAAATTTTGGCGCATCTAAAAAAAGATTTTGCATCTAAAAAAAAAGATTACCCCTTGTATTTCAAGACCTCAGAGTCTTGTTTCGGCCAGTACTCAGAATTTTCAAACCTCTCATTTTGAATCTCCTGCAGTCCCATTTTGAAAACCTTGAAACGACGCCCTTCTTGTAATTGCCGCACGCAATAAATCAAATGAGTTGATCAATCTTGACTTGGTGATACGGAGTGATTCAACAGATAAGCCGTTTCATGGCCTAAACAATAATGGACGCTCAGCACAATACATACACTGTAAACATGCTATAATCCTACAAAATCAGATCTTTTTATAATAAAAATCAGTGCTTCTCAGAAAGAAAACAATGCACACGTCAGTGCGCACACGTGCCCTGCAGTGCCCAAATAGCGGCATCTGCGACGCACCACAGCAAATAACATATATGGGGCTATGTCATGCACAACAAACAGAAATTAGACATAATTGCTGTAATCCTGACCCTGCCAAATGCAGAGGTCCACAGAAGAAACCAACCTTGTTCTGTCCTGTCCTGAGCTTCCCTTTACACTCCCCCCCCAAGCCCACACATACCCCGATGTGTGGCTGAGACCCCAAAACAAAAGGGTGCGAAGGGTTTTACCATAGGGCTGGGAAAAGCTCAGACGGAGCTGGGTGGGTGTAAAACGCAAGCACCCAAAAGGCTGCCTTGCATGTTTACACCCCCCCCCCCAGGCTCAGCACTCCCCAAATGAGTTGCTGACCCGAGAAAAAAAATAGCAAAACATGCAGGCCTTTACCTACAATACAATACAGATATTATTGTCTGTGATCTGGCTATTTCTACTCATTCCAGGTAAAAACAGCTACTATCTATGTGCAGATCATGCTAGTGGAATACCACTGATACCACAGATAGCTTTACCCTCCTGAAAGGGATTTCTGTCACAAAACAGTGCCCTAGGGAAGTGGTGAAGTGGTGTTTCAACCTATACCCACTCAAACTCCTCACAGGGTGTAAAAACCTGATAAGTGCTCATGGCACACAACCTGAAGTGCTCATGGCACAGATAAAATTTAGTATAAAAGTACTGAAAGAAAACCCCTGCTTTTTCCAACAAAAGCAGAAAAACAAACGGGAAAACCACTCTGCTTTTTCTCCAAGACAGAAGCAGCTGAAAAAGAAAAAAAAGACACACTGCTCACAAGCAGGAAGGTGCAAAGCAAAACAGAATTGCAAAACTGAGTAAACCAGAGTTCACTCAAAGTGTAAAGCAGGGTGTATCCCACACTGCTCATTGCAGATCCAAAATAGTATCTACAACGAAAAAGAAAGCAAAGGCACATGTCAGTGCCAGCAAACAAGGCGCTTGGCGCCCAAGAAGAGGCCAAAAAAGACCTCGTTGACAAAGTCAACTTTTGGATGCATTGTAATTTACATCACATTCTGCCATCTGTGGCAGATATATACCACAAGGCGCTCACAGCGCCAAACACTGACAAAGAAAGAGCTGCAAGCGCTCGCAAATTGAACAACGCTCACGGTTGCACTCCCATATTATCCACTGCACTATCTTGATGTGGTGGTAACTCTTGGGGCCCTTCTTGATGAGGTATCAATTGATCTTGTGGTGTTTGTGGAAAATTTCCACCATATTGCACCAATGGCCCTTGATGTGAAGAGCTGGCTTGTTGTTGCTCCTCTTGTAGTTGAATCATGGCCAAAGCATGCTTGTTGATGTCGAAATTGAGTTGGTGATGGTCTCCATTTGTTTGTCTACATGGCTTGCGCATTCCACAAGTCTGTCGTATGATTGCTTCAACGAAGTATGAAACCCCATGAGGTCTTGGTGAAGTTTCCGAACTTGTTGATCATTTTGTTGATGGTTATGATCCACTATTTTCCGGAGGCCTCTCCCTTCGTTGAGCACACCAAAGGCATTGCGCTTCATCCAGCGCGCCAACGGCAAAAGCAGCGCGCTTTAAAGAGCACTGCTCAGTCCAAGAAGGGATTCCCTTGGTTCTCCTTGGCGTTCACCACAGACTGCCCCCACATGTCTCGCGTAGGGCACTCGGTCTTTTTCTCGCTTGTACCTCGGCGTGCGCGACCTTGGATTGAGTTTAATACCTCAAAGAACTTGGCTATAGCGCGGCGACGCTGCACAGCTCGTCCTGCTCGCTGTCCCCTTTGTTTGGGCCTCGCGACGTTCGACGACTCATTTGTGGAGCTCCTTCGCTGCTGAACTCCATCAGGATCTCCCGAAGTTACTGTCCACGCGTCAAAATCATCCAAACTCGCTTGTAACTCGTCCGTTCGGCACTCAGTCACTTGGGATTCGTTCTGCCGGCGCTTCGTCACACTTGAAACGGGTCTTGGTTCTTGCTTCTCGACGAACTTGTTCTCTTTGTTCGTTCTGACGGACACAGAGGGCGAACAGTTACCCAACAGTTCCACAACTCGTCGGAGGTCACTTAAGGATCGCTTCAAGGAATTTTCCAACGAGGTCTCCAACTTCGCCAACACACCTGAGTACTCAGACGCTTTGTTCTTGTTCGGCGGCGCATTCGATTTTGCGGTGTTCTTCTTTGGCGTTGCCTTGCTGGAATCCGCCAGCTCCTTCAATGAGCGCTTCCCTGGCTCCTTCAGTTCGTTCGGCGGCGTACTTGTCTGCCCCGAATTCAACGAAGGCTGGAACAACCGGCAATAGAGCTTTGGAAAAACGTGGCCAAAGTTCGCGTACCTCTTCGCGCAGATGACTTGTTGCTCATACCTGAGACTTTGCCTTATTCGTTCTTCCTGTGCGACGAGTCGTTGCACTGCTGTGATGGCGGCGGCTTCAGCACATCGTGGCACTTCTGTTACTCCACTTGAAAGGCGCTTCGGCGGCCGTGTTGTCCTGGGCGGTGCTGGCGCTGGTCTGGACGGCGCCTTGATGGTGTCTTGATTGACGGCTCGGCCGGGCCGTAGACTCCTGTGATTGCACTCCTCACTCTTATTGATCTCATCTGCAGCTACAGGCAAAGGCAAAGAAACGTCGTGTTTATCTGTTGAATATTTCAAGACCTCAGAGTCTTGTTTCGGCCAGTACTCAGAATTTTCAAACCTCTCATTTTGAATCTCCTGCAGTCCCATTTTGAAAACCTTGAAACGACGCCCTTCTTGTAATTGCCGCACGCAATAAATCAAATGAGTTGATCAATCTTGACTTGGTGATACGGAGTGATTCAACAGATAAGCCGTTTCATGGCCTAAACAATAATGGACGCTCAGCACAATACATACACTGTAAACATCCTATAATCCTACAAAATCAGATCTTTTTATAATAAAAATCAGTGCTTCTCAGAAAGAAAACAATGCACACGTCAGTGCGCACACGTGCCCTGCAGTGCCCAAATAGCGGCATCTGCGACGCACCACAGCAAATAACATATATGGGGCTATGTCATGCACAACAAACAGAAATTAGACATAATTGCTGCAATCCTGACCCTGCCAAATGCAGAGGTCCACAGAAGAAACCAACCTTGTTCTGTCCTGTCCTGAGCTTCCCTTTACACCCCTCTTCACTGCCATCCCTGACACAGAGAAATTTTGAACCAACAAGAATAAATGAGAAAGACAGCTAAAGTAGGATGGCAGCCACAAGGAAACAACGAGCGTACAGGACTGAAGAACCTCAGGAACGAAAAATTATCGAGAGACACTCAAGCTGACCTCTTGGGTAACGAACAGAACAAGTAACCTTAGATGACGAATCACCAGGCCATTTAGGGACTGTACTCATTTGAGATTCATTCATCACATATGGAGCCATCAAATTTTCCCACATCACACGGCAAGATACAACTGTACAACTAGATTTGGCTAGGAACAAGGAACAAGAAGCATGATTATTATTTTCCTCATAAGCAAAACAATTGACAGAACACTGTGAGAGGTCTGCACATGCAATAGCCTGGTAATACCGGTTGTGGACTTTTCGACCCTTCCATGCTGTGCCTGTTTTTGTACCCCCCCTACTCGGACAACGTGGACTCGCAGGGTCCATCGACTGGCCCAATCTAGTTTCGTGTGAGTATTTTGTGTATGCAGCATTTTTTATGGGGTTGTTGGGGTGTACTGTCGTCCGATAAGTGTGACCTCAACATCCAGCCACGATTGGAACTGTTGACTATATATTGTATATTGTATATATATATATATATATATATATATACTTTCTTAGTTTGAAGTGCCTTGGAGGTGGCATCATTCGGCACACACTGACGTTGTTGCACCGGGGGGGCCGGGGGGTTACCCTCAATGTTGTGGGTCAATGCACAAGTCTGTGTCATGTGGCCATCTGTGCAGTGCTGATTCTGATGTCTTTGTGTTGGACCTTCAGCCTTTGTGGAGATTATGTGGCAGAGCAGCATCTGGCATCTGGTGGCTATGATTGTTGTGGGTTGTGCCCCGCAGATTTTTGACGAGACTGGTTACTTCTTGTTCACTCTCCCCCCCCATGGGGGGCTTTTAATTGGGGGGCCGGGGAATGGGGCCCCGCCCCCCTCTAAAAGCAGTCCTTATGCCATTATATACAATCCGCGCGCCAAAATGAAACATATCCCAAAAGTCTACGATGCAGCCCCTCTAAATGACCGCCTCAGAGAGTTGATTCGCACTGTCATATTTGTTTCGATCAATCATGGCTGTTTTGCAAAGTTAGGACCTTTAGGAGGTTTTAACTTCTTTACCAGCATCCACTAATTCCATATAAGCTAGGGATGCGATTTCAAGGCGCACGAGCAAAGTTCGGGTGCCGAACAACACTATCTGTAAGCCAGAGGCCCCAAATCTCAAGAAATCTATTTGCCATATTGTTTATTTGCTGTGCACGCGTGCATTTTGCAGTCGCCGGCATTTGCAATCTTTCATTTTGACTGTCCAAAGTGAAATCGGGCTACAATGCACGAAATTTCAATCTAAGACCAGATTTATAAATGATTCTAAAAGCCCCGTCTTGCTGTTCAATTGAGAAACCGCCGTCATTTCGTTTTAGCACCGCTTTTCGATTTGACAGTTTTCAGCGCACTCAGGTGCCTTTTTAAGCTCATTAATGCAAAGAACACCCCCAAATTGACCAAAATTACCCTTATTTTCGTCAAAATCCGATACAATAGGCCTGAGTTATGAATATGTCAATTGTATGCTATTTGCACCCTGTGTCGCTAATCTTGCCCAATGCACCGTCCCTGTCCTTGCGCTGCTAGCTCAAACACAAGGCAAAGGAGTGTTTTTCCGTTTGTTTGTCACCGCCCGGCTCCATTTCCGACATAGAAAGGTGACCCGAAAATGGCTAAAAGCGTAATAAGGCTTTTCTTTTGATGGTGCTTCGCACCAGCAAAGGAAAAGCCAGACCAAGCACGAAAGACAAAGGATTCGTTTAACCTTACTTTTCCACACCCTTGACAACAAATCATGTATCATTGCTTCACTGAAATTTCCTCAACATGCTCATCGTTCTGTGCTATAAATAGCTGATCATGCACGTGCATATCGTGCAATCTGAATTCGTCGTCCGACAGATACCCTTCAGAGGCGATCGTAGCGCGCACACTGCCCTTCCCCATCTCGTGGAGCCCCCCTCCGCTTGTTGTGGTTATCGTGGAATGGCACTGCTTCAGAGATGGCACCTGCTGTTGTCGGTAGTAAGAAAAAGTGCTTTTCCATTGCTTTGGGACATACTCTAGTTGTGTTAGAGATGCACTGAGCATCCATGCATTTTTATCTTAGTATTGGTCCAGCCAAAAGTGGTGAGAACACATTTTGACCTATGGAACCAAACACCCAATCAGGATATGGAGTGGACCCCTTAATCCCCTTTCAATCAGAAGTAAAACATCTTTTCCTGAGTTGACTGAGCACTGACATACCTAAGGTAGAGCCTATGAATTTATCTATGTTTTTCCATGAATACTTATCTGCCCTAGTGGTATGCACCATAGGGGGTTAGGCACCTCTTTTTGAGAGGTCCTGGGTTCAATTCCTGGTCAGCCTAACTAAGTAGGAAGATCCCATCTAAGTAGGAAGATCCCATGTGACATGGCAGTGACCTCATCGCCACATACCATGCCACCTCAGCACATATGGGAGCCAAAACAAAGAGTGCACATCTCCTAAGATGGCACTATGGAGAGAGAGTGATCCTGAGGCAGTTTTCTAACTCTTTTGCCAAAACATTTCAGCTATCTCTGTGAATATGCATTCATTTGTATCCTGAGTTGCAGTTTCTGTGAATATCTAATCATCTTTCACTGTTTACACTGCAGCCCTTCATGCTTTGATCCTGAATTACCTTCTCCTTGCATACTATTGGCTTGGGCTATCCTGGATTGAGTTGGCTTTACTGTATTTCAACAAACAAAAGCTTTTCATCATCCAAAACCAGCAGCAGGACACCCTACAGCAACAACAAGCAGCAGGAGAAGCAAAAACACAGTGCTGAAAACACTATAAACTTTTCTGGTAGCAAGAGGCAGCCTGTCTCTGTGCACCGGTAGCGACCCCGCGCCGTACAACCAGTGCTCCGAGCAGGCAAACATAAGCAGAAGGGTGGATTAAGATGGATCCAGGAAGAGTGGACGCCGAGGTGAACACAGCGCCAGCGCCAGAGACACCGGCAAGGCCGGCGCCTGACGCTGTACCTTCGGTGGAGCCCTTACATGGGCCAATGGATACGGCGGAGGACTCCTTGGATGGCCTCCAGACGGCCTTTGGGGCCCTGTCGGTGAAGGAAATGGTCTCTCAGCCTCAGCCTGTGAAGAGGAAGAGAGGAAACGAGAGCGAGAAGGATGCTGGAGAAGGAGCAGACGAAGGAGAGGAGCAAGGGCAAGACCCGACGGATGTCCCTACCTTCGAAGGCGCACCAAGCGCTTCTGGCCCCCATGCATCACCCTCTCCCATAACCACCACACTCCCAGCCGCCGCTACATCCACTTCCACAACCAACCAGCCTATGGCAGAGGGCACAGGCTTTACTGGCATGCCTCACTACCCCGCCTATGGCATTGGCCCACCTACCACTGCGCTCCTTGAGGCAACTACTGCCAGTGAGCCGGTGGCTTCCAGCTCTGCGCCGCGTTGGTATGCGGCTGACCATCCCCATCCACTCCACGCCACGGGAACCTACATGGAAGTTCCTGGGTATGCTCCTGGGTGTACACCTGGGTATGCACCCCTGAGTGGGTTGAGGAGAGGACCAGAGTCTCTGGGAGGCAGGAGTAGAGGATCGGGAAGATCCTCCAACAGGTCCCTGACGCGGTCGGAGATCAACGAGGTGCTCCAAGGAGCCACTTCGAAAATCGTGAGCGACCTCACGCAAGAGATCAGGGAGAAACTGCAGCCCCTGATGATCCCGTCCCATGCGTCACCTACGACAGTGGGGATGTCACCCCACCGAGTACAGGCTAACCACCTGGCGGCAGGGTTGACGAATACCCTGGGGAGCCTGAGGAGCCGACCGATGCCGACTCCTGCAGCAGTACCAAGAAGCCCATTCGTCCCGAGGACAGCCCAGCCGCCCTACAGTCACGTGACGAACTCGACGAGGGCCGAGCTGGACCAGCTGGGGCTGACAGCCCTAAGGGCTATGGTGGACGTGGAGCCTTATGGCTCCAGTGATCTAGGCGGAGACCCCTCCGATGATGGGCCGCCTTCGATGACTTCTTCTTCGCCATCGGATGACGAAGACCCTGAGGACCCCGAGGACTCCAAGGGTAAGAAGAAGAAGAAGAAGAAGAAGAAGACCCGACGCCCTGAAGGACGCCGAGCTCAGGAGGCGAAGGCTATTGCCACCTCCAAGATAGTGGTGAACCTGCCTGAATTCACAGGCAAGGACCTCAGCGAGTTCGCTGAGAACTTTGGCCGGTTCCTACGACTGACCGGCCAAACCCACGCGAGTGGGCGAGTGAAGTGCGACCTGCTCCTGCAGTGCTGCAAGACGAAGTACCTGGAGAAGCAGGTCAGGCAGATCGTCACCAACTCCGCCACCTTTGCCGACGTGTTGGTTGCCCTGGAGAGGCAGTACCCAACCTACGAGACCGACCTCTCCATCAGGGCCGAGATCCAGAACCTGCCCGTCCTGCCCAACAACCCCAAACCCGGCAGGGTCTCCGAGCTGTTGGCGGACCTGGACCACTGGGCTGGACGACTGACGCCCGGTTCCTACAGCAGCGACGACCTGCTGTTTTGGTTGTGCTCCAAGCTCCCCCGTGAGCTATGGGACGAGTGCCGTCTGACGGCTGAGCGCAAGGCTAGATCCCTCCGCTACGAGGATCTATGCGTGCTGCTCCTGGAGATGGCGCTGGAGAAGGAGAGCGACCAACACCTGAACCACTACCGCCCTGGTGGTGGAGGTTCTGGAGGCAAAGGGTACCAAGGGTCCCGACCTGGGCAGGGGACTACCCCCAAACACGCCCACGCCCGCCTAATGGAGAACGTGAAGGAGCTATTCTGGTGTGATGCCAGAGATGAACAGGGCCACCTGCAGCATGCCTCCGACTGCGAGCAGCGAGACTGCTCTGTTGTCCAGGGGAAGCAGCAGGAAAAGATCACCGGCGCCAAGGTGAAGATGCCGGATCATTACCGCTGCACCATCACGTGTGCATTCTGCGGTAAGCGGAAGCACTATGAGGACGAGTGCTACCATAAGCAACGCCTATCGGCGAAGCTTAAGGGGGAAGATCCTGGCAAAAGCTCAGGCAAAGGTGGAGGCAAGGCCAAAGGCAACGACTCCTGCAAGGGCAAGTCGAAAGGACGTGGTCAAGGTGGTCAAGACAAGGGTCAAGGCGGACGAGGAGGAGGCGCTAATCGCCAGAACGACAACAAGAACAAGGACAAGAACGGAGGTAACCCCAACCCTAATCCAGGGGGGAACTCCGAGCCCTCTGGAGGGCAGTCTGGACCTACCACACGCTCACAGACGCAGGCCCAGCAAGAACAAGGAGCCAAGCGTGAGCATGAAGGTGGTGACGACGGCAACGCCAAGAAGAGAAGCCGTTTCATGAGGATGGCCCGCAAATTGCGGAACAAGGGGTTCGAGGTGACCTGTCCCGCGGAGTTCTGACGGGGACGCTCTGGTGGCACCCAAGACCTGGTGTTTTGGGTACGTATCCGACTAGGGGGACGTGAATACCTGGGGGTACTGGATACTGGAGCCACAATATCGATAGTGGCCAAGAAAATTTTACCTTGTGGGAGCCTGAAGAACACCATGACCACCGCCGCTATACGGATGGGGGATGGACATGTGGTGCACAGCTGCGGGGACTGCGAAGTGGAGGTACCTATGGGCTCCAGGACTATCGCCCATCGGTTCTATGTGATGGACACTGATGCCTTCGACTTTGTACTGGGTACTGACTTCTTCGTGCAGCACTCCCAGATACAATCCCTGACGCTGCAAGCGCCCTACCTCCTGTACGTGGACCACGGCAGTGGCAGAGAGTCTGTGCCACTGGAGCAGTCGGAACATACCTCGAGTTACCTGAGACTATCGAAGGAGGAGCCCTCGAACATGATGGCGGCCTCCAAAACTGAGGACTATCAACTATTGGGGGAAGTCCTAGACCAAGGTCTGAAGGAGTTGGGTTACTCTCGAGAAGACCTAAGTGTGGAACTGTTCGCCAGCGACAAGCAGCATGTACTGGACCTATACTGCAGCAAGGGGAAGAACTGCAGCTACAAATTTTACTGGCCCTCTTTCGGGATGGCCTACGGGAACCCCAGATTCAGTGAACTGGGGAAGGTGCTGACCAAGGTTGCCTTGGAACGTTCCCGTATGGTCCTGTGTTCCCCCGATTGGGGAGCCCATGGGGGCAACGAGTACTGGCGAACCCTCCTTGACAAGCTGACTATCAGCTCTGTGCGGTTACCTGATGAGGCCATCTACGTGCCTCTGGGACGCAAGACGCCCATTGGGAAGCCCGGATGGGGGAGTATGCTCAGCGTGGTGGACGGAAGTCTTACCACCATCCCCTGGGAAGACCTGGACCCTACTCTGGTCCAGGCTATACAACGAGAAAGCGATGGACTCGCCTTGGGTGACTTGAAGGATCGTCTACGACCTCAAGATGCTGTTGAAACTACACCCGGAGGAGATGAGTACGTCGTGACTGACACCAACGCCCCCAACTCTCCCTGTCATGTACCTGTTCCTGATGGAGTCTCTGAGTGTGGACTATCTGAGCTACCTAGCTCTATCCACTCAGACGACGAAACTGAGCACGACGCCTTCTTCGTGCAGACTGCGGTGGAAGAAGTGGAGAACGCCGAGTACGTCGCCCCACTAAAACCCCTACTCTCCATGAGGGTGGAAGACCCCGTGGATGAAGAGCTGGACCCTCGATCCAGGCTCAGGGAGTATGTGGATTCCAAGAGGAAGTTGGTGGCGAAAAAGCTATGCTACGCGAAGCCTACCCGCAGCTCGTGGCCACTGAAGCAAGGACGTATGGGAGACCTATCCCAACTGAAGGAGGACCTCGAACAGAAGATCACCACCTGGCAAAGGGAGGTAGATCTCAAGCTCATGAAGAGCGTATGGGGTGCCCATGTGAGGACCCCAGATGAGGACGACCTCTCGGAGGAATGTGTATGTGAACCCCCTAAAGCATGCCTATGTTGCCATCGTCCACCGGAGATGGTTGAGCAAGACCTTCTGTATGCCTACCAAGGGCTGAAGGATGCTACCGCGGGCGAAGAGTCGGTGGAGGACCACCTCCCGACTTCTATTCAAGGGGCAAGCAACTTACACTCCGACGAGGATATGGAGGACAAGATCAAGGTACTGGACCCGCGGGTACAAAAGCTGATAAGGACCTATCTGGAGGTGTTCGGAGAACTACCCCCTCCAGCCTCATGCGACAAGCTGGTACAGATGGACCTCAAGTTGAAACCCGAGTTCGTGGGTCACAAGATCCGGAGGAGACCCTATCCAGCTCCTAAAGAGCAGGCCGACGAGATTGAGCGACAGATACAAGAATGTATCGACGCTGGCCTAGTCCTGGAGTACAAGGATGGGGACTACCCCCTACACTGCAGCCCCTGTTTCCTGGTGGCTAAACCTGGGTCTACAGCCAAACGGCTGGTAGTGGACTATGGAGAGCTGAACAAGAAGACGTTGAACCACTCAGGGTCCATTCCCAATATGGAGTCTACCCTAGAGAAGATAGCCTCCTGTCGCTACAAGACCAAGATGGACAAGCGAAGTGGATTCTGGCAAGTGGACCTGACGCCCAACGCGCAGGAACTACTGGCCTTCATCACCCCTCAGGGGAGGGTATTCAAGTGGAAGGTCATGCCATTCGGCGTGGCTAACGCACCCGCTCTGTTCCAAGAGCTGATGAACAAGATCTTGTCCATCCTACGAAGGAGACCTAAGGTGCAGGAGCTCATATCCCGTGGGGCCCAGATGGAGGCTCACATCGACGATGTATGCCTCGGGACCAATACCCAGGAGGATCACCTAATCCTCTTGGGTGAGTTCTTTGCGGTCTGCCAGGAGAACCACACACGACTCAAGCTGGAGAAGTGTGAGTTCATGCAGGAGACCATGCAGTACCTGGGGTTTGACGTTGGCTATGGGTGGTGGACCCCAGCGGCCTCTAAGGCCAAACCCCTGATGGATGCCAAGGTACGACACGAAGACCCCAAGAAAGGACTTCATGATGTACGCAGTTTCATTGGGGCGTGCAACTTCTATCGCCGCCACATCAAAAACTTCACCTACACCAGCGCGGTACTGACTGACTTGATCAAGAAGAGTACTACTTGGCGCTGGGGCCCACAAGAGCAACAAGCGTTTGACGAGCTCAAAGACAAGGTAGCCAACGCTAAGTGCTTGGGCGTGCCTAGGGCACAAGGGGAGATTATCCTGGTGACCGACGCCAGCAATGTGGGCGGTGGTGGAACGTTGTTCCAGTGGCAAGCACTAGAGAAGGAGGAGTTCGACTCGGCCATTTCCCAATGGGGGACGGCAGGTCTCAACCGAGATGGAACCCTCAAGCACAGCTACCCTGACGACAAGTGGGTCCTAGTACCTCTGGGCCACTGGAACTGGAAGTGGAACCAGGCCAGGGGGAACTACTCCACCTATGAGCAGGAACTGCTCGCGGGTATGCTGGTGCTATCCTCCCAAGCACGACTGTTGGGGAGTAACCCTGTGGTCTGGCTATGCGACCAAGAACCGGTCCGCAGTTTCCAGAAGGGCCCCCCACCTGAGAAGGCCAAGCTACGTCGCTGGTGGACCTACCTCAGTCAACTACGGCTGACGGTACACCATATCCAGGGAGTGAAGAACGAGTGTGCCGACTACATCAGCCGCAACAACTTCGACGCCCTGATTGGTGCCCGGTCTGAAGCGCTGGCTAAGGAAGCGTTCAGCCGTATGGACGTACACCTGGACCTGAACATGACCATGATACGCCCCCTGGATGGACTCCAACAATCGGAGTACCTACAGGAGTTTGGGGATATCTACCGGCGCCTGGAGAAACGCCTTGAACCCCTCCTGGTCAACAAAGATCAGTGGAAGCGGGACAAGAGCTACCTCTGGCACGAGGACCGCATCGTGGTGCCTAGTGACCGAGTCCCAGCGCTGCTGAAGTGGACCCATGAGTCCAGTGGTCATGTGGGTGCTGACCGTACCCTGAGGCTGTTCAAGCAGTGGTTCCACACTACGTGGACTGACGACCAGCTGCGGAAGACGCTCCTGCCTATCGTGGACAAGTGCCCGTGCAGGTCCTGTAAACCAGGGGATATCAGGGACAGAGGTCTCTACTCGACCCTGCCCATCCCTCACTGTGCTAACAGTGTTCTATACGTGGACTACACGGAGATGCCGAAGTTCGGGGGCTATGACTTCGCCCTCGTGGTAACCTGTGGGTTGACCAGGTTTACCAGGGTGTTCCCATGTACCAAGCACATTACCGGAGAGGAGACTATCAAGATACTCCTGGAGGAGTGGTTTTGTGTCTATGGGGCGCCCAAGGAGATCAACTCCGATGAGGACGTACGAGTACGCTCAGATACTGGCTGGTACAAGAGGGTCCTGAGGTCCCTCAATGTCCAGGTGTCTACGGGGATTCCCTACTCTCACACGAGCAACCCCCTATGTGAGCGACAGATTCGTGTCCTGAAGGAGAACGTCAGGATATGGTGCAAAACTGAACGCACCAGAGACTGGGTGAGACTACTCCCCGTCATATCCTTGATGATGAACTCCCAAGAGAGTTCAGCTACTGGCTACTCGCCACATGAGCTATTCATGGGGCGCCCGGCATGGTTCCTACATGCCCCCTATCCAGAGGAC
Source organism: Eutreptiella sp. 'Long Island Sound 2002' (assembly GCA_964036045.1). Lineage (NCBI taxonomy): Eukaryota > Euglenozoa > Euglenophyceae > Eutreptiales > Eutreptiaceae > Eutreptiella > Eutreptiella sp. 'Long Island Sound 2002'. The sequence goes on from OZ038403.1 coordinate 4,294,369, forward strand.
ACCCATTCTTCTGTGGGGGAATGGGTCCAAGAGCAACAAGCGAAGGTGGACAAGGCCAAGGCTATGCTCCAGAGAGTGAGGGAGCGTCAGTGGAACAAGAAGAACAAGCACCGTGTACCGGCCACCTACCAAGAAGGGGACTGGGTGCTGGTGCACCACAGTCGACTACCCGCCTGGCCACGCTCTACCAGCGATGACCCATACTTCGGGCCGTACAAGATCCTATCTGTGGATGGGCACCGTATCACCGTGCGGTGTTCTCCCCGTCTAGGGGGGACCCTGGTGTGCGCCGCTCAACACCTGAAGCGCTACCATGATCCTGAAGACCTCTGTGGGGAGGAGTGGGAGCTGAACGACGAGGAAATCGCCGCTCTGGACCTACAAGGGGCTGCCAGCCCTATGGAAGTTGAAGGTGAACTCCCCGACATGAACGCCGAGGAAATGGCTAAGGAGGGCTTCTACCTGGTGAAGTCTGTCCTACGCCACCGCTATCGCCAGGGTTGGCGCTTCCTCACCCTCTGGGAAGGGTTTGGAGTCGAAGAGGCCACCTGGGAGCCCTTCTCTGCATTTGTTCTACCTGAGGGACGCCTAAACTCAGTTCTGGTTGACTACTTGTCCCAGAACAACCTTGGTGAGTTACTGAGGCTCGCTGAGGCGCTTGCCTCCAAGACTAAAGCTAGGGACTGAACCTTACCCTTACCTGCCAAAGCGTATGTGTGAGTGTGCTAGTCCTAAGGTCCTGAGAGCAAGCCGCAGAAGTGGTGTCCTAATTATACCCAAGTCTGCGCCCTTGCTAAACCTGGAGGGTTGGCTTATTGATGCCACGGGGTACGCCCCGGGTCTCCCCTCCCCTATGCGCCCAATTTCTGTGCTGGCGCAAAACCTTGGGGGAATACCCAGAGTGTTAATCCAGGTATTGTTTTCCCTACCTACCTGTCTACTAAAGGGAGGGGTGGCCAAAAGCTATGAAGGCATGCAAAACGCCTGTTTGCTATGTGGCCAAAAACACTAGCCTAACCCACTGTCACAGCCCACCAACCCAGCTAAAATTGCAGGAAAAGGGTGGGACAGTGACACGCCCCCTACAGGTCCTACACACCCTACAGTGGCACCATCCTGGTGGGCGAGCGCTGGGCAACTGGCTCTAGCCCCCACGCAGGACTACCACTCCTACACGCACACTCTACTTGGCGTTGCGAAGAGGAAGTTCTCGAGGGTCCTAGCGACCCACCTGTGAAATGACAAGAGAACACAGCGCTACTAAGCAACTGTGGCCTCACAGGGGACGCCACAATGCGTTTCCCCTGCAAGGGCTTGGAGGGAAGGAGTGCTCTCGTGTGCAAGGCGCAGATGTCGATGAAGTCGGACTCCCTGCTCTGCCACAGGCGGAGCGGAGTTACTTGTTTGTGTGATCTGCGCCCCTGTTTAGCAGGGCATAAAAAAATGCTGCTGCACCACTCACCCTACCTGCCCACCTGTAAAACAAAGGCAAATGAAAGGGCGTTTGCGGCGGAGGAACCAAGGCACACTCCAGGTATTATACCCTTCTCAGTGTGCCCTATAATACGCTGTCCGCAAACACGCTGCATGGAGCAGCTACCCTTATCAAGCAAGCAAGCGTTAAGGGACTCCTCAGGTTCTCTTAAAGAACGTACCGAGGAGCCCCTGGGTAGCCTAAACAAGGTTTACCGTGCGCACTTCGCGTGGCCTACCCTTTAATGCGTGTGTGCATGCACGACTATGCACAATCACGTGGGCAAACCTGCCCATCTCCACAACAATCTTGACTCCACCAGGGGGTGGCCCCGCCTGGGCGCACCTACCTTACCTACCGCTGGGAAGTGAAGCAAGGAGAGAAAACAAAAGGGGCGCACGCGAAGAACGTTGCTATGCACTTGTGTGTATGACTAATCACCCTGATCTGACCGCTAATCATCTGCAATCTTACTAATCAATCCCTCTACCGCGTCCTATCGTGGTTATCGTTGTTAACGCTGCTACACGACTCGTTCACGGAGACACGAGACGAGCAATGTGTATGCGGCATGCAAGACGAGCATACCTGTAGTTTATACCTGATTCATTGAAGTCTTTTCAATTGATTTTCGAATTCTTGAAATTTTGAAGCTTCTATTAGTGTGGGTGGAATCTGTATGTTTGTTTATTAATGTGTGTCTCGTCATTTTCAAGACTACGTGATACATACGTTTATAATTCCATTATTTTTCCATTTTCCGGCGCTTCGCTAGGAACCGCTCCTGCGCGCCGCCATTTTATGCGTATGAATTTCTGGACTTAAAAAATCCAGAGATGACTATAATTTCTATAAAAATGTGCTGAAGATGCACAATTGGATTCTGCTCAGGTGTGTCGTTTCAGAAAAATTCTGCGCCGTCATTTGACGGATTTTGGTGTCGTCGCTTCGTTTTTGCGTGGATTCGTCCATAATTCTCCCATTCCTGCCTCTGCAGATACCCACGCGCAGCCTCGCTGAGTAGGCCGTGTTCGGGCCGAAACGCAGGTGCCTGGAGAGACTGAGCAGAACCAAGACCCCACCAAGGGGCAAATTAATTTCTTTTCGACTCCCTACGCCCTAAGACAGGTCACAGGTCGCCAGCAGGTTTACGAGAACCCATGCGAGTGTGTATAATGTGTCTTGCGTTTGGGTTGTGTCGACGCTGCGTCTTGGAGGAAGGGATGCATATGCACAGGTTTGGCATGCTCCCAATCTAACCCAACCAAGCCACAGGAGCCCCGGCAGCGCCAAGAGCGCTGAGTCTTCTGTAGGACACTGTACAATCAGAGCAGCAAAAGGACGCCAGCCATGGTGAGCGCCCATTTTTCAGTGTGAGGGAGACTGTAGGTATTTTAAAGTAGATGTGGAAACCAAGGAAAGGCCAAGAAAAATTCCCTTTTTCCTAAAATGCGACAGTGGTGGCCACCACAGCACAAGGGGGGAGTAAGAAAAAGTGCTTTTCCATTGCTTTGGGACATACTCTAGTTGTGTTAGAGATGCACTGAGCATCCATGCATTTTTATCTTAGTATTGGTCCAGCCAAAAGTGGTGAGAACACATTTTGACCTATGGAACCAAACACCCAATCAGGATATGGAGTGGACCCCTTAATCCCCTTTCAATCAGAAGTAAAACATCTTTTCCTGAGTTGACTGAGCACTGACATACCTAAGGTAGAGCCTATGAATTTATCTATGTTTTTCCATGAATACTTATCTGCCCTAGTGGTATGCACCATAGGGGGTTAGGCACCTCTTTTTGAGAGGTCCTGGGTTCAATTCCTGGTCAGCCTAACTAAGTAGGAAGATCCCATCTAAGTAGGAAGATCCCATGTGACATGGCAGTGACCTCATCGCCACATACCATGCCACCTCAGCACATATGGGAGCCAAAACAAAGAGTGCACATCTCCTAAGATGGCACTATGGAGAGAGAGTGATCCTGAGGCAGTTTTCTAACTCTTTTGCCAAAACATTTCAGCTATCTCTGTGAATATGCATTCATTTGTATCCTGAGTTGCAGTTTCTGTGAATATCTAATCATCTTTCACTGTTTACACTGCAGCCCTTCATGCTTTGATCCTGAATTACCTTCTCCTTGCGTACTATTGGCTTGGGCTATCCTGGATTGAGTTGGCTTTACTGTATTTCAACAAACAAAAGCTTTTCATCATCCAAAACCAGCAGCAGGACACCCTACAGCAACAACAAGCAGCAGGAGAAGCAAAAACACAGTGCTGAAAACACTATAAACTTTTCTTCGGTTCAACGAAAAGTGAGGTAATGGCTGCGTTGGAGGTGGCATCATTCAGGGGGCACCCTAATGTGATTTTCCTGGTGTTTGCTCTGGATGCAGTTACTGTTTCTGACATTGTGGGTGGGTCCAACCGCACTAGTCTTCGTCTGCACCAATGGGCAACTTGAAGTCATGAGGCTACTTGTGCAGTTCATGGCTCATTTGAATGTCTTTGATCGTGTCGTGTTAGAACATGTGTCTTCGTATTATGTTATCTGTAGCTGTCTGGCATCCGTCATCGCATATGTACATACATGTGTCATACCAATCGGTAAGCTGGTTGGAAACTAAACTATTAACTTGCATACTTATGGTTCCTCAATGAGCTGGATGTATGGAACTTCACCTTGTTGCGTGTGGGTTCAGGTTTGAGTATGGATTATGTTTGAGAATGTAGCACCAACCCTCAGATACAATACGGACGCTTGCACCCATGCGACAAAAAAAAAGCAACCTGCCACATCTGGCCGATCCGCTAACATGGCCCCGAATGCGATAACAAACCCCAGACCTGCTTTGAACAACCATGTAATCACCGTGCGGCGTAGTGCGTGTATATACACGTGATCACCTGATATGCCACACTGAGTGCAGGCGGAGTGTAGCCATCTGCCACTTAATGTGTACTGCCTTACATCAGCCATTTTATGAAAAAGGTATGCAGTATGCGGTAAACTGCGTTGGTTGACATACAATCGAATGGCCTCAGCCAATAATGGGTCAATAATTACAGTATGCATTTTTCCAAATTTTTCATACAGTGTGGTTCTATCACACACCTCGCCATTTTGATGCATCACATCACAAACTTTCAACAGACTAACGGCACGGTGTCTCGCTCCTGTATGCATGAAGAAGCGCAAATGTGCTGTGGCGCGCAAATTGCCAGTTTTCCGAAAATGGTCGAAAAGTGAATTGATCTCATGTTCTGTAAACACTGATCTCTGACGCCGTCTCTTATTAGGACGGAATCCGACCTCACGATTTGTAATTGGATGCCATCCACCTCAGGTGAGCCAGCGCCCCCATCTCCCCCCCTGAGTAAAACTGCAGACTGCCTTCAGGAAGCTTGCAGCATATTTGCAAGAAGGGTGTGATGAAATAACCTGCACATGTTCCTCCCTTCGGATTGAATCCAACCGCGGTATTATATTGCCCCTTGGCTGAATCAGTTTTGACAGGTAGTACATGCTTTTTATGTGATGCATGCGTGGCTGAATCGATTCATGTTGTGATCCAGGCTGCGTCTGTTTCATGTACTGCCGCATGGAGGAAAGCAATGGCAGAAGTAACGGTCCATCTTGCCATCTCAATAATGTGAAAAGCCTCATGGCCATAAAAAGCCAGGCGCAGATAAAATACCCCATGGCCATAAAATGCCAAGTGCGGATAAAATGCCCCATGGCCATTAAATGCTAAGCGAAGATAAAATGGCCCATGGCCATAAAATGCCAAGCGCAGATAAAATACCCCATGGCCACAAAATGCCAAGCACGAATCAAATACCTCATGGCCATAAAATGCCAAGGTAGGTAGGTAGGTAGGTGCAACCGGCTGTGGAGAGGCGCTCCATGGATCCCGCTGGCGTTGCCGCTGTGACGAACAGGAAGAGACTCCGCGCGTGAAGAGGGGAGGCGGCTTACGTCCCGCTATACCTGATTGGTGGCCCCCAGCAAAGCGGCTCCGGGCAACACCGGAAGGGCTGATCGCCGCCAGCGTGACGTACTTGTCTCGCCGGGAGGGTTTGCCTTCGTGCTTGCGCACGTCCCCTCCTTTGGGCGGAACCCTAGGGGTTCACCGGACTTCCTGGCGTATCCCGTTCCCAAGGCATGCATGCATGTTTTTGGTGCTGGGGTTTCGAGGTGCTTGAATGTCGCACGCTCCCCCTCGAGTCCCAAAGCAACGCAGGCCTTAGGATGCAGCCTTACCCCCGGTCTCCGGATCGCATTTGGCTGGGTCACCTGCATGGCACGGGCTGCCTCAGTGCCCGGGCTATGGACACTGGGTTTCCTACTGTGGTGTCGTGCTTGTGTTTGGGTTTGGGTTTCGTGTTTACCCCGCCTTTCCCGGCTGGGGTCTAGGGTGGGTTTGCCTGGTTACGGGTTGTGGCTTGGCCCCGCCCCTCCTGGTTTGGGTTTGTGGGTTTTGTGTGCGTTTGGGGTTGGGTTCCGCGGTAACCCCGCCACTCCTGGCCGGGGTCTAGGGTGTGTGTGTTCGGGTTTTGGTTTCGGGTGTGTTTCTCCCTTCCCGTGTGTGGGTTTGGGTTTTTCCTGCCGCTTGCTATCTCTGGGGTTACATTCCTCCGTGCGCTTCGTCCGTTTTGTGCTACCTCTCGACGGGGCCGTCCGCGGGGTTCAGTTATAAAAACTGCAGGTATAGTGTTTGAGGCACTCTGCTGACATTTGCGATGCCGTCTGTTAATTCTTGTCTGTAGATAATGACGGTGGTCTCTTATCGCCAGGACGGCTGGCCTGTCGCCGTCGCCATCGCCGACGTCTCAGAATCATCCTTATGAGGAATCATGTAGGTAAAACTCACTGCCATGTCGACGAGGTATCAGAATGAGTAGAACATTTTTGAATGACGGCATGGCGCTCAAGAGATCGTTTGCCTTATTAGATTCGGGCCACCTCGCTCTCCTGTCGCCATCCTGTCGCCTCCCTGTCGCCTCCCTGTCGCTGTTTTGGCACTTTTAGCCCCCTGTCGCTCCCCTGTCGCTTGCCTGTCGCTCTCCTGTCGCTCCCCTGTCGCTCCCCTGTCGCTCCCCTGTCGCTTCCCTGTCGCTTTCCTGCCGCCCTCCGGTCGCTATCCTGTCGCTTCCTGTCGCTTCCTGTTGTTTCCTGTCGCCATGGTAATTTTTGCCTGGCGCCTTCCTGTCGCTCTCCTGTTGCTCTCCTGTCGTTCCCTCCTGTCGCTCTCCTGTCGCTATCTCCTGTTGCCTCCCTGTCGCCCTCCTGTCGCTTGCCTGTCGTCTTCTTGCCGCCTCCCTGTCGCCTCCCTGTCGCCTCCCTGTCGCCTCCCTGTCGCCCAACCTGGTAACCTGTCGCTCTCCTGTCGCTAGGCTGTCGCTTGCCTGTCGCTTGCCTGTCGCCTTCCTGTCGCCTCCCTGTCGCCTCCCTGTCGCCTCCCTGTCGCTCAATGTGTTACCCTATCGATGGAAAGCCACAAACAACTCAAACAAGCAGTTCGATAGTAACAAAAATGTTCTTTGTTCATGCCAAATTGTCAGATCTCGCCTTAGCAAACCTCCCCAAAGACTTGCAAAGCAATGATGCAAATCGCATATCGATGGTCCAATCATTTGCATTGTTTGACAATCATAAATTCCTAACACCCTTGGTGATCTACTATGCACATTTGCATGGCCGCTCAGCTGTAGGCTCGCAACCATTTTGCAAATCAAAGTGAATCTCACAATTATGTAGTACACACGCCGCCAAGAAAAAGTAGGTCAACTCATTATATTCGTATGATCCACCTCGGCTCTGAACTCGATGAAAAAGGCCAAACTTCTTGATGTTAGAGAATGCACGTACTCGTCCAAGAATGCGAAGGAGTAGGGATGTGCCCAGGTCGCCGTGCACTTCCAACGGAATGGCATATCATTGGATTGCTCAAGCACTCTGGCATTGCATGACCAACACCCAGAGCGTTGGAAACTACCAACAGGGCCACCCCAAGCCCACGGCAACAAGTGGCACACAAATTTTTGGAGCAGTCAACCGGCACTCGCGAGTTGCACAACCTCCAAGGATTGGTACATACTTTGTTGCGGTAGGCATTGGTGGTCAAGTTATTGCCATCCTCGTGGGCATTCGGTGCCGCCAACTCCCTGCGTAGGAGGGTTGCAACCGTCCCTGCTCGTTTTCGTCGGGCCGTTGCCTCAGTACCATGCAAAGGCCCAGGAGGTGGTGCATTAGAGCTACGTGCCCGCACTCGCTGAGCCTCATCAAGGTCCTTGGCAGACATCTCGGCCACGTTCAAGAAATTGGACGAAAACTTGATGTTCCAAGCCGGGGTGTCGTACTTCGTGTACTTTTTCAACACCTCTTCCCGTAGCTTCCTGACAGCAGCCAGTCTATCGGCCGTATTCATCCCGCAATACTTTGCGCAAATCCTCTTGCCGCGCTCCGTCCCCAACCAGCTGCCGTGCTCGCTGTTCACAATGATTGAGCCCAAGGCAGTTCGCGTGCGCCATGGGGCTGCATTGTTGGCCAGAGCTGCCCATTGACCCAGGCCCATGCACATGCATAAAGCCAGCAGGTACTCTACCTCACTTTCTTCATACGCTCGGTTCACTGGAACCTCTTGTGGTGGGACGTCGGACTTGTCATTCCTACCCCAAGTCACCCGAAACTATCATGAGCAAACAGACTGCACACCACAATTTAGGAAACTTTGGATTCCCAGCCCAGAAACAAAACCTGCCAAAATGTTGCTGTGGCATACATCACATATAAAAAACACCAACGTCATTGTGTCACACATTGCTTGGCTTGTTTCCCATCCACTGCACTTTTTGTGTCAAAAGTGGTTCATTGCAATGTAGATTGCTGCAAAGAGGGTTCTCTATCAATGATACAGAGTCTGCGCTCAGCTCTGCAACACGTGCAAACCTAATGATGTGAGTGCTGACGCTATTCATGGTGCTTGTGATGACGCTTGTGCTACAACGGAATGACCAATTTTAGACCTTTCAATTTGGGCCCTGCCTCCATGAGGCAAGTTTTGCAGCCGAAATTTAACCCTTTTTCGCGCCCCGACCACTAGTTTTGCCTCCGTAATTTCAGACAGATCCTTCAAAATGTTTTACATGCAAAGTAGAAGAAAATCAATGTAGAGTTTCAAAGATGATACAATGGAATGGTAGCAAAAAAAACATTGCAACAGCTTGCAAAATATTTTACGTGCAAAGTCTAGAAAAATAATCCATGGTTTTTAAAAAACACCAATTCTACAGGTCCGTGACCAGGAGTAACGCGCTACACTTTTTTTTGTTTATGCCTTGCACTGTTCTTTCAATGATCCACTTAGCGTATTTGGGAGAATAATTTCCAAACCTTGAACACTGAACTGAACACTATTTGGACTACCACCCACCCACCCCATGCTACAACGCCCCCTGGGCCTGATGAAAAATGATCTATCCAAGGGTGGAGATCTATGTTACACCTAATGTTGGTCATCAGGAATGGTGGTCAGCATTGTAACACCACCTCTTAGATTTGCTCCCCCACTGGGCAGTGTGTGGAATCCCATGCATTGAAGACAGGGTCTTGGCGGTGGGCCTGAAAAGTTACAGAGATTGAAATATTGTAAGCGGGAGAGATCACCCACCGTTTGGAACACTGGGGCATAATCTTTACCCAAGATATTTTTACCCAAACTGTACTGTTGCACGCACAGAAATACATCAGGAACACTGGGCCCTCTTGGCAGAACAGGTACTTGCCTTGACCACCGGGGCACCATGCAACCAGAAACAAAGCAGAGAGACATCCTTTGGCCTTGAATATGCTTCATGGTGCTGGCTGGGCCATGAAACATCACTGCCTCTTTGTGCACGCTCAAAGGTCCAACAAACAAACACTCAGAGAAAAGAGGGTGATTGAAGTTCGATTGTGCTACACTCAACTTACCTTGTGGGTGCGTTTCCAAACAATCACCACGAAAAGGTGAGTTTGCGTTGCACACCCACTTCAGAGCAACCAAGTGCTCCTCTTATTACGATACCACACCGGCCCCCAGGCACTGTCCAAATTTCGGCACATCGTACACCCCTTCCCGTGTGCTTGAACACCAGTGCCAGATAGAGAAAGCTGGAAAAACTGCCCAACCCTCCACAGCAACCAAAGAAGTCCACAAAGCTGATAAAGTCCAAGGCTCTCGGTTGTCCCAAGGCAGCGCAGGCACACACAGCCACGCGCGTGCCTGGCACTACGAAATGCTCGTCATCGTTAAGCTTTCAGGCAGCATAGGCGCAGTCAGCAGTGCAAGATCACAGTGATGCGCAAGAGTCTCAACCGTTGGCGATGGCGTCGAGCAGGCCCCGTGTGTCCTCTCGTGTGCGGCAAACTTGCAAATCGTTCTCAACGTTTTCCTTGTGCAAATCCTGAAAATGCACAAGTGCGAAGCACGTGTAAGCCCTCGACGCTACTACCCTCTGCGACATACATTCAGTTCTGCGCAAGCAGCGTCGACAGCATCAGCCGTTAAAGTCTTCAGATCGTCAAACTGCGTCAACAGACTGTTCATAATAGTCTGAGATAGTGGTTCACTGTTTGAAAGAGAGGAAGCGGCAAACTGAAAAAGCAGTGCACTTTGGCAAAGTGAATTACCTGGACTTGATCAACCAGTTGTGTTTGTGTGTTCTCAAACTGCTCCGTCATTTGCTTCAGCGTGTCGCTGCAGGTTGAAGATTAGTGGGGTGCTGAGCTGTGCTGTGCTGTGCCGTGCGGTGCTGAAATTGTGCTGTGCTGTGCCGTACGGTGCTGAATGGTGCTGCGCTCTGCTGTGCGGGCGTTGTACACACACACACACACACACACAAGTACCTTTTCTTTCTTGTTTCTTCTTCTTGCGGCCTTGTCTGAGATAACGGAGAGCATGTTCATAACAGAAACTATAAACAGAAAATGTGAAAAGAAGAGGACAAAAACGCAATCAGAAACAATTTTTGGATTAACTCAAGAAATGCTTGCATAAATAAAAGTTCTTGCTGTCGGGACGAGTTCTTGCTGTCGGGACCTGTCGGGGTCATTGCTGATCGGGAAAGTTTGCAGTTGACACTTATCTTTATCATTTCGTTCTCAGTTTCAGGCGAAATCTACCTGCGGAATGAATCGATAAAAGATGAAAATTCACCAAACGCTAAAATTTTATCCATCTAACAATGAAATGATATCTTCATAAGAATCCAAATAAATGTAAAACATTGGTTCTCATTTTCTTTACATATATCCACCTGTATAAAAATCCATGTACTATTTTGTCCCACTTGTTGTCTTCCACAGGCCTGTCACTCTCCTGTCGCCTTCCTGTCGCCTTCCTGTCGCCTTCCTGTCACCTTCCTGTCGCAAAAAAACACCCTGCCGCTCTCCTGTCGCTCTCCTGTCGCTCTCCTGTCGCTTTCTCCTGTCGCTTCCCTGTCGCTTCCCTGTCGCCGCTAGCCCTGTTGCCCTCCTGTCGTCTTCCTGTCGCTTTCCTGTCGCTTATCCTGTCGCTATGTCTTGTTTCCTGTCGCTTCCCTGTCGTCTCCCTGTCGCCACCCTGTCGCCGCCCTGTCGCCCTCCTGTCGCCCTCCTGTCGCACCTCCCCTGTCGCCTTCCTGTCGCCTGCCTGTCGCTTCCTGTCGCTTCCCTGCCGCTTTCCTGCCGCTGGCCTGTCGTCTTTCTGTCGCCACCCTGTCGTCTTCCTGTCGCCACCCTGTTGCCTTCCTGTCGCTCCCTGCCGCATTTCACCATCGCCTGCCTCGCGTGGCCCGAATCTATTGATAAAGGCTGACGGACGTTCATTTGCAAGATAACGCATTTGTTGTGTACATGCATACGTCTTTGTTTATATGATGTTTGCTTAGTTGCTGTTGACCAATTGTCATTCTGCGACATGGTATGTCGCCATGTTCATTCATGCAAGCTCGTTGATTGGTGTCTTGTTGACCTTCATGCATATCATCTTGTTCCACCGTGACTGTACAGGAGGTAAGCGCTGAGCCTGCTGAGCGCCCTCGATCCGTGATTCCAGGAGAGGAAAGGAAACAGGACAGGAGAACGACGTGAATGTACTGTGCACCGCAGGTGAACAACATTTCTGGTTTCGAGGCAGTCCTGATCTCGGAATTCACGGAATGCACTGTGCACCACAGTGTGAACAACATATCTGGCACCGAGGCAGTCGTGATCTCCTGATTGGAATTTCAGTCTGAATTCTGCATTGAATTCTGATCTCCTGTAGCAACAATAGAACAACAAAGGCAGCATGAAGGACAAGGAAGAGAGGGGGGGGGGGGCAGAGGATTACGACCATAGAGGGATCCAATTCAATTCGCACACTGGTATGTATCCTTGTCTGGATACCCTCTATGTACTTCAGGTTATACATACCAACCATATTACGTAAAAGTCAGAAATTCGGTCTGGCTTGTATCCATTCTGAAAAATGGGCGTCACCAGGCAATGAACGTATACCTGGATTTAGTACACCTGCTGCGACAGGACTTGGCTCTGTCAATGACAGACTGGATGTTGTCTGGATTAGGGCAGCGCAGCGCAATGACAAAATACATGCATGCAGAAGAAATGAGAGAGGAAAATATGGCTTCAAACTGACTGTCCCACTCTCACAATGAGAGGGCCCACCTGCCAATACAGTGGGAGAAAAAATAGGAATAAAAACCACTGTCCTGCAGAGCAGGGGGGGGGGGGGATCCTGAAACCAGGACCCCAAGCAGCAGAAAACAGAAGCCTGAAATCTGTACGCTAACCCAAAATTCATCATTGAGTTCATTAAAATTGAAATTCGGATACCTGTGCACAAAGAGGGGAAAGGAAAGCAATCACAACCGATAATACAAGCGACACAGTTGCACAGTGTCAGGAGGATCAAAAACCGGCGGGCTGTCACCGAAGCGAAGCTTCCAGTCCAAAAACCGCGGATGAACGACATACTTACTACGCAAAACACACACATCCTGAATACCTACATCGATTTTATGTTCAATATTATACTGCAGCCAGTCTTGATTAATATCATGCAAAAATTCAGAAGCATCGTGCCACTCAGGTTTGTCATACCCCTTATACTTGACATACCACTTTAAAATATGCGGGCGACAATGTTTGTCCTTGCCTTTATTGGCAAATTTCTGATGCTTTAAAACTTTTTCGATGATGAACTTATCATCATCAACAAGTGTTTCCTTATCGGAATAAAAATGAAGGGGCGGCTGCTTATGTGTGTGGGGGGGATTATATGGCTTAAGTCGATATGACTCTACATCCTGCGGCCCGTAGGGACCAGCAACACGGAAACGACCCACACTCAATCTCTCCAAAACTTCGGCTGGACCCACCCAAGCCCTGTCCAGCTTATTCTCACCAGGGCGCCGCACCACCTTGAGCCACACCCGGTCACCAGGCTCAAAACGCTGCGGCGGATGTGCTTTTAAAAATTCCTGGGCCTTCTGCTCGTGTATGCGAGACAGACGATCACGCACAAAAGCACGCTCCTTTTGTACGCGCTTGAAAAATTGGTGTGCGTCCTCGCACCCAAAATCAGGAGAAACAGGGGGGTGGTCGCCAAACCCAATGGGGTCCCTGCCAAAAACAAGGCGATGGGGACTGTACCCCGTTATGACCCCAGGGGTATCATTAGCGCTCCACAGGGCTAAGGGTAGTATATCAACCAATTTACGCTTGCGCCCACACTGTTCTAAGAGGGTACGCAGACTGGATACAACGACCCTAACAGCATTTTCAGCCCTGCCATTACTGCGTGCTCGGTACACAGGAGAACGCCACTGTTCGATTCGCGATAGTTCACAGAAAGTGGAAAAGAACACAGCGTCCAGGACTTTATCATTGTCCGCACAAATTTCTTTGGGAAGACCAAAGAATGTTACAAAACGAGTCAAAAACAACGACGCCAACTCCGCAGAAGTAACACTCTCATGACAGGGCAATGCCATAACATAGCCTGTGAGGCGGCATACTATTACAAAAACACTGTTGTATTTAACAGACCCAACTGAGACCAGAGGAAGATGACAGAAATCCACTGATATGCTACTAAAAGGATATTCAGGTACAGGGTATGCCTCAAGGGTATCAGGCTGTAGGCCCGTCCGGCTCTTGACCGCCTGACAAACTTGGCACCCTGCCAATACCACAGAAATGCGCTTTCGCAATTGGGCATAAGAATATTTGACAGGCGCATCTTTCCCTGGTTCCTGAAAAACGTACTTACGATCAATCAACTGGTGTGTCTTATAGACACCAGGATGAGCGTATGAGTGTGTGGCAATTATAATGTTGTCCAGGAGACTCAGTGGTACACAGATCCGTCCATCCAGATGTACACGACCCATATACAGTCATTACTTACCGCTGATGCCCTCACGCTGTAAAATTGGCCAGTGACTGCCCAACACAGGGTCGTTGGCGTACTCTGAGTCCCAATCATTGTACAGAACCGCTGTGTCTGAAGGCAATTTCAGTGTGCTGACTTCATGAACGTGGCAGTCCAAATCACATGAAATGTCTGGAGACAGTCTATGTACAGCAAACTCAGATACCTGAGACGCAGCTGGTCTCAAATTCTGTCGCCTGAGGCGTCGGATCGATCTATTTGACTTGCGGAGACTTCGGATGTTGGTCTGTATGTGTACTCCGTCCTCATCTGCAAACGAGGGTGCATCAGTGTGAAAGGAATGCGGCTGCAGATCGTACAATGAAAGCTCAGCTACAGCACGTGCCTCAGTCAATGCCTCACGAGCATCACTGTGATCAGAAAAATGTACAGAGACGCACTCAGAGCATCCAGATACAGCACAACCCCGTACTGTGCGGTACTCCCCAAATGCATCAGGGTACTTGTCCCGCAAAATTTTCTGAGAATACTCAAAATCATCACGATCACACTGATCCCATCCCCGCTGGTCTTCCTCACTGCCGTGAAACGAGACATCCTGCGAAAGGCCTGCTGGGTACGCCCAGCGGGACAATGCATCAGGTGCCTCGTTGTCCTCCCCTTTACGGTACTGTATTACTAAATTAAACCTACTGAGGAACTCGTGCCATCTCCCCCTCCGTCCCAATGGGCCGGTGACGGTACACAAGTCCTCTTTATACCACTGTAAAATACTACTGTGGTCTGTACATACCAATACTTCCTGATTACCAATCCAGCTCTGAAACTTCAGTAAACTACATACTACAGCCACCTATGATTTTAGCAGCTGTTTTTTCCCAAAATTCAAAAAGTCCACAAAAAGGGGTTTTTCGCGAGAAATGACCTATTTTTTTTGGTTTCTACGGCCCCAAAATAGGGGGGGGGTTCCTCCTACCCGAATTTTGTCCAAAAATATCAAAAACCCTGAAATTTGGCCTATTTTGGGGTATTTTTGCCTGCTCTGGGCTGGTCCTGCAGAACAGTGCTGCACACCAGTGTACCTGCCTATAGAGGATTTTCGACAGAAATTCCAATTTTCTTTGGATTCTCTGGCCCCAAAATAGGGATGGGGGGGTTCCGAGCTTTCTCCCAAACCATCAAAAACCCTGGAATTCGGCGCATTTTGGACTATTTTTGTCTGCTATGGGGTGGTGCAGCAGAACAGTGCTGCACACCAGTGTACCTGTATAGTATAGTATAGGCCAGAAAAAACCATGAAAATAGGTTTTGTACCCAAAAAGACCAAAAGTGACCTTTTGTTTTAATTATACAGCCCGCAAATAGCAGGGGGGGGGGGGTTCCTCCTACCCCATTGTTCCCCAAAAATAACAACCTAAGCCTCAAACATGTGTGTGTACGGTGATAGGCACGCAAAAGCCTACCTATGAACCATATGGAAATGGACCACAAACGGTGCAAAATAGGGCCAAAAACACCTCAAATGTTCATCGCTCATCCCATTCTTATGCACATACTATCATGTTTTATGTAGTTCTTTGGCGTATCTCGCTTTTTTGCAACGAGCACCCTCCAATCGGGAGGGGGGGGTGGTTCAGCTGCTTGTTTCAGGCTAAAAAAAACAAACAATTTTTGATAAAAAAAATGGCTATTTTTCGCCGATTTTGTTGAAAAATGGCAGATTTTGGGGCATAAGA
This sequence comes from Eutreptiella sp. 'Long Island Sound 2002', assembly GCA_964036045.1. Taxonomy (NCBI): domain Eukaryota; phylum Euglenozoa; class Euglenophyceae; order Eutreptiales; family Eutreptiaceae; genus Eutreptiella; species Eutreptiella sp. 'Long Island Sound 2002'. The sequence continues at coordinate 4,310,002 of OZ038403.1, forward strand.
ATGCTGTAAAATGTGTTTGGGCAATCGGTGTGTCCACACAGCATGCTTTTTTGCATCCAGCACCCTCAGAATGGGGGGGGGGGGGGGGCTCTGCAACTGCCTGTCTGAGGCCAAAATACTCAATTTCTGACCAAGAAACGGCCATTTTTGGCAGTTTTTCCATGAAAAATAGCAAATTTTGGTGCATACAGATGCTGTAGATTGTGCTTTCGTAGTCCGTGCGTGCATACAACTTGCTTTTTTGCATCCAGCACCCTCAAAATGGGGGGGGGGATCCTTCAACTGCTTGTACGAAGCCAAAAAAAATCGATATGTGACCAGAAAAGGGCCATTTGTGGCCGTTTTTTTCGTGAAAAACGGCAAATTTTGGTGCGTACGGATGCTGTAAATTGTGTTTGCGTGATCTGTGTGTCCCTACAATCTGCTTTTTCGTATCCGGCACCCTCAAAATAGGGGGGCAGTCTTCAACCACTTGTCTGAGGCCAAGAAAAACATTTTTTGACCAAAAAATGGCCATTTTTAGCCGTTTTTTCCATGAGAAATGGCAAATTGTGGTGCATACGGATGCTACAAAATGTGTTGTCATGATGTTTGTGTGACCACAACTTGCTTTTTTGCATCCAGCACCCTCAAATTAGGGGGGGGGGGGGTCCTTCAACTGCTTGTACAAAGCCAAAAAATCAATATTTCACAAAAAAACGGCCATTTTTGGCCGGTTTTCATGAAAAATGGCATATTTTGGTGCGTACGGATGCTGTAAATTGTGTTTGCGTGATCTGTGTGTCCCTACAATCTGCTTTTTCGCATCCAGCGCCCTCAAAATAGGGGGGAACCCAAAAATCCCAACTTTTGACCAAAAAATGGCCATTGTTGGCCGTTTTTTCATGAAAAATGTCAAATTTTGGTGCATACGGATGCTGTAAATTGTGTTTGCGTGACCTGTGTGTGACTACAACTTGCTTTTTCACATCCAGCACCCTCAAAATAGGGGGGGGGTCTTCAACCGCTTGTCTGAGGCCAAAAAAAATCATTTTTTGACCAAGAAATGGCCATTTTTGGCCGTTTTTTCCATGAGAAACGGCAAATTGTGGTGCATACGGATGCTACAAAATGTGTTGTCATGATGTTTGTGTGACCACAACTTGCTTTTTTGCATCCAGCACCCTCAAAATAGGGGGGGGGGTCCTTCAACTGCTTGTACAAAGCCAAAAAATCAATATTTGACAAAAAAAGCGCCATTTTTGGCCGGTTTTCATGAAAAATGGCATATTTTGGTGCGTACGGATGCTGTAAATTGTGTTTGCGTGATCTGTGTGTCCCTACAATCTGCTTTTTCGCATCCAGCGCCCTCAAAATAGGGGGGAACCCAAAAATCCCAACTTTTGACCAAAAAATGGCCATTGTTGGCCGTTTTTTTTCATGAAAAATGGCTAATTTTGGTGCATACGGATGCTGTAAATTGTGTTTGCGTGACCTGTGTGTGACTACAACTTGCTTTTTCACATCCAGCACCCTCAAAATGGGGGGGGGGGGGGTCTTCAACTGCTTGTCTGAGGCCAACAAACTCAATTTTTGACCGAAAAACGGCCAATTTTTGGCCGTTTTTTCATGGAAAAACGGCAGATTTTGGTGCATACGGATGTTGCAAATTGTGTGAGTCACGATCTGTGTGTCCCTACAATCTCTTTTTTCGCATCCAGCACCCTCAAAATAGGGGAGGGGGGTCCCTGACCTGTTGTTCAGGGGGCAAAGGCAACATTTTGGTACAGCCTGAAATATGGGGGGGGGGGGGCTTGGGATAATCTTTTTTTCAAACGCAACAAATGATGCCCAAGACGTCTTCCTTGTGGAGAAGGGGACCACCTTGAGAAATACAGAACCTGCATCCATCCCTGTGTGCACCATGGTCCGCACATGTTGACTGATCATTTGAGGACATTTGGAAAGAGCAACAACTTGAGCATGAAATTCTGGGCCAAATTGTGCACTGAGCAGTGCCTGCACTGAGTAATGCATTTGCCCCATGGGGTCCCTCCCTCCTCCAAGGAGCACAGCATTCCTGCACCCAAGGCCAATACTCATACTGCATTGGACTGTATGCACTGGCTAGCAGAGGTTTGCTCGACGGCTTGCCAAACAAGATGATCTGAAACACCAGAATTAAATTAAAGACCACGGTCTCCATGCTCCCCAATAGGAGTGGGATTTGTTTTCAGATCCAGGAGGCCTCCATGGAGTAGGCCAGAACGGATGCCCCATAGAGAATGTTCCCAGGTATGGCCAACAAAAATCAGTAAATACAGAGGTCCTGCCAAAAGACAGTGCAGTGTGCACAGTGCATGCGTACGGTGTGCACAGTGCGCATGTTCACAGTGCGTGTGTGAAGTGTGCGGAATGCGTGCATGCGCACAGTGCAAATGTTCACAGTGTGTGCGTGCAGTGTGCACAATGCGGGCGACGATGAGTGCGTGCAGTGTGTACAATGCGTGCGTGCAGCGTGCACAGTGCGTGCGTGCAGCGTGCACAGTGCATGCGTGCAGTTTGCACAATGCGTGCGTGCCGTGTGCACAGTGCGTGCGTGCAGTGTGCACAGTGCGTGCGTCCAGTTTGCACAATGCGGGCGTGCAGCGTGCACAGTGCGTGCGTGCAGTTTGCACAATGCGGGCGTGCAGCGTGCACAGTGCGTGCGTGCACACTACAAACATTTTCATCAAGCCCCCATCCCCCATTTGGTTGCGTTAACGCCACCCTGCAATCGACGCTGCCGTAACCATTTGCCCAAATATCAAAAAAGCTGTCATAATGGTTGCCATGATAGCAACCACTGCCGCCATCGCTTTTCCTAGGGATGAAAAGTTGGAATGTGTTGTGAGAGGCGTTGAGGGACTCACTTACCGCCATGCCAGCGACCGCGCATCACAGGGGGTAGGTACCGAGGGTGGCAGAAACTGGATTCCTGCTTGCACAAAACAAAATTCAAAAAACAGTGAGACCCACAGACTGATCACTGTATTCTGTCATGTGTTGCGGCCATGCAACTTTTTCGCATGAAATGGAATCCCTGCATGCGGTGGCACTACGTATTCCTACTGCCTTGATAACCAATGCACAATGCAACAATGTACCGCTTCAATGATCGTAACCACAACATTTCCAATCCACTCAATGAGCCCAAGCTTTTCGAGACGTGCATGAGATGTGCATGAGCACAAAGAGTGCTGCAAAGAACAAGAGGGTGCCCCACTCAAGGTGCTCCAGCAGGGGCTCCCTCTCTGTGTCTGCCAGCAGCACCAGTGTCATGAATCCAAGGATTGCAATCCAGAGAGCGTCAAATGCAGCGTGCACAGTGCGTGCGTGCAGCGTGCACAGTGCGTGCGTGCAGTGTCCACAATGCGTGCGTGCAGCGTGCACAATGCGGGCGTGCAGCGTGCACAATGCGTGCGTGCAGTGTGCACAATGCGTGCGTGCAGTGTGCACAATGCGGGCGTGCAGCGTGCACAATGCGGGCGTGCAGCGTGCACAGTGCGTGCGTGCAGTGTGCACAGTGCGTGCGTGCAGTTTGCACAATGCGGGCGTGCAGCGTGCACAATGCGTGCGTGCACACTACAAACATTTTCATCAAGCCCCCATCCCCCATTTGGTTGCGTTAACGCCACCCTGCAATCGACGCTGCCGTAACCATTTGCCCAAATATCAAAAAAGCTGTCATAATGGTTGCCATGATAGCAACCACTGCCGCCATCGCTTTTCCTAGGGATGAAAAGTTGGAATGTGTTGTGAGAGGCGGTGAGGGATTCACTTACCGCCATGCCAGCGACCGCGCATCACAGGGGGTAGGTACCGAGGGTGGCAGAAACTGGATTCCTGCTTGCACAAAACAAAATTCAAAAAACAGTGAGACCCACAGACTGATCACTGTATTCTGTCATGTGTTGCGGCCATGCAACTTTTTCGCATGAAATGGAATCCCTGCATGCGGTGGCATTACGTATTCCTACTGCCTTGATAACCAATGCGCAATGCAACAACGTACCGCTTCAATGATCGTAACCACAACATTTCCAATCCACTCAATGAGCCCAAGCTTTTCGAGACCGTGCATGAGCACAAAGAGTGCTGCAAAGAACAAGAGGGTGCCCCACTCAACGTGCTCCAGCAGGGGCTCCCTCTCTGTGTCTGCCAGCAGCACCAGTGTCATGAATCCAAGGATTGCAATCCAGAGAGCGTCAAATGCAGCTTCAGCACATTCTTGATGTTACTGATTCCCATGAAACAGTACCCTTGTAGCCAGGTCCCAAAATAATGCGGTACATGCACATGTTGTATCTTGGACACGCGGCACCTTGAACAGGAGGGGGAGGAACGCCGCCAAGGCCTCTTGCATCCTCAATACCAAGGCGTCATCCGGCCTCAACGCCTCAACGGCGGCATATGAACCGACGGCAACATGTATCGGCGACTGGCCCTGTGTGATGCACAGAAGGGGACGCAAAGCTCATCAGCGTGTCTGTCACAATGCCGCCTTTCGCAATGAACAGACTTCAACTTTCCTTTTGCGCCAGCGCTCATTCGGGCAGGAGTGCTCACAGTGGGTCAGTTTTTGGAGGATGACTTGAACGAGTGTCTTCGCCCCCATGTGGCACCCTATTTATCGCAAAGCGATCGCAGAATTTGCTGCATCTGCAGTCCGGAACGCGCCGTTCCAGCATGCCTTGCATCGAGTCCACCCCACAAAAAAAAATGGGTTAAGAGGCGATGGCCAAGAGAATAAGATGCGCGCAGTGTGCACAATGCGTGCGTGCAGTGTGCACCGTGCGTGCGTGCATACTTCGTGTACTCGAGGAAAGTTTTGGCTTCCTTAACCCATCCCTAAAACCCGTTCCCATCTCTCTCCATTTCAAGGTCGTGCAGGGCCACTTGGCTGGCGTCGTTCATGGCATCATTTCGGAATGCTTGGATACACACCCGCCCTGTGCCCCGAAGCCCCCCCAACATCACAAAGCATGCACAGGGCACGCACAACGCATGCATGCCCCACCTCTGCCGCGTGCGTGCAGCGTGCACAATGTGTGCGTGCAGTGTGCACAGTGCAAAACGCAATGCCAAAGGCACGAGCAAAAGCTCCACAGTGTCAAAAAGACATAATCTGAGTCGGGAACGGACAAACAGCGAAGGTGTTCTGTCACCCAGACCCAGAGATTTTCGCTGAAACTCTTAGCAGACAGAAGGCACTAATATTGTGACACACTGATATTGTGCATGCGTACGTGCATGCAGTGTGCACAATGCGTGCGCGCAGTGTGCACAGTTGGTGCGTGCGTGCAACATGGGATGTGCACGGGGCACACAGTGCATACCATCAAGAGCCGAGGCGTGATACGTTGCTACTTCTTGTTTTCTCTTGATGCGTTGGCCGCAAGCTCCAACATCTCATTGCTCAGGAACTCCAACACAGCAGCCACATGCACAGTTGCTCCCTTGCCAACACTGGAAGAGTACCGCCAATTTGCGGGATAGACAACATTGCTTTGAGAAGAGAAGTGGAGCATCATGCATCATGCATCATGGATTGCAACCGCAGCAGAATTATCAACCACCACAACGGCAAGCCAAACCACCACTTGAATGGAGAGATGGGACAGGCGGGCAAAAAATGACCGACACAACTGTGATATTTCCTCTGCGATATTTCAACTATGATATTTCAAGCACGGACCCACAAGCTCCCTAACGGTTGCTTCTATCCTCCACCACTGGGTCGAATTTAAGCATTCCCATACAATTCACCCAACATACCATCAATATGCAAATGCAAATGTGTGTGCATGCATGGAGTTATCTTGTTGGGTTCCACAAATCACTCAGGTTGGTAATCACGACGAAATCACAACGAAATCACTCTAATCCACATTTGTGGCTTCAAAAGTGCAAATATGGCTATTCAGGGGCACTTTTTGCACCCTCCGGAAGATTATCTTGAGTAAAAGGCATGTAGGGTCACAATTTGTTGCTTGGCAAGCCTAACCGAGCTCTAGGGAAAAATTTCATCAATGCCAAATCACACGAAAGCACAGCGACAGCAATGAAATCAACCATTGTGGGTTCAAAAGTGCAAATACAGCTGTTTGGGAGATTGTTGCCACCAAGTGTTTCTAGGACATTGCCTAAGCCGGCTCTTTGGGTTGCCATGCAACGCGCGTTGCAATGCACATTGGTACATTCCACTGAGTGCGTGTGGTGTGTGTTGTGTGTGTGATATTTCATCTGCCCATAACGAGACACATGACATGGGCAACCATCCAATTTGAAACCGGATGAAATTTCCCCCATACCTCGTTAGGTCACAAACATGATATGAGTGCGATGTGGGCAATGAAGCAATGGCAGCGCAAACACAAAGCCAGGCAATGTTCTCAAACTGCCTCATCTACGTCAGCATAGGAGCCATTGCTTAGCCCTGTGGGTTGTACCAAAGGGAAATCACATTTGGTTGCCATGCATGCTCGCAATTCACTATTCCCTCACTGTCTTTTGACCATTCGTTCACCCTTAGTTCACTGTCTTTTCACCCTTTGCTCACCCTACCTAGGAAGGCGTAATACACAGGACAAGCCTCCTCTCGGCACAAAAAGCACGCAACAAGGGCATGAAGGCAGTGAGACAATCTTTGTATATTAGAATATGTGGTGTGGAGCAATGTCATGTTCGATCACCGTCTTTTCACCCTTCGCTCACCCTACCTCGGAAGGCGTAATACACAGGAAATACCTCCTCTTGGCACACAAAGCACGCAACAATGGCATGAAGGCAGTGAGACAATCTTTGTATATGATTATATGTGGTGTGGAACAACGTCAGGTATGACAAGAAATTTGCAATACTTGTCCACCGTGGATATGGACCACAAAAGGTGCAAAAATGGGCCGAAAACACCTCAAATCTACATTGTTCAACCCACTCCTGTGCACATAGTATCATATTTCATTTATTACCTAGCATTCAAATACTTATAATACCATCTTATGCCCCAAACATGTGTGTGGACGGTGATAGGTGATCAAAACCCTACCTATGAACCATATGGATATGGAGCACAAATGGTGCAAAAACGAGCCAAAAACACCTCAAAACTACATTGTTCATCCCATGCTTGTGCCCGTAGTATCATATTTTATTTCTTACCCAGCATTCAAATGCTTACAATACCATCCTATGCCCCAAACATGTGTGTGGACGGTGATAGGTGATCAAAACCCTACCTATGAACCATATGGATATGGAGCGCAAAAGGTGCAAAAACGGGCCAAAAACACCTCAAATCTACATCGTTCATCACATTCTTATGCCCGTAGTATCATAGTTTATGTAGTTCTTATCATTCAAATGCATACAATACCAACCCAAGCCCCAAACATGTGTGTGGACGGTGATAGGTGATCAAAACCCTACCTATGAACCATATGGATATGGAGCACAAATGGTGCAAAAACGGGCCAAAAACACCTCAAAACTACATTGTTCATCCCATGCTTGTGCCCGTAGTATCATATTTTATTTCTTACCCAGCATTCAAATGCTTACAATACCATCCTATGCCCCAAACATGTGTGTGGACGGTGATAGGTGATCAAAACCCTACCTATGAACCATATGGATATCGGAGCACAAACGGTGCAAAATAGGGCCAAAAACACCTCAAATCTTCATCGTTCATCCCATTCTTATGCACATACTATCATATTATATGTAGCACCTATCATACAAATGCATACAATAACAACCTAAGCCCCAAACATGTGTGTGTACGGTGATAGGCACGCAAAACCCCACCTATGAACCATATGGAAATGGACTACAAAACGGTGCAAAATAGGGCCAAAAACACCTCAAATGTTCATCGTTCATCCCATTCTTATGCACATAGTATCATATTTTATGTAGTTCTTATCATTCAAATGCATACAATACCATCCTATGCCCCAAACATGTGTGTGGACGGTGATAGGTGATCAAAACCCTACCTATGAACCATATGGATATTGGACCACAAACGGTGCAAAATAGGGCCAAAAACACCTCAAATCTTCATCGTTCATCCCATTCTTATGCACATACTATCATATTATATGTAGCACCTACCATACGAATGCTTACAATAACAACCTAAGCCCCAAACATGTGTGTGTACGGTGATAGGCACGCAAAAGCCTACCTATGAACCATATGGAAATGGACCACAAAATGGTGCAAAATAGGGCCAAAAACACCTCAAATCTACATCGTTCATCCCATTCTTATGCACATAGTATCATATTTTATGTAGTTCTTATCATTCAAATGCATACAATACCAACCCAAGCCCCAAACATGTGTGTGGACGGTGATAGGTGATCAAAACCCTACCTATGAACCATATGGATATTGGGCCCCATGGTGCATGAGAAAGGGATGAATAGCCTAGAATAAAGGCAAAACATCGCTTGTCATGTAGGCTTCTACCAATGGTGATGACAATTTGTTCATATATCACCTCTATACCACCTCTTCCAGCCCTGTAAGGCCCTCTACATGGCCTCCATAGACCCTAAAACCATGAAAAAGAGTGGTTTTTGGCTAGAAAAGTGTGCATTTCTCAAAATCTGTGCCTGCCAATCTGGATTTTTTTAGGTCAGCAGCAAGGTATTGATCTCGGGGACACGCTCATGCCTTTACTTTGCTTCCAACTGCGAAAAAAAGTGGACTTTTTGGCGATTTTCTATTGCGCACGGCGGTCGGGAATCTGAAACTCGCGTACGCGGCAGTTGTTGACAGTTGATCTGCGGCTCCAGCTCCAGCGACAGCATAATTTTGTTAAAATTTTGAGAAAACACAAAAACAACAGTACTACTGTGTACAGTTTGGTATCTCCGTTCTGAAAATGCATGACTTTGAATTTTGGGAAAAAACAGCTGCTAAAATCATAGGTGAGCATACGTCTCTTTCTCGCGCACAGTCCAACCGACCTGTCCCACCCCTGTTTTTTTGTGCGTCTTAGACGTCTTACTCCCTTGTAATTTACGCGAGAAAAAAGATACTGGGTGCCACTGACCATCATCCTGCTCCTGTTCAAGCACCGCGCCGATGGCATAGTCGGAGGCATCCGTACTTATGCGCCACCGTGCATCAGGCTGGGGCAGGTACAGTTCAACTTGCTCTATCAAGGCCGCCTTAATGGCCTGGAAGCCCTCCCGCATGGCAGGAGTCCAATCAATGGCTGCCTGTTTGGGGGTAAGCTTAACACGCTTACGCTTTTTCTTGGGTATTCCCCCAGGATCAGTGGTCTACCCTGGCGCCTCTACATCCTCATACATATACTTGCCCTTCAACGCCTCCATCAGTGGCGCAGCATGCTGGGCATAGTTACGTATATACATACTGTACCAATTTGCTAATCCTAAAAAGCCCTTTAAGCCTTGGCTGTAGTAATGTGGGTGGTCTCCCATTCCCGCAGTGCTTTGGTTTTATCAGGGTTGGGGAAACGCTTACCTCCCGCCAAAACATGCCCAACATACTGCACCTGCTGGCGCAGCAAAAAACACTTTGCGGGCTTCACTGTCAAATCGGCGGAAGCAAAAGCATTAAAAAGCTCTCGAAGGCACAGGTAGTGGAAATATAACTGCTCCCTGAGGGTGGGGGATTGAGGCAAATCATAAGAAAAGGGAGTATCCAAATCAGTATTTACACTGCCGTCAGGCAAAACGGGAGGAGGCTTAAAACAGGGGTGAAGAAACTCCTCCGCGGGCCTATCAGCATAAGCATGACTATCAAAAAGTTTACCCTTACCGCGGTCAGAATCCACATAGCGCACAGAATCGCCTGTGCCCGTCAAAACATCATCAATGTAAGGACAGCTAAACGGACAATTGCGCACTACCCACGCCACTAACCTCTGAAAAACTTGTGGTCCTACCTTAACCCCCATAGGCAAAACTCGCCACTCATACACCCCAAACGGGGTGATGAAGGCCGTCAAGTGGCAGGAGGACTCCGTCAGGTGCATCTGATGGAATCCACCCTCCAAATCGACCAAGGAAAAAACAGAATTACCCACTTGCCTAGCAAGCTGGTCTTCAATGACCGGCAAGGGGAAATTCACACCCCTCAGCTGGGTGTTTAAATACCTATAATCTATCACTAACCTCCACTTACCGTTGGGCTTGGGGACTAAAAATGCCCTTGACACCCAATCGGTACGCCCAGTACATTCCCTGATGAAGCCTTGCTTCAAAAAACCTTGAACCATGTCATACAAAACTTGTTCCCGTACACCGACCGTCCGAATAGCCTTGGCACTATGGGGCTTGGGATCACCCACCAAGTCCAGATGCACAAAGGCTATATCTTCGGGTCCTCGCTTGGAGTTATCCACCTCCTCAAACTTTTTACGGGTAAAAACTGACTGCTGAAATTCTTCTACCAGGACTTTGCGCAAGTCCTCACACTCTGGGAACTCCACGTCAGCCTGTACTACAGAAAAAATGCCCTGGGACGATAGACCATTGCCCGTAAACTGAATACCCCGCTCCGGTGTAGGGGTAAAACTCAGTGGCTCCTCATGGACCACCTGTAACAAAGCACTGTCAGTACCAGCAAATTCGCAATCCGACGGATCTTCGTCAGATATGCCCTGATCAGACTCCCCCTCCAACCCAGAGTAGTCAATCCAATAATACTGCTGACTACGGTCATTAACTTTTCTGACTCGCCGTCTGCGCTGGCGGCGCTGATGTCGTGGCAACCCTGAATCAGACAACACAAACTGGCCGTCTGGACCGGCACAGAATTCCGATTCTGGGTCAGAACCGATGTCACTGTAATCTGCGTCAGAAAACTTTGAAGGCAGTGCTGAAGGAGCACTGTGCCCGACCTGGGGTTGTGGGCTCGGAGCTGGCTGAACTTGTGGATGTCCCACAGAATCAAAATAGACTACCCGGTAGGGCACCCTGCAGCAAACAGGTCGTCCTGCGGCATCAACAAAAAGTGGATGGCCCTTGGGTATTTCGACCCAATCCACTGCCACTTCACCGACAAGCCACCACCAAGTGGCTGACTTCACCACAGGCATCACCGCAATGCCACGGCTGGCTTCCCCCACCATTTTCTGGGCCACCTGAGGCCACTGACCGTTTGGGGGATGAAGCCACAAAGTCTCAGAATGCCATGGCTGACTGAGGGGGGGGGTCTTGACTCCCCATGTACGCGGAAAATGTGCAACCTGATTACAAGCATAAGCTTCAACTGTGATGGGCATACCCGGTCTGGTCATCCAAGCAGAAAATTTTTGTGTTATGTTCGGATTGATGGATACGCGACGAGTATTGCGTTCCTGACGATGAACAAGACGTGCAAAAACAGATGTAACGTCCTGTTCCTGAGACAACAGATTTAACGAGGTTAACCCATCTTCATAGCGATGTGCCACATCAGGAACAATGTTGGGCACTTTCCCAGCCCGATAATCCGTGCACCTAGGGTAGCCCCAACCGGCCATAAAATAATCCGGGGCCCATGCGCTCTCAGGACTGTGTCCTGCTGAATTTGGGCCACCTGTCTGGGAAAGGTCGCGCAATGCAACCTCGGCAATTCGGTTTGAGGCTTGTGTACAAGAAAAAGGTATGGAATGCACTGTCGAATACAAAGGCTGACGACTCCGCCTACACATTAAAGCGCCAATAGTCAGTAAAAGAGCTCCAGCCAGGTCACCTGAGCCAGAGGCCAGTGGATCACCCACTGCAGACAAAAGAAGGGCAGTATCCCTGTTCGATGAATCACCCGCCGAATCGGTTCGAGGGGTACTATCCCCACACGGCAAATCGCCCACCGTGTCACATCCAAGGGGGGCATCCCCACACAGTGAATCACCCACCGTGTCAAGTCGAGGGGACACTTCCCCACGCAGTGAATCACCCACCGCGTCAATCCGTGAAACTGAAATGCCTTGAGGATGCAGTGAATCACCCACCGCTGAAGTCTGGCTCTGACTGCACCGCGAATCACCCGCAGCGCTACATTGAGAGAGAAGAGAAAGTAAAACACCAATAAACTGTAAAATCGGTTTGTGTTTGTGTGAATTAGTTTCGATTTGATTTATCACAGGTTGATCAGCAGCAACGGTCAACTCATTGCGACCTGTACTGCCGAAGCCCTGACTACCCCGCTCTGTGGAGGGCAGCTCAGGCACCTCCTGGATATCGGGGGTGGAGTGGCGCTCCAGAATCAATTGTGCCACTCGATCTCCCGCGAGAAACGAATGCCGGCGGTTGCTGAGATTGGCTACAATTATTTTCAGCTCACCGCGGTAATCAGAATCAATGACACCACCCAAAATGTGGATACCCAGCTTAGCTAAACTACTGCGGTCAGCCAGTCGTCCATAATGGCCCTGTGGGACACTGATTGCAAGTCCCAGAGGAATCAATTTCTGTGAATATGGACCAAGATCTACAGCAATTGGGTTTTACAAGTCATACCCGGCAGCACCATCTGTGGCTCGCACTGGATGCTTGGCCGAGGGATTCATCATCTTGACCTGCAAGGCACAGGGAACAGAATTAGAAACCAGAGATGGCAATGTCTGGTCTGTATTTCTGCACTGTTTCCATTCACCCAAAAATCTGACCTGTCGAGTAATGACTGGTGACACACTGCAATGATCACATGTCTGTAACCCCACAGGCGGTGATTCTGGGTTACATTCAAGACACCAAAATCCTGTAACCAGCGGTTCGGAAAATTGCACTAACGTGCGTCGTCCACCAGCACTGTCAGTCTTCAGGGAACTCAGGTAACGTGTCTGGTAGCCACCAGGGCCTTTCCTAATTTTCAGCAACTCAGTGGGTATTAAAAATTTCTTAGTGGGCAGAAGTCCCAACCTATACTGCAGGAAAAAAGGGTATCCCAACAGGATACGATCACCCACTTCAGCAAAATGGACGAACACATTCTTGCAGATTAAAACTGAAGTTCCCTGAAGACTCAGGACTGGCAAACAAATATCAGTGAAAACGCCCATATAACCACCGCTGATGAGTGACTTACCCGCCCCCACCAACCGCAACTTGTGCGGTGCCGGTACCCAGCATGCTCGAGGAAACTTCCCGGACGAGCAGACCGCCATCACCTGACAACCAATGTCAGCCAGGGCGATCAGCTGTAGTACCTCATCAGGCAAAGACGAAAACAATAAACGAACAGGGAACAGCAACTCACTCCTAAGCTTACTCCGTTTATTGGGGGGGTCACCTGGATGGCGTATTTCAGATTTCAGGGATGTGAGGTCCACCGTTTGAACTGCCCTAAGATCAGGCCTTGAAAAATCTGGAGGCAGTCTAATACGGCGTACCCGCACTGTCGCACATGGTTCAGCACACCGGGCGTTAGTGTGCGTACCAAACCCCTAACCTTGGATCTTTTTGATGGGCTGGGGTGGCGGAAAAACAAATGCGGGATTGAGGCTCCGGTCGTCTCGAGGAATCTGAGTTTCCTGCGGCTCGCGAGCCTCCGCTTCCAGCTGCCGAAGGCGCTGACGACCATATGAACGAGGCTGAGGACAATCGTATGACAAATGGCCTCGTTCCCCACATCGAAAACATGTGGCACTGCCACTGTCCTTCCGTTTGTCCTGGGGGTGGGTTTGCGATCGGCGACGCCCTGGGCTGCTGCCCTTCCCGTGTGGACTTCGGCTCTCACGGCGCTTGTCATGGCGATCCGTTGACCGGTCTCAGGAACGGCGTGGTGAATAATGGGAGTCACGAGAATAATTATGAGAAGGACTCCTACTGCGATATCTCGGCTCCCGATCCCGTCCCCGATCCTGACTGCCTTCTCGACGACGGTCCTGACTGCCAGTGCGTCCCCTGGCCTGCGTATCACTACCACGACGATCCCCCGAACCGTCCGGGCGTCGTTCTTGACTACCATCCCTACGACGGTCCCGACTGCCATCCCGACGGCGGTCCCGACTGCCATCCCGACGACGGTCCTGACTGCCATCCCGACGGCGGTCCCGACTGCCATCCCGACGGCGGTCCTGACTGCCATCCCGACGGCGGTCCTGGCTGTGAGAACGTTCCCGGCCAGCACCTTTACCACCACCATAGTCGTGGCTGCCACGCCTCTCAGGCCGGCCACGGTCGCGGCTATGGCTTCGTTCTCTACGCGAACCGTACCGACTTGTCGTTCGTTCATTTCCCACAGCCCCAATCACAGCACCACTGGTGTAATGCTGGACCAATCCTTTCAAAACAAACCGACCGTCGCGCCTAGCCTTAAGACGCGTCATAACAAACACATATGTCTCAAGGTCTGTGAACTTCATATCACCATTGGATGTTTGGGCATATAGCAAATCATCCCTAATTTGGACCCACGGGTTGGAGGGATCCATTTTCTCCGTGTACACACAGATGGCCGCCAGGAATACACTGTGAGCATCCCACATATTTACACCACCCGTGGATATACGGCCATGATTCAAAAATTTTACCGTGAAACGGTACCACTCATCAGGCCCAACATCACCTCGCAGAGCCTGTCCGTAAGCCAATTCCCGAAAAGACCGGTCTGGAACATATGGGTTACACTCATGTCTACCATACAATTTAATGAGCCTAAACACCTCCTCAATAGTGAGGTGTTCCCGTGCAACTTGCTCCACAACAAAAGACTGACGGTGCGCGGGTTGTGTGGCTATGAGCATGCGGGTTTGCCAATCAAGGCTATAACGAAACCCAGTGCGCATGTACCAATCACGATACAATATTTCCCAATCATAAATGGGTGTAGACTCATCCCAAACCGGTACTGACCATTGTTTTCGTAGACTGTCGATCAACTGTGGGTCAATCCAGCCATCAGGTGTCTTACCCCATATGCCTTTAGCCTGAAGGGCCTCACCAGGTGGCGGCTCAATAAATTTTATTTCCTCATTAAAAACCCGGACCTCATGAAAGGCATAGCCGCCCGAAATGCCAGACAACTTGAGCTGTGAAAGCTCAAAAAGAGGGGGTTCTAAAGCCCTATATGGTTTAACATATCCATCCGCGTCAAAAAGCCAATGGATAGCACGTGAATGCACCTCCATTGCAGGGGTTGGGACTCGAGGGCTGGAATACACCGGCCTCACCGAAGTCGCCATAGCCCTCCGAGAATGTGAATCCGGCGGTTGACCCAACGACACGTCGTATTGACTTTGAGAGGGTGGGGATGGAGATGGAGGTGGGAGGGGTGAAGACGACGTATGCACGGTTTGCATGGTGGGATTTGCATAAGGAGAATGCATGTAATTTGACTTTGATGCCTTGGTGTTAGAACTTTGCGATGCGTGGAGGTGTGATTCCCCGGTTGCTGCACTTGGCACCCTTGGGTCTTCGCGTTCCGCAGTGCCACGCCTGGATCGAAGGCGATCAAGTGCTGCCGACAACCCTTCAATCTTTTCACCCATGGAAGCATATTGACTCCCAGTGCTTTGTTGGATTCCATCCATGGTAGTAGCAAAACGTTCTTCCATGTCTTGAAGTTTAGAACTAACATCCTCAAACCTAGGGTCTTGTACGCGGCTTGCGGTGTTAATTCGACCCTTCAAACTCTCGTAGTTCTGCTGCACTATACCAAGGATATTGGCGGTCTCCTTATGCATTCCATCCACAGTCAAACGGTAGTCATTGAATGCACGTGACAATTCACCCATTTGACCGGCATTCATTTGACACCTTGCATCCACTTGCTGGATTTGTGCATGCACACCTTCCAGCTTGAGTTCAACACTCAAAGCATCAACCTTGTTAGCATATACACCAAGAGTTTTTTTCATCTCATCAACCATTTTTTTCATTTCTCCCAATGGCAACATGCTTTCACCGACCTCCGCTTGCACAATTTTATTCACTTGTTCGGCGTGCAACCCGTTATCCACCGAGTGGGGCGGAGGCGGAGGTGGAGGCGTGTGTGACAAGTGCTCCATACGTTGCTCGGCGTGTTGCACACGTTCCAACAAATCCGCGTGTTTTTTTGTAAACGCGACATGCAAATCCTCGTGCATTTTTTTGTGGTGTTCCAAAACACCGTCATGTGAGCGACTCGTGGACACGCGTAACTCCTCTTGGAATTTTGTATGGCGCTCCAAAGCCTCTACATGCAAACGATGCGCATGTGTCTCGTGTTGTGACGCAATGAGCGCACGCAACTCACTCGAGGATACCTGAACTGAACCTTCACACGTAGTCATTCGTTCATGTAAATTTTTTTGAGTTCTCGAGATTTCATCCTTCACACGCTCAATTGCTTCCAACCGATCTACAAACAATTTCAAAGATCCATGATCCCCATTAACCAATTCAAGACCATGCGATATGGACGAAAGGCGTTGGTCATACGACTCAACTAAGCGACGAACTTGCGAAAAATTAGTGGCCGCTTTTTCAGCATCTTGGGACACTCGGCGTTCAAGCGAAGTAACACGGCTAAGGAGAGCTTCATACCTGCGTGTTACCGCGAGGCGTTCGGCTTCCGTTCGCTCATGCACTTGTCGTTGAAACTTCGCCTCATCCTCAAGTTTGGCCACCTTAGAAACAAGAGATTGAAAAGCAGGGTGGGATTCAAATTGGTGTTGATTATGTACATCGTGCAAAAACGGAAATATCTCTTGCTTGTGCAATTCAAACGATTGCATACATTCATTGTATACATTCTCAATGTCCCCTTTAATGACGTTCGCGAATTCCTTCATGTTGTCAAAATTCCAATACTGATGGTGTTGCAAATACTCTCCTAAAAAATCCGGAGTGACAAATTGGGCACCACGAAGCGAGGCAATGTCGGCTTGCATATGGTATGCCGATTCAGACGCCGCCTTCAAGCTTTCACCCATTGCATGATGCAACTCATCAACACGAATGTTCAATGTATGCACATCGTTAGCGGATGCTAAATTAGCAAATTGGGAACGAATGTTGCCCATGGACTCGTCAACTTTATGGGCACTCGCCGCTCCCTCAACGACATGCTTGATGGTTTGACTAAGAGAATCGACACGCCCTTGGAATTCGTCGACGACCTCACGAAGGCTATTCACGTCAACGGCGCTGCTTTCCAAATGGTGGATTCGATCGGAATAACGCCGTGGATCACGTGAACGCTCATGTTCAATTTGTTCAAGTTGTTCAATGCGATCAACCACAAGCCTATCACGTTCCTCTATGCGAGTTGCGACCGCGTGTTTCAATCGTTTGATTTTGTTGGCCGTCTCCGTCCGTTGGGAAGCTTGCAAGCCACGGAGCACGGCATCAATTTCGGTGCGTGTGATAGGCGAGTCGTGTGGTTGTGGATCATGTGATTGGCTTTGCACGGCCGCCATCTTCTCAAATTTATCGACGACCGAACGAACATTTGATGGTTCACCCTTGTCATAGTGAATCACATCTTCATGATCTTGCTCAAAATTCACCATCTCGTCATCATCAAAGAAACCATCCGGCAATTTAGTGTGAACTTCACTCATGGGCTCATCACCAAGACCATAACCGCTACCATGTTTTGGGACTCTTGTTGTTGATTCCTTTTGATCCCATGTTTGTTTGATGTCCGTGTTCTCGACTCAACTCAACCCAAAGGCACAAGATCCTTGGTAATGTTCCCAATGATTGTTTGATTGGAAATTCACTTGATTTTATGATAACGCGATCACAATGCAAGTTGCAGAGCAAAGGCAACACCTCAGAAACTCTGGAAATCCATTACGAAAGTAGTACAAGACCCTGAGCAGTTCGGAATCATTCAATGATACGCTGGCTATCAATCTCAGTTAACCTCAATGACGAATACAACAATTCTTTAATGCGATGCAAACCTTTTCGATTCGTTCCATTCATTTCATAATTTAATTTCCTGAAGTTCTTGCGACTGTGGGACTGTCCTGCGATCGCGACTGCGATCTCCGTCCGTCCCTCTATTCCATTACACCCCGCTACCCACCAAGCACCACAGCCCCAGGGACCTTAGGCGGCCGAAGCAGGTACGCTTTTGTACCGGGGTCTCTGAAAATTTGGTATGGGTAATTTGCCCGATTTACCTTCTTTTTTCTACCACAAAATTTGACTACTCAGTTTTTTAGCCCAATTACCCACAAAAATGCATGATTTTCCTCCAAAAAAGCTCTCACACTTTTTGCCATTTTACCCACTTTTCTCTAAAATGCACCACATTTTGGGGGTTCTCGAACTAGAAAACCTTGTTTTTTGTTGTTCTCCTCCCCATGCTTTTTTCTCCTACCTTAAAAATTCACTTTTTACACCTCGGGTCTCCAAAATGCTGGAAAATGCCACCATTCTCTTATTCGTATTGCGGGGCCTCGCAAAACGAGAAATGCAACAACGTAATTCACTGCAATTACACACAACTTCAGGGGATCTTGCGGATCTTTTAGGGGGCGCACAGCATTTTGACTACCTTTCCGGTGACCTCAATGTTCACCGCGTCCACTTTTCCGGAGTCCGTGGACTTGACTTCGGTCAAGGGCGATGCCAGTCGTGCACGCAGGCGACAAAGGTCCATTGATGACCCATGCTTTGGATGAGTGTTTCCCATCGCCATCCAGAATCGCGCCTCTGCTGAGCGTTTCCCATTTCGGCGACGGAGCTTCAGGTTTCCACTGCCAAGCCCCGAAAGGGATCCGAAACCAAAGGACATCCCAGTCGTGCAACGGTACCTTCTCTGCCGGATTCGCCTCTGGAAACATAGGAAAGGTTGCGTTTACCTTGTTTGCGTGTTTGCCTACCTGCTTGTGAGGGGAACATACTGCGGGTCGGGTGGATAACGCTGTCCGGCGCGGCTCCCCAATGCCAATTGATCCACTGCTGCTTTTGATAGGCAGAGGCCCGGTCCTGGATTTCCTTGATGTTCGTTTTTGGTCTCGACATGTCGGCGGCGACCCGTTCTAGGAGCGATGGCTCGTACAGACCCTGCAAGAACTTCAGCTGGTTCATCGTCACCGGCATGTCCATCTTCTCGAAATTATCCAGCAACCTAGGGCCTGTGTCACCGCACCTCTCATGGTGGCTTCCTTGACCAGGGGATCGCTGAAGAGGTGTTCGGTGGCATGGTGTGCGTGGCTGTGGGTTGGCCAGCCTTCGTGTTGCCGTAGGGTTTCGGCCGGGGCCCAGCCCACTAGTGTGTTCCTGCCCGTATGGAGGGGGCATATCTTGAAGTGTTCCCAGTCCTCCAGGGTGGTGTGATCGCACGGGCAGCGGGTGTGTTCTTCCGGGACATGGATGTGCTTGCGGGCGAGCCATGGGCGACCCTGGTGAGGGGTGGTAGTTGTTCCCCGAGGAGCGGGATGCGTCGTTTCTGGAGGTGGGCTGGGACATTTGCTGGGCGTAGTGCCGAGTGGTACAGGGGGACCGTCAGTTCATCCTGGAGCTCTTGGATGTGTGCTCGGCTATGGTACATGATTTGCGTTGCAGATGGCTCGCTTTACGTTCTGAATGGGCAACATGGGACAGAAGCATGCAGAAAGATTCAGCAAATGCGGCTCGCAGTAGGCAAAGAACTGGAGGACTGGCATGGATATTGCTACGTTGACATTCTCAAGTACGAAACGCCTTAGAGGATCCGGGCCAAGGTCGCAGGATTGCAGCAAGCTGGCAACCAGTCTGTGACGTGGATTCCGCTGTCCGAGGCGCTAGACAACATTTTGTTGTTCATTGAGGACTAGAAGCGGGAAAAGGAACCACAAGATTTCGAACGGATCAAAACTGCTGTTGCCCAGGCTGCCGTCAACTCTGCGTTTCTTGCCCCCGAGCTGTTGGAGGAACCAGGGCACACAGTATGTGTTCGTGCGTCACACGGTCACCGTGCACGAGGTCTCGCGCACTCTATGGCATGGTTTTTCCTCTAAGGACGAAACATCTTCTCACTGGCATAATACTGCGGCCTCGACGCGATTACTGGTATGAAGAACCTCAAGAGTAAGAGCAGGAAAGAGGATGTCACAAGGAATGCCTTCAAGAAGCTGGAGGGGCTGCATCTACCAAGTTTATTGCAGAGGGTCTGTGCGCATATGAACCTGAAGGAATCGACCATACGCAGCACTCAGACCTACATTGATGCGTTGATCACGGAACAATTGGTTACTTTCCACCTTGACCATCCGGACAATAAAGATTTCGTCAACCAAACCGCAGGTATGCGTCAGTTTCGCAGCTTCAATGCGCAAAGGCTCGCGCACTCAACCGGCTTTTTCACATCTGCACGGCTGCCGATGCGAAGAGGTGAGCAGAAGTCGCAGCTCTGGGCACGCCGTAACAGATGATTGGCCTGGGAAATTGGGGTTATTGGGAAGACGCAAAAAATTCGAAGTACCGGTCGCCGTGGCCAAAGTTGAAAACGTTGACCGGTGCACCTCTGTGGCGGACTAGGGACAAGGGACCAACTGCAAAGGAAGGATGCGGTACCAGCATCGGCGCCGACGACACAAACACGGTTGAGTACTGGCGAAGTGATCAATGTCCCCAAAGAAGACGACCAAGGGAACAAGTGCACTTTGACAGCATGCCGTATTGAGGATATTGAAGAGACACCACCAGCCCGTTTTCGGGACTAGCAGTACCCGTTGTGGGTCGTCAACGCTGACCTTTTCGTAGAATATGACTCTGCAGGATTTGTTCCTAAGTGGTTGTTCGACGTGATGATGTTGGGGAAGGACGTCATTTTCTATGGTGATGCTGATGTTGTGCACCGTATTGGCCGTGACATTCAGAGGCTCTGGCGTATGGAGAAGGACAAGGATCCAACTAGAGTGCCTTTCTATCATGCCCGGTTGCCGGTATACTCTTGGTTGTCGGGTTCCGTTACAAGCAACATGTATCAGTTTGACGAGCACAGAATGTGGATCGGAACAACGAGTCGCTGGGATAAGCAGCCATATCTGCTTCTTTCGCCGGTTTCGATGCCGTTGTGTGCGCGAGGCCTCGCGCACTGCTGTCTCCGTCATTGGTGTTTATTCATTGCATTTGCAGTTGCCCAACTATGTGACGTATCCCGCTGGATGTTTCCAAGAGATGCAAAACCAGAACTTGGGTGGTTCCGTGCCTCTGATTCACGTGCTTTAGTACCTTGGCAAGTATCTGTTACACTGCGGGCATGCTGATGCAGTGGTTGTTGTGGATGACACGCCTGCCATGGCCGCAGAGATTGTGATGTCAGACGAGTCGGGGAGGACTAAAGTGGCGTTTCAGGCTGTGTCAGCGATCAAGCAGAAGGACCTTGCCAATGCCGTTGGAGGTGCTCTGCAGCATGTCATCATCATGCGGTACATGTTGAAAGCCGATCACACGGAGCAGGGAGTGACAGCTGCAACTTGGGATACTCAAGAAGAGTGGCTTTTGCGTCGCATTTCCTGTGGGTTTTGGACAACAACTGTGGTCACGAAGCACACCAGAAGGCGCATACTTCTGAAGCCGCCCAAGAGCAGATCGTCACTGAGGCCCCCGTTGATGAGAGTGAGTTCAATGCGCCTAATCTGAAGAAGACTGCCGAAGGTTTACCAACTCGGGGTACTGAAGCCAGAAAAGGAACCCCCTCAAGTAGCAAGAAGCAGGCGAAAGGAAAGGGAAAGGAATCGGACAAGCCTAAAGAATCAGACGACGACGATGCCTAGGAGGAGACAGAAGATGATCATCCGGAACAAGTACTAGAGACCCAGCAGAAGCGCAAGCGGGCGCCCGCCTCTCACTTTGATGCGAGTCCCAATGATTCGGGTAAGGACCGCCAAAAAAGAAAGCGAAAACTGCTGCAAGTGCTACTGCACAGCTGAAGCCGCCCTCGCGTTTTGGTGCCCATCCATCCCGTGGTACCGTTGCCTCCCCAAGTGGGGGAATTAAGGTGGCAAGAAGCCTGGGTTCCAGGTTGGCTAAGGTTGCAGGACCGAAGATGAAGTAAGTCACGATTAACCGAGGTGTTTTTCTATTTTTGCAGTCATGTGTCCGCGAGGTCTCGCGCACTCGCCTTCGACGCGAATGCAATTATATGCCCTTAAGGGCTTGTACATTTGTGCCCAGCTTTTATTTCAGTGTTTGCATGTTGTGCATTTCGTGTCGTGTTTTTGTTGCCTTCCGTACACAATTATTTCAACGACCTTGAGTGCGCGAGGCCTCGCGCACCGAGGGACGAAAAAAAGCAATTTGTTTCGCGGGACAAACTTTGGTACAACTGGAGTTCCACAAAATGTCATTTTTGAAAGTGAGCTTCTGAAAAGGCACTTGCTTGTGGGATTTTCAGAATACACAAACAACAACATTGGTAAAATGCACCCTTCAAATGAATCAAAATAATATTTTGTTTTGGGCAACAAAATCTTCCAAAAAACAGCCAATTGCATAAAAACCAATTTTTTTTTGTGATGTCTGATTCCTGCGTGCTGCAAATGTCCAAAAAGAATAGTTTTTTCGGCTGCCGTTTTTTGTGTCTGCCCCTTGCGGAAAGGGTTGCGGTTTGCATAGGCTAAGTTTATTTGCGTCAGAAGAGACTATAACTGTGCGCTTTGCGGTTGAACTTGTAGCAGAACGGAGTAGAATCGTAGGGCATTTGTCATGAGGTGGAGGGCTGTGTGTAACAGGAGCTCATTGCGCAGAGCGCGACCAAATGCGCTTTGCGCGACCTCAGCCAGATCGGATGCTGCTGCCGGCGAGCTTCCGCTGTACATTGCTGGGCGCTGTTTTTTGGATGGGACTTGTCCGGGTCCCCTACATCAGAAAAACCCCGATGGCATCGAAAAAAAAAAAACTCAGAAAGTGATCCTAATGATCAAGTTGCGCACCTGGTTGTGGAGTGCTTCGTCGTTCCTGAGGTTGTGCAAATCCTTGGTTTTTGTCGCGCGCAGGTTGTCTCTTCGTCGGTTGCTCCTACTGCTACCGCTGTACCTTTGTTGCCTACCGAGCCTATTCCTCCTGTGACAACACGGCGAGCCAGCAGCCTCGTCAAGGTTATTGGCACAACAGGCGGATCTCGTGGCCCTGAGCTGGGCTCTTTTGGAAACTTTGTCAACACTATTAGCAGTGCGGCCGTCGTCAGCGCTACCAGTCTCTCTGGTTGTTGTGTCACCTTCAGCTGTTGTTACCATGCCGCCCAAAACTTGTGGCGGCAAAAAGGAAGCCGTCATTCGCGTGCCCTGCAGGGCCACCAAGCTAAGGAGAGTGACCTTTCGAGCAGCCAGTCTCTTACCCTTATAACCACCAGTGCCTCTGTTGATGACAGCCCTGAATCATGCTTGTTGGTACTCATGTGTGCTATGGACTGCAATCCTAGAGCCCAACGAATCGACATTTGTATTCCTGTGTAGGATTGTACTGCAATCCCACAGTCCAAGGTACGCATGGCCTCTTACAGGAGCAACAAAATGCCCCAACTCCAATCCCCTAAACGCAAAAAAAAACGCAAAAAGAGCATCTTTTGCTGCAACGCCCTACGAAAAAATGGGTTCCTGAAAAAAAATTGCGAGATTTTTCTGCCCATTTTGGATGCTCTCGCCAAATTGTTGCTTATTATTAATTCAAAACACCCAACGGAAACATTAGGATTCCGCGAATTTCTAGAATTCGGTCAGTAGTTTGGGTGGCAGGGCCGGTTGGCAAAGATGGACCGAAGCTGATTAGCTGCAGAGCCACCGGGTGCAACGTTGCCAGCATAGTGACCACTGAATCTGTGGGAAAATAGACTCTCGCTGGGAAAAGCAGCTGCAGCAGAACGCCTTCCTGAAAGAGCGTCAGCCGTTCCTAATGTGTCAACTGTAAGAGTTTCAGAAAGCGAGCCCATTGCAGCGCTTACGCAACCGCCGGTGCATACGCCTCGTTACTGGTGAAATGACCCAGGAGGATTCCTGGGTAGTTTACCTTCAACTTCACATTGATACCAAACCACTGCAAAAGCTGCAGATGGGAGCTGAACCCAGCCCCTGCCTACGTACCGCCTCAGTGCACAATCCATGATGTTATTTGCCTATGTACCTATACTATTACCATTCAATCACTCATTGTCTATATTTACCTGCGGATATCATGTTTATAGCTGGTCACATCCCTGAACAATCTTGAACATGTAGCCCCCTAGCACCCCAGGGGTATCGCCGGGATGCACAGAGCAAAAAAATATTCAGAAATAAGCCTCAAATCATATCGCTTTCAAGGTAAAACTGTAGTAGGCTGAGCGAAATCTGTACAGGCGCGCTACCAAATTTTCAACAAACCAGTTCCAAATTCGTCCAAAATAGTGCCCATGGCACGTGAAATCCTGCCTTGTCATTTCGCAAAATGGGGCATGAGACAGAGAAGAGGGGGGAGGGGGGGCAACAAGCAGTGGGACACACACAGCATCCCTCACGCGAATCTGGCATTTTGCAAAAAGGGGGACAAGGGCACAAAAAACTTCATTTTTGCGTTTTTTTTTTGGCAGACAACAACACCCGCCGTGCGAACACCCCCCCTTTACTGCCTAATGGCCCGGATGACAGGATTTTGATCTGCTGCTGCTTGTGGTTGGTGTTTGCCCCTCTCAGGGGGGGGGGGGGGGGGCTACCGCCCTGGACAATGCCGGAGACCAGCTCAGCTTGGACCTGTCGCTGGGAGAATTCAGTGTTACGTGGCTCCCAATCGGGCTTTCCAGGCTCCGTCGCAGTGGCCAAACAAAAAGGACAGGGGGCGCAAGGACCTGCGGCCATCCCTGTCGCGCGAACACCGGGGCCTCTGTTTCTTAGTGAATGGCTGTGTTACGTCGTGGCCATCTGTTGCAGCCCCCCACTGCAGCCGGATACCCGCGGGGCCCTGCCCGCCCTTTCCTTCCGGTGTTGAGGGTGGAAGGTGTTGAGGCCCTACGCCGAATGTAGGGGCAAGTGGGGGACTCAGAGAGATCTGGGTGCATGGGCCACTGCACCAGCAAGGCACCAGGGGGTGTCTGCGAGGGAGGCCCTCCTCTGCCCGCACGGGGCATCGACCTCATGCCTCTTCGAAATGTCTGAAACCTTTGAAAAAGAAAAAAAGCATGTCTTTTTGCGCACTTAGGCCCGGTAACTGCGTTTTCCCGGCACTTGCGACCGTCAACCACACGCGAACCACCAGTAACACCCCCCCTTGGTCTGGCTGCGGGAAGGTTCACCTCACATACGCAAATTCTCAGGTCAAAAATGCGCCCGTGTCTGTCCCATCCTCCTCCGTCGTTGTGGCGCCTTTGCACTGGCAGTCATGCTGACCCTCTGACCACGGGCACCCATGAGTATGACCACAATACCTGCACGTGGGGCCGTTAGCTCGCGCCACAACCCTTCCCTTCCGGGGCCTGGCTTGCAACCTCCAGGAACCGGGACCGCGTAGCTCAAGTGTGGAAGCACTCTACCGATGCCCCAGGGATCTGAGTTCGCATCCCTCCGCCGCAGCGGCTCGCACAAGGTGTCGGACAGCACGGCCATCCCTCTGCGGCTTGCCAATGCGGGCGGATCCAAAGTGGCTGAGAAGAATTTTCACTGGATGCAGGGCACATGGTGACCACTGAGGACCCCCCCACCCCGTCGGCCCAACTCTCGTCGTGTTGACTGCACGCACCCCATTTGCGTGTTGTCTGAACTGGGGGTCAATGTGACATCAGGGGCCGTGCTTCGTGGTTCACTATCAACGTAAAGTGGGTGGTCTGGCACCGCCGGTTTGCGATGGGACTGGGCACACAAGAAAACGCGATCTGGCGGAACCCCCAGCCGCGCCTGTGCATCCCCAACAGCAGGTGGCTCCGGTGCGCCCCGTGCATATCAGTGCGCGGCGCATGCAATGAGCGACGGGGCGCCGACCCATCATCGGTGCCCGTACACTCCCTCCCATTGTGCACGAGAGGCTCGGGTCACAAAAACGGACGGTCAGATGGGGTCGCCGGTGCGAAGACATGGACCGGGCTTGGTCAAGCGGGAGGGAGGTGAGAGTGGGTGACAGAGGCCCTCCTCTGCCCGCACGGGGCATTGACCACATGCCTCTTCGAAATGTCTGAAACCTTTGAAAAAGAAAAAAAGCATCTCTTTTTGCGCACTTCGGCCCGGTAACTGCTTTTTCCCGGCACTTGCGACCATCAACCACCACTAAAACGCCCCTTGGTCTGGCCGCGCGAAGGTTCACCTCACAAACGCGAATTCTCAGGTAAGAAATGCGCCCGTGCCTGTCCCGTCCTCCTCCGTCTTTGTGGTGCCTTTGCACTAGCAGCCATGCTGACCACGGGCACGCACGAGTGTGACCACAATACCTGCACGTGGGGCCGTTAGCTCGCACCACAACCCTCCCTTCCGGGTCCTGGCTTCCGGCCTCCAGGAACCGCATCCCCCATCCCCGCCCCCCCCCCACACATACACCCCGTCCTCCGTACGCCACGGGCCCAATCGGACAGGGTCCGCACGGCGCACGCGACCAGAACTCATTGGCGCTCCACCGCCACGGCGTTGAGGGCCGCGTACACGCGGTTCAGCTCCTGGAAGGAGGGCCGGCTGGTCGTGAAGGGCACGGACTGGATGCGCGGGTCCCCCTTCTGCAGGGGACTGCGGTCGAAGTACAACACGCGGGTGTTCAGGGGCCCCGGGGCGTGCAGGAAGATGGCGGAGCACGACCGGATCTGCGCGGCCCACTCACATAACGTGTCCTGGATCGCCTTGCGCCACTTGGCCTCGTGATGGCGACGGAGCTGAGACCCGACGGACGTCTGACTGCCACCGCTGGCGTCGTGCCCGGACTGCCGCCCCCCCTGAGAAAGGCACGCGTGGCGGGGGAGAGTGGCGGGGCCTCGCCGCCCGCTCTCACGCACTGACCGTCAGCAGCAACCGCCACAGCCCTCCCCCACCCTCGAAGGCGGCCCACAATCCTCAGCACCCCTCCGACCGTCGCGTACGGTACACTGGGGGAGAGTCGCAGGGCCTCGCCACCAGAGCCTTGTGCGTAGGGACCCCCGGGGGGGGGGCGGGAGGAGGGGGTTGGGGGCCTCAAAGGCTGGAGGTGATCCACCCTTCCACCAACCCGTCAAACCCCCCCCCCCCACTCCCCCACCCCATATACCTATGGTCTGTTGGCCCATACGGGCTGTAGTTCACTGCAGCATAAGTCCAGACCCCCTGAGAAACAAAAAACAGTGGATTGCGATCTATGTCCCCTCAGAAACCTCGCACTCACAGCGCGACCACTCAGAATTGAAAGCCGGGGGCCTTGCATCAGGACCACCACGTTGAGTGGACTCTATGCCACAACTTTCAATGCCCCTGAGTCCCAAGGCTTGCGGCCCAGCACCCCAGAAAAGAGGGTCGATGCCTCCAAAAAACCACTGAAAAAAGCCTTTGATCCACCCCCCCCCCCCCTGTGTGACGTGCAGTCTGGTTGTTGTTTCTCTACGGGGCCCTGGACAGTCACCCGTTCTTCCCTTCGCATGTTGCGTCGGGTCGCTGCGTTCTGTCGGCCGCTGCGGCCGGTGCTCCTGCTGGTGTCGTTTCCGCGTCCGCGGAGCCCGGCGGTTGGTGTGCCGGGGCTGTGCTGGATGTGGCGGGATGTGCCGTTTGTGCATCAGCGGCGCCCAATAGTTGGCGTATTGGGGGTTGTGCTGGTTGTTGCCGGGGTCGTTTGACTGTTTTTGCTGTCCACACGCCTCTGTCCACCCCCCCCCCGCCCGGGGGAGGGTGTCCGACACACTCAGCACAAGCCTGCTCACCACCCCCTCTCTCGGGGCTGTGGCATTCGTCCGTGAAAGGAAATCCGGTGTGCCCAACCGCGTGGCGGGGGTTCAAAACGCCGTCAAAGAAAACCCCCCCCCCCCCGCGAGAAATGAGGACTATCTGGACCACCTCGACACGCTCTGTCCGAAAATCCCAACAGCAAATGATGGGCCCGCGTCGCCTGATTTTTTTTTGGGGGGGGGGGTCAACATCATCCTCAACGTCGCTCCACACGGCCACCGCAGCCTGTTTAACATCCCCGGCACGACCCCTGATTACCCCACAGCCGGTCACAACCCCCACGCCCTTGGGCACCCCCACCCCCTGTCCCTGCCCTCCAACACCTGCTTCCGCCGCACGATGTACCGGTGGAACGTCTTGTGGATCACCGCCTTCCCGTTGATGTAGACCGCCCCCGCGAAGTAGCCCCCGTGGCTGAGCAGCACAAACCACTGCAGCCGCAGGGGGTCGCTCATCCACTCGATCTTCAGGGGCTTGTCCAGGACGGACCCCAGGCCCTCGTCGTCCTGCTTCTTCTCCCACTGCGCCGTCAGGAACGCGGCGAGGGTGCCCAGGTCCGCCTCCGCTGCGTCCGCCTCCTCCTCCACCGCCAGCTCCGCTTCCTCGTCCTCAGACCCATTGCCATCCTCCGCCTCCTCCTCGTCTCCTTCGCTGCCGTAGTCCTCTTCGTCGTCGTCTCGGCGCCCCTGCAGAGGACAGGGCGTAGGGGGCCGCAAGCAGGTCAACAAAGCGTTCCACACATGCACGTCCTGGTATGCATATGCAGCACTGTTCGGCAGTTCCACTGATATGATGGGTCCACGAGCACATCAGCTTATGTACAGGTAGCACTTGTGTTTGCCTGGTCACCCTCCTCTGGCCGTGTTTTGTCGGCCAAAACCTCTAGCCTGCATGTCACTATACGGGGGGTTGAGGTCCACAGGTGGCTGGACAGGCTTGCAGTGTGCTGGCACTCAATCGGCCAACCTGTCTTAGTTTCCTACAGCGCTCAAGGCGGGGAGGTCAGAAGTGTGTGCGTGTGAGGCGTAGGGCGTAGGGGGGCGGGGCACACGCGGACCACGTGGGGGCGAATGCGGGGGGGGGGGGCACACAATCTCCCGCGCCGACCGTCGTCGCTGTGCGCCGCGAAGCGCCGAACTGTTCAAGTCCGTCCCGGGCCCGGGATGGGGGGGTGGGGGATGTTTAGCGAACAGGGAAAGGGGGGGGTTGGCGCGTTTGGCGCGCTATTAGCGGACAGAAAGTGGGTGGGAGGTCTGGCGCGCTGTTGATGCATGTGCGTGTGTGTGGGGGGGTTGCCATCAAGGGCGAGTGTGGGGTGGTACTTCCGTGTTAGCCTTCGGAGGAGGGCGTCCTCCATGCGAGGATGGGGGGGGGGGGTTGCGCACAGCGACGTACTAGAATGGGGGGGTCTGACGGGGTGAGGGGGGTTCACTGGGACCCTCCCTCCTCCTATGGTCCCCCTATGGTCCCCTCCGAAGGCGCGACAGAATTTTTTCAGCTTAAATCCTCTTGGCGCCGGAGGCACGGAAGCAATATTTTGGCTGTCAGCCTCAAACATTGCAAGGGGAGGAGGGGGGGGGGGGTCCAAGGGGGGGGGTACCCCCCTCCTCCTACGGTGTACGGCCGTTCTAATACATCACTGGTTGCGCACGCGTTGGGTTCGGTGATATCAAAATATGCGAGAGACGTGGGGAGTCCGCTCATGATGCCATAATGGAGCGGGGGGGGGGGGGGGGGCTGGCGCTGATAGCGCACCGCAGAGGAAGGGTGGCGGGGGTGGGGGTTCTTGACAGGGGCGGATGGGTCTGATCGGAATGCGCGTGCGGCTGCCGTGTGACTGCGTGTCGCTGTGTGGAAGGGGATACCTGGCCTTTAGTCGGCGGACCGACAGAAGTCTTCGGGGCGCTGTACTCGAAGGTGACCTGCGAGGTCTCCCTCGGAGTGCACGCGAGCAGGACCCCCTTCCACAGCACCAGTCCGATGCGGCGCGCCGGGGCATCGCCGGTCGCGACGGGGCTGAGGTGCACTTTGGGGGAGTTGGGGATGACCGCGGGCTGGTACGTGTACGTGTACATCTCCTCCGGAAGGGTCCACAGCGTGTACACCTCCTCGGCCTCTTTGCCTTTCTTGGCTGCCGCAGATGCAGTCAGGTCCGCGTCCGCGTTTGACGGAGAGTCCTTCGCTGCCTCCATCAGCTGCAGCTCCAGTTCAAGCTCCGCCGCCCTCTTGGCCTCCTCCTTCTGTTGCTGCTGCAGCAGCAGGCGCTCCTTCTCCGCCTTCTCCCGCTCTTTGTTCTTTTCCTTCTTAGATTTCTTTTTCTCGCGGGCCCTCCGCTTCCGTTCCTGAGCATCAGCACGGGGCAGTTGATGACACGTCTTGGCACAAACCGGGGAGTGCGTATGCCAATCCTGATGGTACTATCCTCGATGCACCCACATACCCACACCCACACCCACATACCCACACCCACATACCCACACCCACATACCCACACCCACATACCCACACCCACATACCCACACCCACATACCCACACCCACATACCCACACCCACATACCAACACCCACATACCAACACCCACATACCCACACCCACATACCCACAGCCACATACCCACAGCCACATACACACACCCACACCCACATACCCACACCCACATACCCACACCCACAGCCACACCCAGACCCACACCCACAGCCACACCCACACCCACATACCCACACCCACATACCCACAGCCACAGCCACACCCAGACCCACACCCACAGCCACACCCACACCCACATACCCACACCCACATACCCACACCCACATACACACACCCACATCCACGCCCACACCCACACCCACAGCCACATACCCACACCCACATACCCACACCCACATACCCACACCCACATACCCACACCCACACCCACATACCCACACCCACATACCCACACCCACACCCACACCCACATACCCACACCCACATACCCACGCGCACACCCACATACCCACACCCACATACCCACACACACATACCCACACCCAGACCCCCCCGGCGAATCCGAGGTTCTTCCTCGAAGGGGCCCACGGGCCCAGGGGACGCCACCGGGTATTTTCGGCCAAGCCGGACGGAGCTCCCACCGGCGACCCCCCCCCGCATGGGTGGGTGCACGCGACAACCGCCAGCCCCCCCCCCCCCCCTCAGCCCCCCCAAAAAGGGACTCCGGCGCGGAGGGTTGGGGATATAGTCCCATGCCGCGCGGCCATGAATCGACATGGCCCTACACCGGGCGATACACGCCCGCCCCCCCCCCTCGCTCAAGAGGGGCCCCCGTCGTCCCCCGGGCAGGGAGCAACCCCCCCCCCCCCCCCAGGGAACGGCCGCCCTCGGGAGCCCTCGCCCAGCCCCCGAGGGCCTCTCGGGGTTCGCCCCCGAGCCAGCCCGGCCCTCCCACGCCCCCCCCTCACCAGCCGCAGCCCTAGGGCCCGCCCGGTCTCCCCCGCGCCGGCCCGCGAACTCCCGGGACCCGGGCCCCAGAGCCCCGGTGCCCAGCCCCGCCCGCCCCCCCGGTATCCCTCCGGCGGGGCCCGTCCCGGTCCGGTTCGGCCGCGAGGGGACGGCGAGGCGCTCCCCCCGCCTCCACCGGGATTCGCCCCCGTGGATGACGCTCGGCGGGATTCGTCCCCGCCGAGCGGGGTGCGGGCCCCATCGCTGACCGTGGCCCCCCATCACCACGAGCGCCCCGGGCTCCCCGGCCGACTTTGGCCAGCCCCGGCCGCTCCTCCGCCCCGGTCAGCCACACGGTGACGCTCAGCGGCTGAGCTCACCGCACCCCCTCCCCCGCGCACGCTCGCCAACCCCCACACACAGCCCCCCTCGCCCCCGCCTCCCCCCCCCCCCCTGCCCCCTCCTCCCTCTCCCCCTGCCGTGTCCCTCCCTTCGCTCCTCACAGGTAACCCGTGGCAACGGAAGCAGGCCACCGTGGTCGCAGCCAGCATGGCTCCAGATCATCGTCGGGCCCCCCCACTACCGGCAGGGGTCCCAGGCCTTGCTCCTCCCTCACGCCCCCTGCACCGGCCCAGTGCGGCCTCATATGGCATGAGTCATCCTCCTCCCCTCCGTGCAACGCCTCCCCCCCTGCCCCCACCCCAGCCCCTGCCTCGTTCACAGGAGACGTTCAGGGGGGACCACAGGTCCCTGGGAGGGGACCTCAGTACCCTGGGCGGGGACCCACGCCTCTCACTTCCTGCCCCCGCGCGCCGGGGCCGCACCAGCTGTGCTGTGCCGGCCCCACGGGAAGCGAACAGCACGCCAGGGCCGCACCAGCTGTGCTGTGCAGGCCCCACAGGAACCCCCGCACGCCGGGGCCGCACCAGCTGTGCTGTGCAGGCCCCCACAGGAACCCCCGCACGCCAGGGCCGCACCAGCTGTGCTGTGCAGGCCCCCACAGGAACCCCCGCACGCCAGGGCCGCACCAGCTGTGCTGTGCAGGCCCCACAGGAACCCCCGCACGCCAGGGCCGCACCAGCTGTGCTGTGCCGGCCCCACAGGAACCCCCGCACGCCAGGGCCGCACCAGCTGTGCTGTGCAGGCCCCACAGGAACCCCCGCACGCCAGGGCCGCACCAGCTGTGCTGTGCAGGCCCCACAGGAAACGGGCAGCGCCCCTCCACGCCCGCGCTCGTGCGGTTCAGGGGCACGCAGGCAGATTGCCCCCTCCCCTGTCGTGGGGGAGCGGCGGCCGGAAGCAAGGGGAATCGGGGCCCCGCACGTCCCCGAACAGGTGGTCCCTCCAGCCAGCCCCCCCACCCCGCCTCCGTCTCGCACAGGTCGGGTCACCCTCCCCCCCGCAGCGGGGGAGGGCTCCAGGGTAACACACACAGGTGGCTCCTCCCTCCTGCTTGCGCGCGCACCCCCTCCCCCCCCGACATGGCGCCCCCCCCCCCCTCGGTCGTCGTCGGCACACGCCCGGCCAGCGTGACGCCGGCCGACTGCTCCCTTGCGCCCTGCCCAGGGAGAGCGTGTCTGGCAATTTCTCCCGCTGGCACGTGCTGGGTGCCCTCACAACAACAACAACAACAACAGCCACACCCAGACCCACACCCACAGCCACACCCACACCCACATACCCACACCCACATACCCACACCCACATACACACACCCACATCCACGCCCACACCCACACCCACACCCACATACCCACACCCACATACCCACACCCACATACCAACACCCACATACCCACACCCACACCCACACCCACACCCACATACCCACACCCACACCCACACCCACATACCCACACCCACATACCCACGCGCACACCCACATACCCACACCCACATACCCACACCCACATACCCACGCGCACACCCACATACCCACACCCACATACCCACACACACATACCCACACCCACACCCACATACCCACACCCACATACCCACGCGCACACCCACATACCCACACCCACATACCCACACACACATACCCACACCCAGACCCACATACGCACACCCACATACCCACACCCACACCCACACCCACATACCCACACCCACATACCCACACCCACATACCCACACCCACATACCCACACCCACATACCCACACCCACATACCAAGTCAGGTCAGGTCAGGTCGTGCCAGCAACCACTGTCCGCAAGCCTATCAAATGATGTCGAGCGGCAAGACGTCTGGCCGTATACACATACACTCCGAGAGGCAGGGCAGGACGGCCCCTCATAGACGTTGGCATGACGGCCAGGTTTTGGGGCAGGACGGCCCCCAATTGTTGCTGGCTGGACGGCCAGGCTTTGGGGCAGGACAGCCCCTAATTGTTGCTGGCCGGACGGCCAGAGAGGCCCTAGGGGTGGCGAGCAGGACAGCCCGCCCTGAGACACCAGTCCCGCCGACAGGCACCGGCTTTCTTGGAACTGGTGGGATTCAGCTGAGACGGTCAACGCGCGCACGCGAGGCACACTTGGTGAGGTAGTGGTGCGTCTGCCCCTCACAGGCGGCACCTGTGACCCCGGGGGGCGTCCAGGGTGGGTGGCGGCGTCGTCGGCCGGCCTGACTTGGCACCCACATAGCCACACCCACACCCACACCCACACCCACACGCACACCCACATACCCATGTCATGTCATGTCATGGTATGCTGGATCCATCGTCCGCTGGTCCGTCCGAGGACGTCCATCGGCAAAACGTCCAGCCGGTACACACCCACACACTCCGATGAGACGAGCCCCAGGTAAGGAGGACTGTGGCACCATGCATGGCGCGAAGAAGAGAGGCGCCCGGACCAAGCTAGGTCCACCACGGGCAGGCGAGCGGACGCTCAGAAACACCAGTCCCGCCGATAGGGCCTGCTTTTCTGGGAACTGGTGGGTCTCACCTTTGATGGAATGGGCACTAGATGAGGGGGGGCCGAGAGCACCATGCATGGCGCGAAGAAGAGAGGCGCCCGGACCAAGCAAGGTCCACCACGGGCAGGCGAGCGGACGCTCAGAAACACCAGTCCCGCCGAGAGGCCCCGGCTTTCTGGGAACTGGTGGGTCTCACCTCAGACGGTCGACGCGCGCACTCGAAGCACACTTGGTGAGGCAGTGGTGCGTCTGCCCCTCACAGGCTGCACCGCTGACCCCGGGGGGCGCCCAGGGTGGGTGGCGGCGTCGTCGGCCAGCCTGACTTGGCACACACATACCCACACCCACATACCCACAGCCACATATCCACACCCACATACACACATCCACACCCACACACCCATACCCACATACCCACACCCACAGCCACACCCACAGCGACACCCACAGCCACACCCACACCCATATACCCACACCCACATACCCACACCCACATACACACACCCACATCCACGCCCACACCCACACCCACATACCCACAGCCACATACCAACACCCACATACACACACCCACACCCACATACCCATACCCACATACCCACACCCACAGCCACACCCACAGCCACACCCACATACCCACACCCACACCCACACCCACATACCCACACCCACATACACACACCCACATCCACGCCCACACCGACACCCACACCCACATACCCACACCCACAGCCACATACCAACACCCACATACCCAGATCCACATACCCACACCCACATACCCACACCCACACCCACATACCCACACCCACATACCCACACCTACACTCACACCCACATACCAACACCCACATACCCACACCCACACCGACATACCCACACACACATACCCACACCCACATACCCACACACACATACACACACCCACATCCACGCCCACACCCACATCCACACGCACATACCCACACCTACACCCACACCCACACCCACACCCACACCCACACCCACACCCACACCCACACCAACACCCACACCCACATACCCACACCCACACCCACATACCCACACCCACACCCACATACCCACACCCACATACCCACACCCACATACCCACACCCACATACCCACACCCACACCCACACCCACATACCCACACCCACATACCCACACCCACATACCCACACCCACATACCCACACCCACATACCCACACCCACATACCCACACCCACATACCCACACCCACATACCCACCCCCACATACCAAGTCAGGTCAGGTCAGGTCGTGCCAGCAACCACTGTCCGCAAGCCTATCAAATGATGTCGAGCGGCAAGACGTATACACATACACTCCGAGAGGCAGGGCAGGACGGCCCCTCATAGACGTTGGCACGACGGCCAGGTTTTGAGGCAGGACGGCCCCTAATTGTTGCTGGCTGGACGGCCAGGCTTTCGGGCACGACAGCCCCTAATTGTTGCTGGCCGGACGGCCAGAGAGGCCTTAGGGGTGGCGAGCAGGACAGCCCGCTCTGAGACACCAGTCCCGCCGACAGGCCCTGGCTTTCTTGGAACTAGCAGGCAATACTATGCAACACCACATAGCACCATGCAGCACCAAGAAGCACCAGGCAACACAGGCAGCACCGAGTAGCAGCACGTACCACCATGCAGCATGAGGTAGTAGCAGGCAGCATGAGGCAGCACCAAGCAGCACCACATATCACCAACCAACACCACGCAGCACCTGCAGCAGCAACCAACACCACGCATGGTGGGATTCAGGTGAGACGGTCAACGCGCGCAATCGAGGCACACTTGTTGAGGCAGTGGTGTGTCTGCCCCTCACAAGCTGCACCTGTGACCCTGGGGGGCGTCCAGGGTGGGTGGCGGCGTCGTCGGCCGGACTGAGTTGGCACCCACATACCCACACCCACACCCACACCCACGCCCACACCGGCACCCACACCTACAGCCACACCCACAGCCATACCCACAGCCACACCCACAGCCACACCCACACCCACATACCCACACCCACATCCACGCCCACACCCACATACCCACACCCACACCCACACGCACATACCCACACGCACACACCCACACGCACACCCACACCCACGCCCACACCCACACCCACATACCCACACCCACATACCCACACCCACA
This sequence comes from Eutreptiella sp. 'Long Island Sound 2002', assembly GCA_964036045.1. NCBI lineage: Eukaryota > Euglenozoa > Euglenophyceae > Eutreptiales > Eutreptiaceae > Eutreptiella > Eutreptiella sp. 'Long Island Sound 2002'. Next base: position 4,346,300 of record OZ038403.1, read on the forward strand.
TACCCACACCCACATACCCACACCCACATACCCACACCCACATACCAAGTCAGGTCAGGTCAGGTCGTGCCAGCAACCACTGTCCGCAAGCCTATCAAATGATGTCGAGCGGCAAGACGTCTGGCCGTATACACATACACTCCGAGAGGCAGGGCAGGACGGCCCCTCATAGACGTTGGCATGACGGCCAGGTTTTGGGGCAGGACGGCCCCCAATTGTTGCTGGCTGGACGGCCAGGCTTTGGGGCAGGACAGCCCCTAATTGTTGCTGGCCGGACGGCCAGAGAGGCCCTAGGGGTGGCGAGCAGGACAGCCCGCCCTGAGACACCAGTCCCGCCGACAGGCACCGGCTTTCTTGGAACTGGTGGGATTCAGCTGAGACGGTCAACGCGCGCACGCGAGGCACACTTGGTGAGGTAGTGGTGCGTCTGCCCCTCACAGGCGGCACCTGTGACCCCGGGGGGCGTCCAGGGTGGGTGGCGGCGTCGTCGGCCGGCCTGACTTGGCACCCACATAGCCACACCCACACCCACACCCACACCCACACGCACACCCACATACCCATGTCATGTCATGTCATGGTATGCTGGATCCATCGTCCGCTGGTCCGTCCGAGGACGTCCATCGGCAAAACGTCCAGCCGGTACACACCCACACACTCCGATGAGACGAGCCCCAGGTAAGGAGGACTGTGGCACCATGCATGGCGCGAAGAAGAGAGGCGCCCGGACCAAGCTAGGTCCACCACGGGCAGGCGAGCGGACGCTCAGAAACACCAGTCCCGCCGATAGGGCCTGCTTTTCTGGGAACTGGTGGGTCTCACCTTTGATGGAATGGGCACTAGATGAGGGGGGGCCGAGAGCACCATGCATGGCGCGAAGAAGAGAGGCGCCCGGACCAAGCAAGGTCCACCACGGGCAGGCGAGCGGACGCTCAGAAACACCAGTCCCGCCGAGAGGCCCCGGCTTTCTGGGAACTGGTGGGTCTCACCTCAGACGGTCGACGCGCGCACTCGAAGCACACTTGGTGAGGCAGTGGTGCGTCTGCCCCTCACAGGCTGCACCGCTGACCCCGGGGGGCGCCCAGGGTGGGTGGCGGCGTCGTCGGCCAGCCTGACTTGGCACACACATACCCACACCCACATACCCACAGCCACATATCCACACCCACATACACACATCCACACCCACATACCCATACCCACATACCCACACCCACAGCCACACCCACAGCGACACCCACAGCCACACCCACACCCATATACCCACACCCACATACCCACACCCACATACACACACCCACATCCACGCCCACACCCACACCCACATACCCACAGCCACATACCAACACCCACATACACACACCCACACCCACATACCCATACCCACATACCCACACCCACAGCCACACCCACAGCCACACCCACATACCCACACCCACACCCACACCCACATACCCACACCCACATACACACACCCACATCCACGCCCACACCGACACCCACACCCACATACCCACACCCACAGCCACATACCAACACCCACATACCCAGATCCACATACCCACACCCACATACCCACACCCACACCCACATACCCACACCCACATACCCACACCTACACTCACACCCACATACCAACACCCACATACCCACACCCACACCGACATACCCACACACACATACCCACACCCACATACCCACACACACATACACACACCCACATCCACGCCCACACCCACATCCACACGCACATACCCACACCTACACCCACACCCACACCCACACCCACACCCACACCCACACCCACACCCACACCAACACCCACACCCACATACCCACACCCACACCCACATACCCACACCCACACCCACATACCCACACCCACATACCCACACCCACATACCCACACCCACATACCCACACCCACACCCACACCCACATACCCACACCCACATACCCACACCCACATACCCACACCCACATACCCACACCCACATACCCACACCCACATACCCACACCCACATACCCACACCCACATACCCACCCCCACATACCAAGTCAGGTCAGGTCAGGTCGTGCCAGCAACCACTGTCCGCAAGCCTATCAAATGATGTCGAGCGGCAAGACGTATACACATACACTCCGAGAGGCAGGGCAGGACGGCCCCTCATAGACGTTGGCACGACGGCCAGGTTTTGAGGCAGGACGGCCCCTAATTGTTGCTGGCTGGACGGCCAGGCTTTGGGGCACGACAGCCCCTAATTGTTGCTGGCCGGACGGCCAGAGAGGCCTTAGGGGTGGCGAGCAGGACAGCCCGCTCTGAGACACCAGTCCCGCCGACAGGCCCTGGCTTTCTTGGAACTAGCAGGCAATACTATGCAACACCACATAGCACCATGCAGCACCAAGAAGCACCAGGCAACACAGGCAGCACCGAGTAGCAGCACGTACCACCATGCAGCATGAGGTAGTAGCAGGCAGCATGAGGCAGCACCAAGCAGCACCACATATCACCAACCAACACCACGCAGCACCTGCAGCAGCAACCAACACCACGCATGGTGGGATTCAGGTGAGACGGTCAACGCGCGCAATCGAGGCACACTTGTTGAGGCAGTGGTGTGTCTGCCCCTCACAAGCTGCACCTGTGACCCTGGGGGGCGTCCAGGGTGGGTGGCGGCGTCGTCGGCCGGACTGAGTTGGCACCCACATACCCACACCCACACCCACACCCACGCCCACACCGGCACCCACACCTACAGCCACACCCACAGCCATACCCACAGCCACACCCACAGCCACACCCACACCCACATACCCACACCCACATCCACGCCCACACCCACATACCCACACCCACACCCACACGCACATACCCACACGCACACACCCACACGCACACCCACACCCACGCCCACACCCACACCCACACCCACATCCACGCCCACAGCCACATACCCACACCCACACCCACATACCCACACCCACATATCCACACCCACATACCCACACCCACATACCCACACCTACACCCACACCCACATACCCACACCCACATACCCACACCCACATACCCACAGACACATACACACACCCACATCCACGCCCACACCCACATCCACACGCACATACCCCCACTCACACCCACACCCACACCCACACCCACACCCACACCCACACCCACACCCACACCCACACCCACATACCCACACCCACACCCACATACCCACACCCACATACCCACACCCACATACCCACACCTACACCCACACCCACATACCCACACCCACATACCCACACCCACATACCCACACCCACATACCCACACCCACACCCACACCCACACCCACACCCACACCCACACCCACACCCACACCCACACCCACATACCCACACCCACACCCACATACCCACACCCACATACCCACACCCACACCCACACCCACATACCCACACCCACATACCCACACCCACATACCCACACCCACATACCCACACCCACATACCCACACCCACATACCCACACCCACATACCCACACCCACATACCCACACCCACATACCCACACCCACATACCAAGTCAGGTCAGGTCAGGTCGTGCCAGCAACCACTGTCCGCAAGCCTATCAAATGATGTCGAGCGGCAAGACGTCTGGCCGTATACACATACACTCCGAGAGGCAGGGCAGGACGGCCCCTCATAGACGTTGGCACGACGGCCAGGTTTTGAGGCAGGACGGCCCCTAATTGTTGCTGGCTGGACGGCCAGGCTTTGGGGCACGACAGCCCCTAATTGTTGCTGGCCGGACGGCCAGAGAGGCCTTAGGGGTGGCGAGCAGGACAGCCCGCTCTGAGACACCAGTCCCGCCGACAGGCCCTGGCTTTCTTGGAACTAGCAGGCAATACTATGCAACACCACATAGCACCATGCAGCACCAAGAAGCACCAGGCAACACAGGCAGCACCGAGTAGCAGCACGTACCACCATGCAGCATGAGGTAGTAGCAGGCAGCATGAGGCAGCACCAAGCAGCACCACATATCACCAACCAACACCACGCAGCACCTGCAGCAGCAACCAACACCACGCATGGTGGGATTCAGGTGAGACGGTCAACGCGCGCAATCGAGGCACACTTGTTGAGGCAGTGGTGTGTCTGCCCCTCACAAGCTGCACCTGTGACCCTGGGGGGCGTCCAGGGTGGGTGGCGGCGTCGTCGGCCGGACTGAGTTGGCACCCACATACCCACACCCACACCCACACCCACGCCCACACCGGCACCCACACCTACAGCCACACCCACAGCCATACCCACAGCCACACCCACAGCCACACCCACACCCACATACCCACACCCACATCCACGCCCACACCCACATACCCACACCCACACCCACACGCACATACCCACACGCACACACCCACACGCACACCCACACCCACGCCCACACCCACACCCACACCCACATCCACGCCCACAGCCACACCCACACCCACACCCACATGTACATACCCACACGCACATACCCACATCCACACCCACACCCACGCCCACACCCACACCCACACCCACACCCATACCCACACCCACATACCCACACCCACATACCCACACACACATACCCACACCCACATACCCACACCTACATACCCACACCCACATACCCACACCCCCATACCCAAACCCAAGCTAGGCCTACCACGGGCAGGCGAGCGGACGCTCAGAAACACCGGTCCCGCCGACAGGCACCGGCTTTCTGGGAACTGGTGGGTCTCACCTCAGACGGTCGACGCGCGCACTCGAAGCACACTTGGTGAGGCAGTGGTGCGTCTGCCCCTCACAGGCTGCACCGCTGACCCCGGGGGGGGCCCAGGGTGGGTGGCGGTGTCGTCGGCCGGCCTGACTTGGCACACACATACCCACACCCCCATACCCACAGCCACATACCCACACCCACATACACACACCCACACCCACATACCCATACCCACATACCCACAGCCACATACACACACCCACAGACACACCCACAGCCACACCCACATACCCACACCCACATCCACGCCCACACCCACACCCACATACACACACCCACATCCACGCCCACACCCACACCCACACCCACATACCCACACCCACATCCACATACCAACACCCACACCAACACCCACACCCACACCCACACTCACATACCCACACCCAAATACCCACACCCACATACCCACACCTACACCCACACCCACATACCAACACCCAAATACCCACACCCACATACCCACACACACATACCCACACCCACATACCCACACCCAAACCCACACCCACATACCCACGCCCACATACACACACCCACATCCACGCCCACACCCACATCCACACGCACATACCCACACCGATACCCACACCCACACCCACACCCACACCCACACCCACACCCACACCCACACCCACACCCACACCCACATACCCACACCCACACCCACATACCCACACCCACATATCCACACCCACATACCCACACCCACATACCCACACCTACACCCACACCCACATACCCACACCCACATACCCACACCCACATACCCACAGACACATACACACACCCACATCCACGCCCACACCCACATCCACACGCACATACCCCCACTCACACCCACACCCACACCCACACCCACACCCACACCCACACCCACACCCACACCCACACCCACATACCCACACCCACACCCACATACCCACACCCACATACCCACACCCACATACCCACACCCACATACCCACACCCACATACCCACACCCACACCCACACCCACACCCACACCCACACCCACACCCACACCCACACCCACACCCACATACCCACACCCACACCCACATACCCACACCCACATACCCACACCCACACCCACACCCACATACCCACACCCACATACCCACACCCACATACCCACACCCACATACCCACACCCACATACCCACACCCACATACCCACACCCACATACCCACACCCACATACCCACACCCACATACCCACACCCACATACCAAGTCAGGTCAGGTCAGGTCGTGCCAGCAACCACTGTCCGCAAGCCTATCAAATGATGTCGAGCGGCAAGACGTCTGGCCGTATACACATACACTCCGAGAGGCAGGGCAGGACGGCCCCTCATAGACGTTGGCACGACGGCCAGGTTTTGAGGCAGGACGGCCCCTAATTGTTGCTGGCTGGACGGCCAGGCTTTGGGGCACGACAGCCCCTAATTGTTGCTGGCCGGACGGCCAGAAAGGCCTTAGGGGTGGCGAGCAGGACAGCCCGCTCTGAGACACCAGTCCCGCCGACAGGCCCTGGCTTTCTTGGAACTAGCAGGCAATACTATGCAACACCACATAGCACCATGCAGCACCAAGAAGCACCAGGCAACACAGGCAGCACCGAGTAGCAGCACGTACCACCATGCAGCATGAGGTAGTAGCAGGCAGCATGAGGCAGCACCAAGCAGCACCACATATCACCAACCAACACCACGCAGCACCTGCAGCAGCAACCAACACCACGCATGGTGGGATTCAGGTGAGACGGTCAACGTGCGCAATCGAGGCACACTTGTTGAGGCAGTGGTGTGTCTGCCCCTCACAAGCTGCACCTGTGACCCTGGGGGGCGTCCAGGGTGGGTGGCGGCGTCGTCGGCCGGACTGAGTTGGCACCCACATACCCACACCGGCACCCACACCCACGCCCACACCGGCACCCACACCTACAGCCACACCCACAGCCACACCCACAGCCACACCCACAGCCACACCCACACCCACATACCCACACCCACATCCACGCCCACACCCACACCCACACCCACACCCACACCCACACGCACATACCCACACGCACACACCCACACGCACACCAACACCCACACCCACGCCCACACCCACACCCACACCCACACCCACGCCCACAGCCACAGCCACACCCACAGCCACACCCACATCCACGCCCACAGCCACACCCACACCCACACCCACACCCACGCCCACACCCACACCCACACCCACACCCACACCCACATACCAACACCCACATACCCACACCCACACCCACATACCCACACCCACATACCCACACCCACATACCCACACCCACCTACACCCACACCCACATACCCACACCCACATACCCACACCCACACCCACACTCACACCCACACCCACATACCCACACCTACACCCACACCCACATACCCACACCCACATACCCACACCCAAACCCACACCCACATACCCACACCCACATACCCACACCCACATACCCACACCCACATACCCACACCCGCATAACCACACCCACACCCACACCCACACCCACACCCACACCCACACCCACACCCACATCCACATCCACGCCCACAGCAACAACCACAGAGATATTGCAGACAAAACACACGCCCAGACCACAGCCAAGTCCACACACAGCCACAACCACAGCCATCCATGCACCTAACCCTCCCACATCAACAACACACACACTCACAGATAGCACAGGCACGTCCACACAGAAAACACCCAGCGATGACCACACTCACAGCCTAACCGTACGAGGGAGATACCCACGACCACTTCCCACACCCACTCCCACACCCACCACCACACCTGCACCCAGTCCCACAACCACCAGGCAATCTAGGTCCAGACTCGGGTTCAGAGCCCAGGCTCCATCTGCCTTCGCTGGCCTATGATTTGGACTAGCCCCCTTGGCGTACACAGTGATTTTGGCAATGGCCTCTTCTCCGTACCTTTGGAGCTGTTAGGACGGAAAGAATCGGGATTGCGTTATGAGGCTGTCCAACATTGTGGGGGTGTAGTATGGTCTGTATCGGCAAGAATATTGCCAATGGTAGCAAAAACCCTCAATTTCACCCTGTCATGTGCGCGCTGTGCCGGCACGCCCCCCATACACTGACCCTGAATCTTTTGGGATGTTCCGTTGCTGGCACCTTCGGGTCACTGCACCTCTGGCACACCCACACCGGCACCAACAGTAACACTCACAGTCAGACCCACACCACTCACCCACACTCCCACACTCAAACCCCACAACGACACCAACACCCACACGAACATCCACATGCAGAACCACTCAACCGAGTAACCACGAGTCCCAGTGCTGACGGTCCTTTGCTCTGCATCGTTGCAGAGCCACCGCAGCGCATACCTCCTCCTGCTTTTTGATCCGCGCATAGATCTCTTCATCCGCCTTCCGCTGCTCGGCCTCTTCTTTGGCCCCGCGGCGCCTCTGCTCCTCCAACTCCTCCTGCTCCTTCTTGGCAGCCTCCTCCTCTTTCCTGCGCTGTCCCTCGCACCGTGGCTTCCAGCTCCCTTCCCACGTCGCATAAATGGCCTCCATCACCATCTGCAGGTACCAGGCCCTCTGAGCCTCTACACGCGCCATGAGATCCCGGACGGTTGCCCTCAGGACAATCCCGACGCCGATACCCGTCGCAATGCATATCAAGAGAGACCCAAGGCTACCCTTCCGGTGTGTGGCGTGCCTCAGCCATTCACGAGCGGTTGGCGGAGCCACGGGGCATCCGCCCGGCATTGCATTCGACCGCGGGTCGCTTTGCACTCAATGGCCATTGGATCCAAACAGCATCATCAATCGGGAGCCTGCCGCTGGAAATGTAATGCGTGAAACGTGGGCACATGTGCACTCGACTCGCCTCGGCACCATGCGGCTCGGCTGTCCTGGCACAAGACACCTGCCCAACAGGCCCCAGGATCGAACCCCAGGTGGGGCCGTCGTCACGACGCTAAGCGGCCCCATGTCCCAGGGTGCCCGGGGACTTTGCGAGCCAGAAAAAGCGAATGGTCCCATGGTGTTGACCTGAGGGGTTGGCGGGGCTGGAGAAATGGCGGGGGGGGCAGCATTTAGCAACGCGCCGGAAGGCACCCTCTCAGCTTACACCTGCTCTCTTGATCATCCTCCTGTGCCCGCGCCTCCTTGATTCATTCACCTCCATAATTTAATCGGACCATCACGCTGGCGCTGCCACATGGGAGACCAGTCTACAGTCCCTTTGTACACATACTCGGAGTCCAGTATCGCAGTACCATCCGTTCCTAGGGCGCCTGATCGGCAACGCCCACAGCCCCCCGCAATTCCCCCCCATAGAGCACTGTTCTCACCCGAAATGTCAGGAAGCGACTCGAGGGGGTTCGATGCCTCTAGTAACACGGGTTCTTCAACCTCCATGAGGGAGGGCATCGTGTCAAAGTATCGTACAGATGTAAGGTAGAGGACAGGTGAACGGTTGGGAAGGGTGTTGGTGTGCACCATGACCTCGGATCCGCAATAGGAAGAGCAAAAAGAAGCGCGGGGCGTGTAGGACCCCACATTTTTGACGCGTGTGCCGAAGGGTGCTGTGTTGCACGTTTGGATGATTTGTGTGGGTGCTTGACAGTGCGTTCCGACACTGAACAGTTTATGGGCCCATGCACGTGTGGCACCTTTGTTGTGCTACGTGCTCATGTGGATTGCCATTTCGCCTCCACACCATGAGAGTTCTGACCAGCATCTCAGAGGAAAAACACAACAAAACAAAAAGAACACAACATCATTTGCCATGCGTTTTGATCACACTGACATATACCCTACGGGCGTGGAAGACAGTGACAGTGAGCTAGTCACTTGGGTTCTGGAAACAAAGGGACCCAAACATGGTCTGTCCAATGTCAGGACTGTGTTGTCTGAGGATGGTGCATACACGGCACAAGGGGAGGAGGGGTGGTGGTCCGCATGAGGCAGATAGGGGGAGGGGGGCGGTGTGCACAAAGCACATAGGGGGGTTTAGTGTGCTGGTTCTGGGGTCTTTGGTGCAGGGAGGGGGGGGGGGGGGGCGAAACCAGCAAGGGCTGCTGCAGCCGCCAAAACGCAGCGACCTGAAGTAGCATGTGAAGGGAAGGACGGATGACTGTCCAGGGCCCTGTAAAGAAACAGCAACCGGATGGAATGTCACACAGGGGGGTCATAAAGGCACCCGTGAGGGTGTTCACCATTGCTGATTACCCTGTACCCCGCATGGCACTGTTTGTGGGACCTCCATGTAGGATTTTGGGGGGGCACCGGGGGGTTTGCATGAGGTGCAGGGAGGAGGAGGAGGCGCACGGGGCAGGGGGTGCAGAGGGGGTGGAGTGGGGTGGGGTGCACAAGACCCCATGCTCCATGCATGTCTCACTGAGCACTGCGAACAGTTGGGTATCCCTGGGGGGACCCGTCACTTTGGCCATGTTCTCACAAGGTGGTTTGAGGGGGCTGTCACTCACAACCGATGAACGACCAAAGGATGCCCCTGTAATTGCCCCACTATGCTATACTATGCCCCATGCGTCATGAGGGATTTGCATGCCCCCCCCCCCCTTCGTCCCGGCAACCAGGTTTTTACGCTTTTCTAGGCATAAGGCTTTCGCCACACCCTGTGCATGGGCCCTCGAGGTCCTACTGACATGGCCCGGGATAGCAGGACAAGAATTCGTGTTGGCATGCCCGAGAAACCAGGAAAGACTTACACTTGGCGACGCCACCCCATCTTGCTCTGCCCCACCCCCTCTCCGAAAAAGGAAAAGAGGAAAGAGTTACGTTCCAACATCCGGGATTGCCATTGTGACCCACGCACGACCATTGATGCCGCATCGTGGTACGCCCCCCACCACTATTCCAAGGGGGCGCCTTCAGCGGCTTATCTGTACTGAAGCCATCGTGCGGATGAATTGCGGCTTCGCCCATTGGTATATGACGTACTATGGTGCATGCCAGAGTGATCCCACAGGGCAACGGCCATCAATGCATCCACCCGCACACCCGCTTGGCCGAGCCATCAATGGTGATTGCCTGCCCCGATGGGAGTTCTGGCAGAACGTGCTGTTTCGTAACAGACTGGATCATTTAGTGCTCATGGGAGGCCATGGTTTTCATGGGTATATAGTATGGTTCCAGCAGCAAATGTGCATGCAGCGCAGAGTCGTCCCCAAGGTCACTGTGATGCGTGTAGGACACCTAAAAGGCCCCTAAAAAGGCCTACAAAAATGTGGTTTGGAGTTTCATTCATGAGTGAGAGACAATCCTGTGGTGGACATTCACCTATTCTCCACTTCCTTTGTTGATGCCAAGCGTGACGCCTTGGGCTGCCCTATGTTAAAAGTCCGCTAAATTCTTTTCCTCGTACTTCTTCAAAACGGGGAAAACACAAAAATCTTTGAGCGGAATGAAATGCAGAGTTCTCCCTGAGACTGAGGAGTCAATTCAGGATATTCGGTGGTGATCTTTAGTGACTGATAGTCATTCGATCCTACCCGTTATCACCTTATATCTCCTCTTTTTTTCGAGAAGTTCAAAGAGTACTCAAGACTGTGCTTGGAGAAGTGGGCGACTCCAACATATGATACAGTGGATCCCCACAACGCGGAGCACATGGCAAAGACCCAGAGTTCACATGTGTATACCAAAGGGCTCTCTGATGCAGCAGGCAAAACCGCCACGCCATATGGCAAGCTTGTAATGCGTAAGAGTTAAGGGGGGAGAAAAGACATGCTCGATCAAGTGTGTGCCATTCCCCACAGGCCCTCAAGGGTGACAAGCTTTCGTCGCTTTCAGGGCCATGTCCGGTGGCGGGTGTTGGCCCAGGATGCCGGGTGTGGTGCAGCACTGGCGTTTAGGCAGAGGCGACTCCACCCGGTGGGCGGCGCGCTCAGACGCCCACAACTGGCTCATCACCTAAAAGAGCTCAACCCTTCGGGTATGCTGCTGGTAGTGCCGGTCTGTGGAGGTGGTCCACACTCTAGCACATCGCAGAAGGGAGTGCGAGTGCCGTGATTGCCGCACCAGATCATCTGGCACGCCGCGGTATGAACCCAGCAGTGAGGCCCCAAGGAAGGCACCCTGATGCAGAAACCAAGGCTGGGCCGGATACTGCATCGCCGAGGCTACTTGCTGTGCCCCTGGGTCTGCAGCAGTGTGACAGAGGCACTGGTTGAGATGTTTCACCGCCCATGACCTGGTGTGGTACGACTGCGGCCGGTCCCATGTGCGCACCTCTCGGGGGTGGGATGCCTTTGGAGAGGCGCGGCCATCCCGCCGCGATGTTCTTTCCCGGGGCCCTGTATACCCTACTGGATTGCGGAGGACAAAGTCCCCGCATTCTCCCCGGTCCTCCCCGCATCCTCCCCGATCCTCCCCGCATCCTCCCCGATTCTCCCCGCATCCTCCCCGGTCCTCCCCACATCCTCCCCGAGCCTCCCCGCATCCTCCCCGATCCTCCCCGCATCCTCCCCAATCCTTCCCGCATCCTCCCCGTTCCTCCCCGCATCCTCCCCCATCCTCCCCGCATGACCGGGGAGGATGCACGGAGGATCGGGGAGGATGAGGGGCGGACCAGGCAGGATGCGGGGGGGATTGGGGGGGATGCCGAGAGGACCGGGGAGGATGCAGGGAGGATGCCGGGAGGATTGGGGAGGATGCGGGGAGCATCAAGGAGGATGCGGGGAGGACAAGCGAGGATGTAGGAAGAACTGGCGAGGATATGGGGAGGATCGGGGAGGATTGGGGAGGATGCGGGGAGGATCGGGAAGGATGCGGGGAGGATCGGGGAGGATGCGGGGAGGACCGGGGAGGATGCGGGCAGGACCGGGGAGGATGCAAGGAGACCTGGGGAGGATACGGGGAGGATTAGGGAGGATGTAAAGAGGACTGGGGAGGATGCGGGGAGGATGCGGGCACGAACGGGGAGGATGCGGGGAGCATCAGGGAGGATGCGGGGAGGACCGGGGAGGATGTAGGGAGAACTGGGGAGGATATGGGGAGGATCGGGGAGGATGCGAGGAGGATTGGGAAGGATGCGGGGAGGATTGGGGACGATGCGGGGAGGATTGGGGAGGATGCGGGGAGGACCGGGGAGGATGCGGGGAGGACCGGGGAGGATGCGGGGAGGACCGGGGAGGCTGCAGGGCTTGTCCTTGTGCTTTTGCTTGTGTCTCGCCTATTGCAGACGGCGGCGGCCTGCCCGCCCCGCCGGTGTCACCACTCACAGTGCATACGGACCTATGTACTCACGCACTGCTTGTACACCTGGTGTTGGTCCACCCCCTGTTACTCTGCTACTTGTTTGGGCCTGCTGCTGCTCTCTCGGCCCTGTTCACCTGGAGCTTTGATTTCCTGCCCTTTCCTTGTGGCGCCCTGCTGCACTCACCTTGCACCTTTGTCTCATCTCATTGTCCGCTGGGCGCTGCCTTTTGGCTTCCTCATCTGTGTTCTTGGGCCGGCATCAGACGCGGTGCTGCCCAACGGGACCATCGCCCTGGCCCCCACGTTTGCTCATATGCCGGGGCTATTGGCCACCGCTGCGTGTGTGCTTCGCAGGACGGTCGACCTGACTCATACCGTGTCCTGCGGTAGCTCTTTGCACTGCGACTGGTTTTCTGTGCTCTGGCTTGCCCCGCCCCTGCACAGACAGACGCTCTGGTGCCCCACGGGACCAACAATCTGGCCCTGGCAACCGTCCTTTCACTGTCACACACATGTCTTCTTGCCCGTTTTTGCCTACTCCAGCGCCCCTGCCCCTGTCTTCCCTGCTATGCTCTCGTACATTCTGGCGCCTTGACCGTCTCGATATATATCTATCATGGATGACTGGTGCTGGTGCGCTTCTGTGGCCGTCCCTTGGACGATGGCCTCACGGGTATTCACCACTTAAAACCTTTGCCCCTGCCTTTGCCACGCTGCTGAGCCTGATGATGGTCGCGTCCGCGGTGGCCCGCCGCATCGGGGCCGCGCTCTCGACCATGTCCTCGGTCTAGTTGTACGTCTCCGGCGCGGGCGTCCCATCCTGTGTCACACAGCGACGTCCGCGAAGCACTCGGCGAGTCCGTGTTGGGTGGGACATTGATACTGCATGCACCCCGTGACCGCTAGCACTAGGAACCATCCCCAGACTCACATGATGGCCGCCCCGAGCGCATGCATGCCTTGGAGGAAAGTGCCGTCGGCCGCCGTGACACCCACGAGGATGCCCTTCTGGGTACTCTCTCTCCGCCGTTTCCACACGTGGACCATGCACGTCGCCTGCGGATCCACCAGCCCATGCCACTCATCTCTCTCCGGCGTCGCCCGCATATACCGGACTCGCACTCTCCCTGGCGGCACCCCTGTTTCCACCAGGTCCAGCTCCATTGCGCTGTCCAGGCGGAAGTCCTCCAAGAGGTGGACCACTTGCTCGACCTAATCTCGACTTGCTGCCACGGCACGGGCCCATAGGCCCCAGTCCCGGGCCCATGCGCCACTTGCGCCGTCTGGAGCTGCGACGTTACTCCGGCCCATGGCTGCAAGCGCTCGACGCCCAGGACGTCCTCTGCCGTCCATTCCTCCATGCCCAGCACTCGGTACACCGCACGCATGCCGTGCACTAAGAGTAGCCTTGCGTCACTGCGGACAAACCGTTGCAGCGCCTGGACGACTGCCTGAGACGGGACATCGTCAACACATACCGGCCACACCGCTGCCCTGCTAGCCCAGCGAGGCCGTGCTCCCATGGCTGTGTCCAGCCCACGTACACCACCGGCACTGTGGGCGGCTGCTCCAGCAGAACCCCTCGCCACGCCCGCAGTAGGCGGGCCCTCGCTTTTAGCTGTTTCTGAAAGAGGGCTGCCGCCGCACCCACAGCCGCCCGCCAACAGCGATTGACCACTTGGCACTGACGGATGAGATGCCGGCGTTGTACCGCTACGTGCATGCCGCAACGGGCACACTCACCTGATCCTTTTGCACCCGCCTGAAACTGCGTGAGATCCCTGTACGCCCGCGACAGCTTGGCCATGGTCGCATCCTTGGGGAGTAGCGGGCTCACCTTCTCCCATGCGGTTCGGAGTTGCTTGTCCGGTTGCCTCTCCGGCGGCACTGGCACTGGGTGCACGTTCTCCACGCCGTGTACTTTGTTCTTGGGGCCCCAGACGAAGTCCCTCTTGGCCACTGGCCGCACGTCACAGATGATGGCATGACCTTGCTTCCAAAAGGGGGTGTCACGGTCAATCCAAGATCGCGGTATGTGCCACGTGCGATCGATCAGCTTGGCCTCCCGAGCGATGTTGCTGATCTCATCCGCCCGCTTGTTGACCGTTGAGACGACGTCCTGCGCCCCCGTGTCATGCTGCGCCGCACCCCAGCCGACGGCTCCATTTCCTGCCGCGTGCAACTCCTTGGCTGCTTCCACTCGCTGTAGCAGGTCAACACAGGCCGTGGCCATTGGGAGGTGCTGCAGGCCAGGGTTGTGTATAAAGGCTGATGTGTGATGTCTGATGTGGGTTGTTGTGTGTGCGGTCTGTCCAAGAAGATGTCTGATATTCTTGTCTATTGGAGGTGGGTCTAGGGGTCTAATGCCTAGAGGAAATTGGGAGAAACTATGCCTAAATCAAACCCCCCCCCCCAAACACAAAAACAAAAAGGGAAGACACAATTTAAAAATCATTGAAAAACCACCTCCGACAATCAGAAACATGGCAGTACAAAAATAAAAAACACTTTGATCACCAGAATGGGAAAATGGGGAAAATGTTTCAGCAGGAAAAGTGGCCAAGAAAAAAAGACATCGGGAAAGGGAAAGGGAAAACGGGGAAATTGTGGGAGCAGGAAGAGTGGGAAAATTGAATGTTATGGTATGTTTATAAAGTCTGATGTCTGGTGCCTGATATGGGATGTTGTTTTTGCAGTGTATACAACAAGAGGTGTGATATGTTTGATATAGATATGATGCTTGGAGGAAGGGGCGGGGGAGTTGGTGTCAAAATGGGTGTGCAAAAAGTTGATGCCCCCCACCCCATAGGTCCCCATAGGCCCTAATAGTTCCCCATAGGTGCCAATGGGTCCCCATAGGTCCCCATAGGGCCCCAAAGGTGCCCATAGGTCCCCAAAGGTGCCCATAGGTCGCCAAAGGTCCCCAAAGGTCCCCATAGGTCCCCAAAGGTGCCTATAGGCCCCCATAGGTCCCCATAGGGGGGGGGGAAGGAAATTAATAGGGGGGGGGCTATGTAATGGATGGGGGGGGGGGCAAGAAATTGATAGGGGGGCATATGAAATTGATGGGGGGCTATGAAATGGATGGGGGGGGGGCTATGAAATCGATGGGGGGGGGGCTGTGAAATTGATAAGGGGTGGGTTATGAAATTGATAGGGCAGGGGGCTATGAAATTGATGCGGGGGGTGCTATGAGAGTGATGGGGGAGGGGCTATGAAATTGATGGAGGGGGGGCTATGAAATTGATGCGGGAGGGGCTCTCAAATGGATGGGGGGGGGGCTATGAAATTGATAGCGGGGGGCTATGAAATGGATGTGGGGGGGGGCTATGAAATGGATGGGAGGGGGCTATGAAATTGATAGGGGGGGCTATGAAATGGATGTGGGGGGGGCTATGAAATTGATGGGGGGGGCCTATGAAATGGATGGGGGGGGGCTATGAAATTCATAGGGGGGGTCATATGAAATTGATGGGGGGGCTATGAAATTGATGGGGGGGGGGGCTATGAAATTGATGGGAGGGGGCACGGGGGGGCCGTCTCCTCGCTTTTGTACGCGACCCCCCCCCGTGTAGAAGTGGGCCGAAGGCCCCTTGTTGGGGGGGGGGGGGGGCATTGGAGGGGGGGTTCAGGGAGGCTGGCATAGAGACGGATACTTGGCTAACCTGGTACCCCCGCTCACAGGATCCGGCTCCGCTCAAATCAGTTCAAAGTGGCCGTAACCACGCAATGTGCTGAGGGCCAAACTAATGGCTTCTGCCCACATACTACTACTACGTGTCCACTCCACATACATCCGGTTAGGCACACTTGGTTTCTTATGGATGGCGCCCAAGCGAAGCGCGGTGTGGGAAGGTTGGGTAAGGCTGGGCATCCCTCCTCCAGTCCCTCACGCATCCTTGAACGGTTGCAGCGCCGCGTGCCTCAGTGGAAGCACCCTGGACGCCAGCGCCGCTGGCCCCTGGTTCGATTCCCGCTGCCCGAGCCGCCCGAGCGGCGGCTCGGGCAAAGGCAAGCAACGGGTGGGGTGGCAGCCTCCCGTCGGGCGGGGGCGGTGGTGGGGCGCGCTGCTGCAGGTGGCCGGGTTCCTTTTTTTGCTCTTCGCCTATGCGGTCAAACACCTGCGTTCTGTAGGTGCCCGTCAGGGAGTGGTGACAAGAATCAAAAGCGGAAGGGGTCCCAGTCCCCAGTCGGGCGGGGCCGGTGGGAGGAAGCACTGCTACAAGCCGGGGTCGAACCAGCGATCTATGCGACGACTGCCAACCATGGTAACCACTACACCACTCCGCCTCCCTTGGCACGTTGCACAATAACATGGCGTACCCACAGGTCTCTCCCCTACGTTCTGTAACCTGTGCGCTCTGGACCTCCCCCTATTATGTCCCTCTCTCTCTCGTGCTCTCGGTCTCTCATAAAAGGGGTGTTCGGGACGCCCGGTGCATCTCAACCCCCCTTGGGGTTCGAACCTGCCTCCGCGGGCTGGAAGAGTTGTGGTTTCCCGCTATGCTATGAAGAGATGGGATTCGTTGACTATCATGTACAATCAACACATCCACCAGGCTCGGCCTCACGTGTCGCCCTTGCGCCGCTTTGGGCTCAAGAACTTGGCCAGGAAGGCCTCGTACTCGTCAACCGGTGGCTCGTCCCCGGACTCTGATGAACGCCCGCAACCCCCCCCCCTCCTCGTCCTCCGATATTGTTATTACCGACAGGCCCTGTGGGGAATCCCCCTGTGCACCTGGCATATCCTCCTCCTCACTCTCCAACACAAACGAGGCCTCGGACAGCAACCACGAGGTGGCTTGCGGTAAAGGGGTCACCTCTCTCCCCCCCCTCCCCATGGCGCCTGAATCTGGCACGTCCGGTGGGCTCAATCGTTGTCGCTTAGGCAGTGGCTGCAAATTGTACTCGTGCAGCAGCCGTCCCTCCTCTGCCTGCCTATCTGCTCCCTCATTACCCTCTATGGAAACGTGGGATGGCACCCAGAAAAACTTATACTGCCTAGACGAATCCCGAGCCAGTCCCAAAATGTGCATCCACTGGTCAGAGTGGGAGATTCCCAGCCAATCCCGTCTCTCCCAAAGGAGGATGTGCTTTGTCAGCCCATTAAAACAGAACTCTGAGTCTGTCACTATTGCCATGGGGCGAGCTCCAGTGCATTGGCGCATAGCAAACAAAACTGCGCGCACCTCTGCCCTGCCATTGGTCTGTACCTCCAGGGGGCACAAAAAATTTCTCTCATCCCCTTCCCCGTAAAACCCCCCAAACCCTGCCTGCTCCCACCCACGTACCCTTTTGGAGGACCCATCCGTAAACACCACATCCTAACCCTGTTCTTGCAACACCCCGAGCGCACTTAAGGTCTGCTCAATGTGTTGTGCGTATTTTTGCTTTTTCTACTCGGTTCTCAACTCCGCTGTCAGGGACAAGATGGGTCTCGGCCCTTTGGGGGACCTCCAATTCGCGCCCAGTCGGCGTGTGCGCTGCCACTCTAGCAAGTTATCTAAATATGGTCACAACTCTGACCGCGGGAGGGAGGGGTTCTGCAGGTGGAGCCACACTCGCAGCTTACACACCAACGCCGCCACAAACTCAAAAATTGTAAACAATGTCCCCATGAACAGTCGCTGGCACCGCAATGACCATGCCGCAGCCAGCCCCGCCCAATACACCAGCCCCTGCGTGGTGGTTAGGCTCAGCTCTGTCTGGCGGTAGGGCAAGTGTTTGACTGTCACCCACCCCCCGTCCCCCAGCTCCACCCGCCCATAAGTGTGCTCGATCGACGATCCCAAGAACTCTGCGAACTGACAACCCTCAAAGAAGTGTTGGTGTGTCTCCACCAACGGCTCAAATGGGCAGTTGTCCTGACGCGTCATGGCGCACAGCCGCTGAGCCACCGTAAGCTTACGCCACAAAGCCCGGCGTATAAAGTCTCTGTCAAACGTTGGGACTCTGAGCCGCGAGAAGACCTTCCAGACCCGATCTCCAGTTAGTCGGAAGATCATCCTGTTCCTAGTGGCCGCCAGCAGCAATGACCTTGGGGGGTTCAGGGAGGGGCGATGGGGAGGCAGTCGGGAGGGGTGGATGGGGGGGGGTCCAGGTGGGGCAATTTGGGATGGGGGGGGGGGGTGGCACAAGGCCTTGGTGGTTAGCTGGTCACTATCTAGTGGGTTTTACACCCAAGTGGTGCGTCCAGCGACCTCTTTATGGGTTCAAAATACCGCAAAATCAGCCTTGAAAAGGACCATTTTTGGCTAATTTTTCATGTTGCATGTTCTTGTAACGTGTTTTTTAGCCATGAATCGCATTGGGCACCCTTGTGGTGCTGAATAACGATGAATGGGATCACTTTGAAGCCTTTTTCCATATTGTCATCACCCTTCGATGCGCCATTTTGGCACAACAGAGTGGTGTTGAGCGCGCACAGTGCACGTGCTAGGGTAGGGTTACATGGGTCATCTGTGGGTCCAAAAATGGTCCAAAATCCTTTTTTCCAGATTTGTTCCTAGACCATTTGGGGTGCTCAAACAAGTGTTTTTGGCCTGTTTTGAGCCCATGGTGGCCCGTAATGACGCTCCACAATCCCAAAAAGCCTTGAAAATGGGCTTTTGGGTGACCAAAAAGGGTCAAAAATGGGTCAAAAGGTGTTTTTCCAGAATGATAACTAAACCGTTTGGGGTGCATAAACAAGTGAAATGGGCCCGTTTTGAGCCCATTGTAAGCGATTTTGGCCTGTCTAAAGTCACAAAATGCCTTGAAGGTGATGTTCCTTTCCCCACCAGCTCGGTCCCAATATTCAGTCCTGGTTAGGGTTAGGTGTGGGGTTAGGAGTAGGCTGAGGGTTGGGATGGCGTCAGAGTCAAGGTTGGGTTCAAGGATAGTGTTGGGGTGCTCCACCGCCCAGGTGGGGAGGGGTGCTACTCGGGCAAGGAAAAAAAATTTTTGGGCGCCTTCGGCGCCACCATATGTATGGTCAGCAGCTATTGACCCTTGGTAACTAAGTGGGCCCGGAGGGCAAGGAGGGGGGGGGGGGGTCGCGTACCCGAACTGGGGAAACACCCCCCCCCCTGGGAGGGGGCTATGAAAATGATTGGGGGGGCTTCTAACCGGCTTCAGACCTACGGGGACCTACGGAGACACACCACAACACGGCACAGCATAGCACACCTGCAAGTTGTGAAATGATTATTTCTATTGTTGTCAGTTTTTTTGCATGAAAAGAAACACCTGTGAGACAAAGAAAAGAACACCCTCCCGCACCCGTGACTAAACTCCCCCCCCCCCGGCAGTTCTCTCAAGTCTCCCCCCTCGCCGGTGAAAAACATGTAAAGAAAGGAGAGGCACCCCCCCCCCCCCGAACCAAGGCTTGAAGCAAGGGCACCCCCACAGTGCCTACACTATGTCAAAGTATGTGTGTGTGTGTGTGTGTGTGTGTGTGTGTGATCTGTACTTTTAGAGGTGGATCCTTGTGCAGCGTTGGGCTGGACGCCTCATTTGGCTCAGGTCTGCTGAGGCCTCTTTGTGACGTTGTTTCCCTCCCTTCTGTGTGTGTGTGTGTGTGTGTGTCTGTGGGAGGACATATGCTTATAAATGCAGCAAATCTGTCGGTTTACTTTGCAATAATGTCTGATGGCCCTACAACGCTAGGGTTGATGCCACAGAACGAAAATCTACACCTCGAAGAGTGTAGTGAGTGGGTGCAGTTTCCATGCTTCGTACACACAAACAACACCAGGCGGGAGGTATTTTCCGAATC
Organism: Eutreptiella sp. 'Long Island Sound 2002'; assembly: GCA_964036045.1. Classification (NCBI taxonomy): domain Eukaryota; phylum Euglenozoa; class Euglenophyceae; order Eutreptiales; family Eutreptiaceae; genus Eutreptiella; species Eutreptiella sp. 'Long Island Sound 2002'. Next base: position 4,367,111 of record OZ038403.1, read on the forward strand.
ATTTTCCATACTTCCTGATGCAAGAAACCACTGAATGGGAGGGGGGGAAGGACTAGGGAAGGGCCACGGAGGGGGGGTGTACTACACCACAAGACTCACAAGGGTCGGAAATGACCCCGCCCACAGTCATCTCAGACATTGCATCCATCCATGTCCAAAGCCGTCTGGCATATCATACAATCGCCTTGTATATGTGTACAACAGCTAGCGCCCATGCCCATGAGGGAGGCGCTTCAACGCACCACCTGTCACCTGGTTCCGACCACTGAGGCTCCACAGTGTTAGGCAAACCACCAGAGCTCAAACCCCAACCCTGAAACGCGCCGAAGGCGCTCCATCGTTACGCACGCGGCCGCAAAACGCACGCCACCGCGCTAAATGCACCACCTACCCCTGAATACAGCGCACACGGTGCGTTCACACGAAGGTCGCGCCGGCACTCATTCGGCCCCGCATTAGCTCAGGTACTTACTGACATGTAGACCTTCAAAGTCAACTATATACAGGCAGAGCGGAGGCTGCTGTCCCCGCTGGCCGAAGATATGGGGGAAGAGGAGGGGTGCAACCCGCGTAAGCCGAATTGCTGTGCTCGGGAGGGGTTGGAGGGGGGGGGGGGGTAAGGGCGCCAGGGCACCCCGCAAAACCACCAAACACGACAATGGGTCACGCCCATGCGTGGTAGCAGCACATCAAGAATGTGTCGGGAGCACCCCATGGCCAAGGCATTTGCTGCCGGCCTAGGTGAATCCTCACCCCCATATCAAACAACCTCCAAGCGAGTTGTGGCCAGGGAGCAGGGATGTGGTTGTCCACAAAAAAAAAACAGTAGCCAGCCGTAAACCCGTGAACCCAAAAGCAAAGGTGATCAGGCCATACGCCGCCCGGAAACCACGCATGCGGAATGGAAAGGCCAATCCAGGACATCAATAAAGAGGCAGCGACTCGTCCAGCGTACGAAGCCGTCTATCCAGAAGGTACTTGTCCAGAGAACAGACGCGAAGCTAGCCGAAAACCCTTGCACCCGAAGATCAGAGCGATCGGCCAGACGCCGCCAAGAAACCTTGCTTGCAGAAAAGGCATGCCACGCCAGGCCATAATCAGAGCGCCATCAACCCGTCCAGTGAATGAAACCGTCTCATGATGCATTGGTGGCAGCGCAGCCCGAAAGAACCGTGGCGAAGAGTGCCACCATCTCAGGCCGTCCTTGCACCCAGAGCCGCATTCCCCGGTCCGGCCCTGTCTTGGGCTTCTGCATGGTGATCGAAACCCGTCACGCTCCGGCACAAAGAGGACACGCTCCATGGCGTGTGCCGCAGCCTCGTCCTTGGCCTGCACCCGCCGGCCGTCGTGGCACTGCAGGGCGTCCACAAGGGGGGATGGGGGAGATGGGTTCATAGTTTGGGTAATGCTGGTCCATAAAAGTCCGATGTCTGATGTCTGATAGCCGACTAGGTCGCTATACACACATACCCTGATGTTCGTCTTAGGGTCATGAACCGGCAAAGGAGACGAAAAACTGAGACCACTATCGGAGCGGACACCAAAGCCACCAATCCGCACACCATGGACAAGCTCGCTAGAGCCATCAAGATAGACTGCGACCCAACCCGCCAGCAGGAAAGGTTAAATGGCCAAAACGAAACGTGCCTTGAGGGTAGAGGCATTTGGCTTCAGACGCGGGCGACCAAGGGTGAAGGCTGGCACAACAGGCAAAGCACCCTATAGCAGTAACCCCGGGTTCACTAGCCGGGGGTGTACCATCGGGGCGCCCACCACCTGTGCA